>JAUTXW010003977.1:220000-655000 GCA_030620095.1 Kuschelorhynchus macadamiae
TCATGATATACCGGGACACCATCTTGCTGAAAGTACCTAAAATTTCTAAATATATCCAGCATATTCTGAAAATCGTTATTTAAAAAGTTTAGGTACATTTCACCATTTAAGTGCTGTTCAAAAAAGAAAGGACCCACCAATTTCGAATCTAGAATTCCCAGCCAAACATTAATAATTCCAAATCTTTCTTGAAATGCCGTTTCCCTATAAAAGTGTTGAGTTCCTTGCGTTCATTGATAATGTATATTTCTATTAAACCAACCATTATTGCAAAACCTGCTCTCGTCAGACCACAATATTGTCTTACATATGTTTGGGTCTCTCCTATATTTTGGCATAATCTTTATTATTCGTGTTTTTGTAACGTTCGAACCCTACGAGTTTTATTTTTTTTAGTACCCTAAAATTTTAACGTGAATAAAAATATCATATCTAGCACATTTATTTCATTTTCACCCTCTTTAAATGTTACTGTTGCTTTTCGAGTTTTGGGCCTACTGAAAGATCCATTCTCTCGCATATCTGTTTCCAGCTTGGCGAAATATCTAACTGAATGGCATTATTGGCGTTGCGCGTACATCTAGCATAGATAAAATTCATATCAACCTTTTCGTTGTAAAATAAAACAATTAAACAAAGTCTTAGCAGAGCAAAAATTAAGATTATCACAACAATTCACAGAAATGATATGACATTTTGTAAATATGAGAATACGCACGCTATGTTTAAGAATCCAGTTGTTTCAAAGTCACCTTTGGTAAATTCATATAACAAAGCGAATTGGCGATTCATATTAAATTGTTGTGGAATTCATTGATTCAAATCGCTTATAATAAAATTTCACCAAAAGTGCTGCAAAATATAAAAAATTCCAGATTCTGTTTCAGAAATAATGAATAATGGTAAACATTTTCAATATTTACAATAATATTACAATAATAAACTAATATGTGTTTTCTATTCTTGTTGTTATGTATTCAAGTTCGAAGTTCAAATAATCAGTTAAATAAATAAATAATGTATTGTGTCAAAAAATTCGGTATTTAAATATTTGTTTTTATTAATGAACATTTATATATTTAGTATTTTACAACAATTTGCTTTAAAACAAAAACAAAAAAATATTTTGCTGAAAAAATGCCGTATTTTACCCATGTAGAAGCAAATCAGGACCGTATTAGAAAAAAATGAGAATGATGGCTATTTTTGTACCAAAAGATCGGAGATCACAATTGAGTTGTAGTTCGTTTGTTAGATATATATTTACTTTATATTATGGTGAAAAATAGCTGTTAAAAGTATGTTCTTTTGTGACAATGGGGTAGGGGAATCACAGTTTCAACTTAAAATTTATCTATACCAGTGGTAATATTCACTAATTTTTATTTTTAACGTACTATCCCATGATTTACTTGTATGTAAATCGTGTTTTCGAATAAGATATGCTGCAACGAGGATGACTATGAAATTCCTTCTAGATGCCTATCTTTAATATACAAGCCCGACCGGACTGCCCTCTTAGCGTATCTTAAATTATTTATGAATGGTTGTAAAAGACACTAACATAATGCATTTTATGACATCCAAACCATGTTACAGCAATAAATACTAAGTTCGAAATTTTTAAGAGTCCTGAATTTTATTATTAAAAAAAATATAATATATATGAAGAGTACAGGGGAAAAACGATCGGAGTCCATTTTTGGTAAAAATTGTGTAAAAGCGCCATCTTTTACTTCTTAACCTAAGCTTTCCGCTGGTGAAATTTGTTTGTGCTAAAAACGATTAGGGTCCTTGTATTTAAATGTAAAAAAACACTATGCAACGCAAGAACGATCAGAGTCCGACGTAAGCCTAGCGGTCCCGGACAAAAACAGAGTCCATCCTGTCGCTTCGACAAGTGCAAAAACTTCAAAAACGATTAGCCATCAAGACGTATTCATTGCTTGTTGTTTTTATTTTTATTTACCACGTTTTATTTGCGGTGTAGTGTATTATAATGGAATTTAGTAACGATAGTGAGAGTGATGATCTTAGAAGAAATAGTGTTAAGACTAAGAAACGCCCGATTACTGGGCGTATTAGAGATGTATCCAAAAAAATTAAACTTAAAGGTTATGCTACCGGGGAAAACTGTAAGTGTAAACGTTTTGCTTGTTTTGACATTATTTCTTTAGAAGAGAGGAATCAACTCATTACCAAATTTAATGAGTATGATAGTTTTAATGATCAAAACAGTTATCTAAGTGGTTTAATTTCCGTGATTCCAGTGCAGCGAAGACGAAATAGGAAGGAAGAGAACGAAGCTCGTTTTAATGATAGTTCCTCGCATATCGTGTTCGGGTTATTAGAAATGAAAAAGCTATTGAAATACCAGTTTGCTATAAGGCATTCCTATCATTGCATGGAGTAACAAAGCGAAGAATTCAATCCATAAAAAAGTCTTTACTGACTCTAGGAACTTTTAAACTAGATCAACGTGGAAAACATTCGAACCGGCCATCGAAAATTTCTCTCGAAACAACAAACTGTGTTGTTTCTTTTTTAAAATCATTAAAAGGCCGGAAAGCTCACTATAGCCTTAAAGTTAGCAGCAAAATCTATTCCTCCAACCTGAACATCAAAAAGTTACATAATACTATCGTCAAGCATCTTAGAAACATCCTTAGTTTGGTAGCCAAAAATTTCGTGAAATAGCACATGTGATAATTTAAGGTTGATGAACAAAAGCTACAAGGGGATCTAGCTGTACCTGCAAATAAAGAAGAAGCGGTAAACAAGATTAAAAAAAGAACTTCGCCATGTGCAATTGATTGAAATTACAGTAGCCGAAGGGCTGACACTTTTTATAAACGGAAGAGGCAAGCCAAGAAGAAGAAGCTAAGAAAGATACAACCATAGAAGCTATAACTATGGACCTTCAAAAAAACCTGCCATTGCCAAATATAAGCACAAATGATGTATACTATCGCAGACAGTTATCGTTTTACAGTTTTAATGTACACCATCTGGATCAGCGATCATTTTTATATACCTACAACAAAACCGTTGCTAGGAAAAAGATTCGGAAGAGGTTTGTTCAATGTTGTATCATCGCACAAACAAACATTTTGAGTAGTTCTGTTCAACACCTAATCATCTTTACTAAACCATGTGCTGGACAGAACAAGAATTACACCGTCTTTCGCTTTTTTGGACTGAAACGATTCAAAACTACTTGAAGTTTATTTTCCAGTTCGCGGACATTCCTACCTTGAGTGCGACCGTAATATGGGACTGATTAATCAAAAAGCTCTAGCGGAAACTCCGGACGACTGGAATGCCATCATCATTAACAGCGGAAAAACCCTTCACCATTTATTGTAATAGATTGCAAACAAGAGATGTTTAAACGATGGGACAAATATCTTAGTTCGTTTTACAAAAAGACATGCTCATTCCCTTCAAGACCATATGAAGTGTTTCAAGTAACTCAAGAACATTGCAGTTTAGTGGAACATAAAGACTCTTATAACGGCTTGTTTAAAAAAGTGTCTAGAAAAGGTAGAAAACTATAAAAACTACTGGACATCAATATTTGCCAAATTCGTACAGTGGACCGTTACCTTTTAAGTATTCCAAAACTAACGATATCAAACATTAACAGTTTGCTCAGTAGAATTCACGTAAATTCTTTGACGATTTAGTTAGCTCTCCTAAAACCCGATTTGAGGATCCTGCAGAGGCTATTTCCTATTTTACGATCTTGAGACAACTGCTGCAGAAGATGATCCCGAGGATCTTGCCACTTGCAGAACTCTCAGAAACATTCAAAACCGCGGATATGAATAGCCTTGTGTAATCAATATGCACAAATTTTTTGACAATTATTTTCTAATATGTTTATTTTGTTATTATTTGTTTATATTCCTTTGTAAGTTTATGCTTTTTTTATAATGAATAATAATAAAAGGAAACTATGCTTTGCTGAAGGTGGCGCCGCAACAAAAAAAAAAATGCAAAAACGATCACAGTCCGGGACTATGATCTTTTTTACTTTTTTTGTTTTGTGGTGACAGTGCGTTTTTGTTGGTAGAATAGTGAGTATTGATAAAAAATAGTTCAGGTATGTACTAGGCACAGCAAATTAGTTGGTACTAATGCCTTAATATATATTTTATTAATTAAAAAATTATAGCTATTTAATTCGACTCTGCAAAATTTGTTTTTGTTGTTCTCTAAAAAATGCTCTTTGTGACTATGATCATTTTTCCCCGGTACTCTTCATATATATATATATATATATATATATATATATATATATATATATATATATATTGTAGTCTTGTAGCCACAAAAGGATAAATGTTGATTTTTACACCTTCACGGATGGAAAAATACAATGTGTTTTCATTCCGGGTGTACATCCGTTCACTACTGTCGTAGTACACTTCGTACGCCTTGCTTCATTGAAATGCCCAAAAGCCCTCGCAAACAAAATATGAATATCAGCTTGCTCTTGATAGGTAAATTCCATTTTTGTTTTCAGAACCTCTGTACGTAATTCTTTAGGTATGGGTAATTAGTACAAATGCAATAAAGCCTTATTATTGAAAAATTGTAAAAAATTTAACATACATTGTACTGTGTCACAGTTAACCACATGTTTGTCAGTCAAAACATTTCTGAAAGCATAAAAACTTACCTTCCTTATCAGACGACTTGTATTTATGGTAATAAAAAAGCGTGTTCTATCTATGGTAGGTACTTACTCGGTATTAAATGTTAGATGCAGAATTTTAATGAATAAACATAGAAGAATCAGATAATGTTTAGAGTCAATTCTCTCGTAAACGGTAAGCTCTAACGAATTCAACTAAGGGTACCTTTAATAATTATTAATAATTTAATAATTTCTGAACAAAATCGCAATAAAATAAAGGATAAAAAAATAGGGTTATCTTCACCCTTAACCTTCCCGGTATGTGACGCCTCTGACAAAAATTTTGAAAATCTGAATTCAGAATAAGATTCAGTATCAAATGTTTATACAGCACATCGATTTTCAAAATTTAACTGTAAGCAGTTTCAAAAATATCGCGAAAAAAGTCGTTTTTAGGGTGCCCCTTAAAAATGGGCGTAGTTCCTCTAGGAATCATTTCCGGACCCACGTTAATAGGAACTTTCTGTCTTATTTTTACGCAAGAATTATACCCACAAACGGATAACGCTTACTTTTGTATCACCCTATATATATATATATATATATATATATATATATATATATATATATATATATATATATATATATATATATATATTTATATATATATTTATATATATATTTATATATATATATATTAAACTGAAATCGGTTAAATTTTTTTTATGCTTTTGTGACTACAAACATTACTCCATTATACTAAGCAGTTAATGTTTTTTAGACAATGATGAAACACGTCAAAATTATTTTAACTCTATATAAAAACATTCTTTTTACTATACACTGCAGCATATATGCTGCAGGGGTAAGAAACAACCCACTTAAAAACCAAAATATTTGTATATTTTTTATAGGGCTCCTTGCAGTCTTAATTTTCCCACAACTTAATACATTATCTTCAATCTTCTTAAATTTTCGGTTGCTAAATTTGTGTTGGCTAATATTGCAGTGGTTGAGTATTTCTATCCTTAACGCAGGCACTTACTTTTAGGAAACCCTGTATATCCAACAGTATTTTGAATTCTGTATAATGATATGTTAGTAAAAATATCTCTATAAGTCTAGTTGTAAATTCGGAGCTCACTTATAGTACAGATAACTTAGCCTATGGATGTAATTAAATAAAACAATTGTATTTCTCTTGAGGAAGGCAAAAATATTAACGACAAATTTTTCTAGCCTTTGTGCAGACTTTCCGGTTGCTAAAGGCCACACAATTTGTGACAAACTTGTGACGTGCTGTATTACCGACGTGTTTGTAAATATTGGGTGAGACCGTCATGAAAAAGTTGCCAAGGTTTTTCATAAAGTGCAATGACATCATAACCCATTGTAGAAAAATTAGAATTTCGCAGAATAACTCTTAAACGAAAAAAGAAGTTGGCAGAGTAATTTTTACTTCATTTTGATACTCGACAGATGTAATCAATTTTGATCGATCGACAATGACTGTTATTTTTTTTTGTAAAGAAAGTCTTTCTACAAAGAAATGTTCTTAGAATTGAACAATGCTTTTAACAAAAACTGATAAAAATTATAAATTTCTGAATCTAAACGCCTTAAAGTCGGGACTGCTTGCAGAATTATGTCTAAAAGCGGAATGCCATCACAAACAGCGACTATATATTATATATCTTTATTAAATTTTACTATATTATATCGTGTAAACCACAAATAATATTTGATATTTTAACTTAAAATCGTTTCTCTGCAAAATATGCCCTGGCATAAGATGACATATTTTAACATCTTCTATAATATTTAAGTTTTTACATAACAATGTATTCGTTTCCAGTTATTCTGAAGATAGTGTAGTACGTTGTGTCCTGGTGTATCAGCAAGAACCAAACAGTTTTTGTGAGTAGAATTAAATTATAAATCATCTAGCAATAGGTATCTGAGCTTAAAAATACATATTATTAAGGATTAAGGTGGCACGGCCCTCATCAAATATTACCATACTGCAAAAAGTTAATTTTCATTACAGTTGAATTAGGAATTGTTTTCTAAAATTTAAATTAAGGATATTCAAAAAATCCTGTTTAATAGCAAATTTATAAGTTTATAACATTTCATTAAAACTATGTCATATCAATCAGAACTCCCCTACAAGGCGTGTTTAGTGATAGCGTGGACAAATATTACCAAAAAAACTTTGCCGTAGTTACGTAATTACGGTAATACTGCGATAGGCTTGGGTAATATTAATGTCAGGGGAATACTCAATTGAAAATTTACGGTTGTATCCTCTCAAAAAGAAAAAAAAGTCCTTATTCAAATGTGGGGAAAATGATGAGCGCCTTTAACAACAAACTACGCAAAATCATATACCTATTTGTATGAATACATTTTCCGAAAAAAAAGAAAAAGATCTAGGCATATTAATTTTTATTTTATTTGGTTGTTTAAAAGCTTTATTTATGTCAAGGGTTTTTTAAACCAATAAAAATATTTTGTAGAAATTGTAGTAGTGTCTTGCCCTGGATGTTCACTAAGAATTTTTTTTGTTATATTATTTTAGAATGATTATTTCATTGCTGTCTGAAAAAGACTAACATATTTAGCATGCTTTTACGATATTTATGTATTTTAACTTTTTTTATAGCAATTAAAATAAGTATACAACTTATAGTATATTTAAATATCAAGATGCATATTAGGAAAATAAAACCATTACAACATTATTCTGTTGTAATGTTCACGGGATCACTGGTGTATTGTTTTCTCTATAGACGACTAAGATACTAAACCTGGTAGCTGAGAAAAAATACATGTAAATTCGTCAATATTGCCGAACCGAACATTCTTACCGAAAAGTAAATTACCGATAATTTGCCATCACTAGATGTATTATTATATTTTAACCCCATGCAACTCGGTGTGAAAAATATAAATACTTAAACAATGTTAAACATGCGTCGGCAAACGCGATGATCGCCCTATAAGATGCAGGTAAAAAATGATATTTTATTATATATTATGCTGATTAAAAACTAAGAAGTGAACTGGCTACAGTTAATTTCCCTTACCTTGGTTACCCTCTAAAAGTATACAACATTTCTAGGAGCAGTTTTAAAATTTTTCTAGATTAATACGAATTACGTAGAAAAGCACTGTTAATATAACCCACTACAAGCAACCGTTTTTGAGATATTTTGAAATTTTAAAATTGGATTTAACCACTTTTTTTGTTAATTTCGGAAATAATGATTACTAAACTGAGCTTCATAGCCTTAAAAACCCCGAAATCATTCCACACCGCACCCCGCCCCCACTAATTTCACACCTCCCCACCCCTTTAGAACACTTTTTTCCAGGAAAAATACTTAAATCTAAAGATAATAACAAGGGGAAATCCACTGACGAAAATAGTGTACAAACTCCAGAATACCAAGAAAATACAGAATATATTCACAGTTGTAGAAAATACATGGAAATAATAGGAAAATACAGAAAATTTGAGAAAACCCAGAAAATACAGAAAATAATCACATTTCTAGAAAATACATGAAAATAATAGGTTAAACAAGACATAATTTTAGATAAAAAATCTGTTCACCATAAAATGACATGACATAAGCAAAACCTAACGAAAGCGAAAGTAATTGATCCTATTCTTCCGATTTTTTATTTAAACCTTTTTAGACCTTTTTAGAGAATTTTGGAATCAATAGAAGGCGAAAGTTCAAAGAAAGAAATTGGTAAAACACAAACATTGAAAATACACCAAGAAATACCCCAAAAATAATTGCAACTAAAGGAAAATAGTGAAAATACAAGAAAATACTACTTTAACAATAATAAAAATAGAAAATACTAGAAAATATCATTTATCAAAATTTTGTCCGTTGATTTCCTCCGCGGTAAATAACTTTAAATTTTCCCATTTATGTATTTGATTGTAGTATTTAAAAAAAAATAAATGGCTGGAAATCTAAAGAAATAAGTTTTTTAAATGATAATCAACAAAAATTCCACATGCTAGCAAATTTCCATTGACTCACTGAATTGGCTATTGCAATTTTTTAAAGAAAATCTAAATAAAATTCCCCAGTCTATCTTCTCGTGTATTATATTTAAATTCCCAGTGCGTTACTTCCAGACAAACACAGCGTTTGTCCCATTCTCTGTCTCTATTTTATTATATCCAGAAATAGAGAGTTTAGCAGGGACCAGGTGTCGCAAGTGATAGTAGTTGGCTTCAGATAGTAAAATACGAGTGTTTTAAAACAAGTAGTGTTGTTAATATGTTAGCAGACTGTGACCAATGGCCTGATATAATTATCATCAAATCTAGCTCTTATATTCTCAGAATACTGTAGAACTTTTTGTTCCATTGAGGTCAAAACACTATAAAAAAGAAAGTAATAGGTAGAAAAATATTAAACTCTTTTAGGATGCAGGTCTACGCGCTATGAGTAGGACTAATCTGAATACCCAAAGGTAGCCTTGCCACCAGTGGTTATTCAGAAGAATCTTTCCTACCAGACAAATATATTCGGGGGACAAACAAAATGTATGTTTTTGCGTATAAAAATGTATTGATTTGAACTGTCTCCACTTATATAAATATAAATTTTGATAATATTGAAAATATTAAATTATGCGATATTTTTTCGGACTTCTGTAATAATGTAAACTATTAAAGCCACATTACATAGGTCCTATCGGACGCCTTCTACATCCTCCCTGGGAACATTGTTCAAAAAAGACAGCCTATTCCTACAAAAAAGGTAAATATGGCCGAGGAGAAACCCTCCTTTAAATTGACGATTGCGTGTCACCGTTCTCCCAGAACGGAATTCCTGATTGGTGAGGAAGTAGAATAATCACAGAGCATGTGATACTGTCCAACCTTCCTATTCACACCCTCTATAAATAATAGGGCATCTCTTAGCTAATTAATTGGGGATTTTCCAAGTTTATGAAGTTATTTTTAAAACAAAATTCTAAATTGTAAAAAAAGTTTTAAAACATAGACCCCCGTATTTACTAAAAAGGTTTAAGAGTTAGACCAGGTCTAGTTGCCCAGTGTTGTTCCTGGGCACATTAGGATATGTACTGATTTCAGACTTAAAATTGTACTGATTTTAGTATACTATGTACTGAAGCCTACAAAACTTTAATTTTACGATAGGCAATGATTTTCAAGGGTTAGAAATCGCTTCTGAGGAGGAGATTTTAACCTAGTTGGTAGATTCCACATATACCATTTGTGGAATTTTTATAATAATCTTTACAATCAAGATTGCCGCACAACTTTTAATATGGAAACGATTGCGAAACTTATTTTTGTTTAGTGACAGTTGGGAATAGTCTCGTTCTACTGATGCAAAACTGGGAAACTTTGGCTGATTTAAAGTGTTTTTCATTTCAAAAACCGGCCTCCAAAACTCGTCCACATTATTACTTAATAATTCATTTTGTTCTAATAACAAGGGGCATTCTGTATTAATCTCCTCAATTTTGCACTGCACCTGGAGAAATAAATGTATGAATGAGGCGATTGAGCGTATGTGATCCAACATGGAGAAAATATCAATTATATGAAGTAATATCATCCAACAAACCTAGAGAAAAAATGTATAAAATTGACGGTCTTTTACGTAACCTCGGTCATACACCTTTAAGGCTGCCTCCATACATGTGCGACGTCAACCCTATTGAACTTGCATGGGCAGGAGTAAAAAAATATATTCGAGAGCGCAACACCGGTGAACTTTCAATTATAGATTTAAATAAAATAACATTAG
This sequence comes from Kuschelorhynchus macadamiae, assembly GCA_030620095.1. Classification (NCBI taxonomy): domain Eukaryota; kingdom Metazoa; phylum Arthropoda; class Insecta; order Coleoptera; family Curculionidae; genus Kuschelorhynchus; species Kuschelorhynchus macadamiae. Next base: position 230,456 of record JAUTXW010003977.1, read on the forward strand.
AAGCGATTGACTCAATATCGGCTGAAAATTGGAAATCGTATGTTAAACATGTTCGTTCGGCAAAATTGAAACGGTTATTGATGATTTAGTTATCACACTGGGATCTTCAAATAGTGACGACGAAACCTCATCATTTTTTTAAAATCCTAATTCTGATGCTATTATAGATAAATAACTGTGTGAAATTTGATACACGTCTTTTATGCATAAAAGGACATTTTTTATTAACAATCAATTTTTGAAATTTCTACCAGTGGCGTGCATATGTAATTAACCTGGGTAAATCCGTATGCTCCTTAATGCATAGAAGACGTGTATGAAATTTCATGCAGTTATCTACAATAGGATCAGAATTGGGATGAAAAAAAAAGTTTTCTTTTTAAACTTTTTCATCCTGTATCTGAAAAGTTAAGACTTTTAGGACATAAAAACACTCCCTTTAACATCAGCACGCAATTAGGAAACGGCCTGTATAGTACTTCACAATGACGACCCTTGTATAAAGTAATATGACAGACGGCCACTTTTGGCATACCCGAATAGCTTAAAGTCGAACTGCATACATTAAAATTTTGATAAATCTCGTTCACTGGATCTGATGCTGGCTGCCCTTGTAAAATCTGGACTTGTAAATCGTGTATCACTATACTGGGTGGTCCAATAATAGTGGACGTAGGCAGTAGTCCGCGAACCGTTAGTGACAGAACTCAAGAAAAAATATATTTATAGGTAAATCGATCAAGAAAAATCAAAATTAAATCATTTTAAAATTCGAAAGTTCGCCGTTTTTGCAACACAAAAGAGATATAGAAGTGCGGTACACGAAAGAAAACAGACAAATATAGATAAAGGTTCATAAAGCATAGTTACATTTTTTAATTATCTGAAGTTCGTATAGTCAAAAATGAGTGTCATATTATTTAAAGAACGACCGAACACCACTGGTTTAAAGAGATTTCTTGGCCGACCTTCCTAAACCGATTGACTACGCCCGGTTTTCTTTCGTGTCCCGCACTTTAGCTCACAATGTATTCAATAGGTGGTATTATTTTTGTGGGAAATTTGAACAGTCGGTGTTATATTTTATTAATTTGAATTGAAAGCTGAAAATGTATATTCAATAATTATCCAAACAAAGAACTTAATTATGTTTTGGTCATATCAGAATGTCTAACATAAAAAATATTTTTAATATTAGTGTAGTTTTGAAATAAATTCCATCATAGGGTTGCTATTAATTTAAAAAGAAAATAAAATTAATGTGGCATTTTTCGACAGCATCTGAGTCATTTAGGTATAAATATTTATCTTTGTTTAATTTTAAGATATGGGAAATTTTCTAGATATGAATCACATACATAATCAGGAAGATAATATGAACAAAAAACTGCGTAATCTACGGAATATACAGGATGTTTCCTAAAACTGCGTCAAAAATTCAAAGGGTGATTTCTCGGGTATTTTTATGAAGAAAAGTTCATACAAACATTTGCCGCAAGGAGCTTCGCCCCTTCAAGTGGGGCACCCTGAAGATGGTTTTTCATCAATATTTTTAAAACTGTTCATACTGAAATTAATAAATTTGGGTATACTGCATAAACTTTTGACGCTGAATCAGAATCTGAGCTCAAAATTTTAATCAGAAGCGTAGCGTACTGAAGGGGTTAAGGGTAAAAATAATCCCTTTTTTTAATGTTTTTTTTTTGAGATTTGATACCTTAAATATTTTTACTTAAAAAAAGATAGGGCTAATCGTTTTCGAGAAAATTGCAAATTTCTACATCGATGCACTTACCGAACTCCTAAGACGCTAGGTAAAATAGCGGAGAACTTTACAAAAAGTTAGTAAGCATGTAGTAGATATCATCAAAATATACAAGTTTTTTTCTATATAAATTATTCGTTCTCGAGATACAAGGTATTAAAGAAAAGCATTAACTTAAAATAAAATATGTATGTATCTCATGAACGAACATTTTTTCGATACAGGTGTTGTTTATCATTCAGGTAGATGAAATAAAAATATGGCGTACTATACAAATCAAAATGCTTTTTTACCTTTTATTAACGTTCCGAAAAGAATGGCTATTTTTCAGGCTAGTGAAGATATCAAAAACAAAATCAGTTTGCTTAAACGTGGATGTCATTTGAATACGAATCATAATTTGTCATTTTGCTGATGGCAATTCGTTGGAGGCTAGGCGGTTGTACATTGAAATATATCCTAAACATAATGTTCCTGATAGAGTGTAGTCATCAACGTCTTCATGAAACAGGGGCAATGAAATGAAGTGGAGAACTAGGGAGACCAGTGACAGCAAGAACGGTAGAAATCGAAGAAGATATTCTGAATATGATAGAGGAAGATTTGGGTAATTCTACTAAAAAAATATCCAAATGCTTTAAAAGTAAGTAATACGACTATGTGGAAAATTCTCAAGGACTCTGTTGTATCCATACCATATACACATAATTTCCTCCACGAATTGCATTTGTGAATGGCTTTTGCACCTATTGGTTCAAATTCTGCATTTACTGTCGTAATTATTTTCACAGGTTTTGTATATCAATAAGTTTTATATGTAATAAGTAAACGTATTTAGTTAGTAAAATGGTATGTATTATTATTGTCGAAAAACATTTATCGCCCTGTATCTTCGCGCCACAAGCGGCTTTCCAAAAATCATCAAAGGACAAGAAACTTCACCAAGAACCTAATAACGTACTTCAAAGTAGAAAAATCCTTCAGATATCGTATTCTAAAGTCAAGATGTAAAAAAATACCATTAAAAAGTCTTTTATCTTTTTATGTATATAAATACTATACTATAAACCATATAAAGCCAATGATTAAAGTAAATAAAAAAAAATCATGTGTATCATACCTTGGAAACGACAACTCACAGTAATATTTTAATAGTTCGGAATGTTTTTAACCGATTGGCAAGATCTATATGAATTCGGAAATTATAAAAACCCATTATCTTGATTTTTTAAAATTTATTAAAAGCCTATGTATTCTCGTATACAGCGGATGGCTGAAAATATGTATAATTGTTTATCTACCGGTGCTATTTAAATTGAAAAATTTAGTGTTCCCAAAATCATTATTACATTTTAGGTTTTTTTTTAATTCAATTTTTTACTATTATTTAATTAAGTTATGGTTAATTTGACTTACATTTTGTATGTCCGGTTTGTCATTTACTGCATTATGATCTTTCTTTATATGAATCATTTCTTTAATTGGCAATTTATGATGATTGGTGTCTTGACATAAAATTTTTGTTTCAGAAAAGCTGAATTCGTGTTTTTTGTTTATGTAAGACAGTAGCGGCATTTTTTGTATATGTATGGCCGTTAACCCATTTTCTAGGTACTGCCTGGCCATACCAATATAGGTTTTGAGACAATTTATGCAAGGCATAAAATAATTATATTTGACTTTTTCTTTTTTGAAATTTCACTTTTTTGAGTAGTGTATAAGTATGTTCATAATGATACATGATTTATGACATATAATCATGTCATATTTGGATAAACAATTTTAGTTTTTCTGACAATCTATCTGTGCATGACACTGATATGTATATATGTTATTTGTGATGGTGTGTTTGTCATTCTGTTTTTCTGTTTCTGGCTGTTATGGAATTTATATGTTGATTGTCTGAAAATTCGTTTTTATTTGTTTTACAGAAAAATATTTTTTTTAAGATGTCTTGAACTTTTTTAGGGTATCTGGTCGAAATTCTGGAGAAGCGAGAGCAACAGCTCGCTCAGTAGGTCCAATTATAACACTGTTTGGGTGGGGAATTAAAATTTAGGTGTTGACCTGACCAAGTTTTCTTTATGAATCATTTTGTTTTAACTGAGTGAATTAATTTCATTATTTTGTTCTAATTCAAGAGTAAATTGTGGTTTTGGATGAAAGCTGTTAAACTTATTAATGATATCTTGAATTTTGTTTGATGGAACTATAGTAAGATAATCATCTACAACACGTTTGAAAAAACAATTTGAAAATCTGAGTTTTTTGTGATCTGTTCTTCCACGTGGTCCATTACTAACTGCAGTGGTAGACGATACATGGAGATCCCAAGGCGCAGCCGCCAAGTCGCTGATAAAAGTTATTTTTGTATTGAAAATAGTTACTATTTAATATTAAGCTTGTTACTTCTACAAAAGCGTTGCAAGAAAGAGTAGTATGTTCTTTAATTAAATTCCACGTATATTTAATAATTTCTGTTACTAAATCTTTTGGAATGTTTTTGTGTATAAATACCTGTAGATGAACAGTTATACATACAAGAATACATAGGTTTTTAATAAATTTTAAAAAATCAAGATAATAGGTTTTTATAATTACGGAATTTATATAGATTTTGCCCATCAATTAAAACATTCAGAACTATTAAAATGTTAATGTGAATAATATTGTTGTTTCCAAGATACGGTACACATGAAATTTGATTTGATTACTGTTGTGACTAGAAAAATATTTTAATTAATTATTGCCTCAATAGTTAGGCATTATAAGTGTTTGTTTTGTTAAGTACATGATAAATATTTGCATATGTTTGTTTGAAAACTGTATTAATTCATGTGTTCTATTTACTTTTTAGACCCAAGAAAAGTAATAAAAAAGTAAAAAGTAATAAAAACTTTTGATATAAAATATAATTTAAGAACAGTGATGTAGGGATTGTTCCAAACTGCCAGGGAATAATTTCTTTAGAAAGAAATGAACATCGCAAAGCTACAAAAAACAAACTTAATATTTTTCAAATGGGACACCCTATATATTACATTATATTTTGATAGAGAATATTTTTCTCATTTCAAAGATGTATAATATGTCAATCTTTGGTTACGTAATTTTTGAAATATTTAAGTTTAAAAATCGCGATAATATCAGATTTGCGTTTATGAAATCACAATTGCCATGGACAAAAAACAAAACAAAGAGGAAGATTGAAACGTCTTTGATATTAATAAAAACTTATTTAGCCGTCAAAAGGAAATAGTTTAATCTCTAAAATAGGTTATACAGAAGAGGAAAAATTTTACATGCTTCGCATATTTATCAAAAACAGTAATATTGTTACAACATAATTAAAAAATGACAACAAAATATAACAAATCAACAATTAAACAAATTTTTGGTAATGACTACGATATTAAACAGAACCACACGAACACAGAACTACCAATAGTTATTGGAAAATTACATTTTATAATAATTATTGTGCGTATTTTACAATTGTTGAATGTGACCGACATCATTTTTAACACATTTTCTATAATAATTACCGATTTTAAGCAAAACATTCTTAATAATTTGGGGATTCTCATTTAAGAACTTAATACTAGTTTCAATTCTTTCTCTTAAATCCTCTAAATTATTACTTCTTTCTTTAAATACTCCCAGAAAAAACTACCTAATGGCATCAAGTCTTGACTATTCGGGGGCCAATTTATAATTCCATGAGCTTCTATCCACTCGTCATTCTGTTCATTTAAGTATTCTCTTACATAAATAGGACTATGAGGTGGCGCGCCATTTTGATGCCACACAAGATCCGCGAATTGCCTAAGAGGAAGCTCTTATAAAAGATTAGCTATATCGTTTTCTAGAAACTGTAGGTATCTGATTCCTGTTAAAGAATCTCTAAAAATTATCGGACCAATTATTTGATTTCTAAGAATCCTTCACCAAACATTTAACGACCTACGCCCCTGAGTTTTAATTTCAATATATCCATGAGGATGTTCTGATGCCCACATGTGCGTATTTATTCTGTTATACACGCCCGCTGCAGTAAACACCTCGTCACACCATAATATTTTTAAAAAAATCAGAGTCTTGACTTTTTTCATACATATATATATATTTCACAACATATAATTACAGTATTCCAAGCCTTTTAATTTTATGGATATCTGTTAACTTTTGCACTAGCAACCTTTTATAAGGATGATATCCATGTCTCTGTAGGATTCTGTAAATTTTGCTTCTAGATGTATTAAAATGTTTACTAGCATCTGATATAGATAAAGCCGGATTTTCTAAAAAAAAGAAATAAACAGGCTTTAAATTACAAAAGTAGTTAATAATAACACATTTCCAATATATAAATATGCGAACAATGTCAAATTTTTTGTCTTCGGTATAAACCATTTTACACTTTAAATTATTTCGTTTTGACGTCTAAATACGTTTTAATTAATATTATAAACGTTTGAACATTCCGCTTTGTTTTGTTTTTTGTCCATGGCAACTGTGATTTCGTAAACCCAAATCTGATATTATTGCGATTTTTAAATATTTCAAAAACTACGGAACCAAAGATTGACATATTATACATCTTTGAAATGAGAAAAATATTCTCTATCGAAATATAATGAAATATATAGGGTGTCCCATTTGAAAAATATTAAGTTTGTTTTTTGTAGCTTTGCGATGTTCATTTCTTTCTAAAGAAATTATTCCCTGGCAGTTTGGAACAATCCCTACATCACTGTTCTTAAATTATATTTTATATCAAAAGTTTTTATTACTTTTTACTTTTTTATTACTTTTCTTGGGTCTAAAAAGTATATAGAACACATGAATTAATACAGTTTTCAAACAAACATATGCAAATATTTATCATGTACTTAACAAAACAAACACTTATAATGCCTAACTATTGAGGCAATAATTAATTAAAATATTTTTCTAGTCACAACAGTAATCAAATCAAATTTCATGTGTACCGTATCTTGGAAACGACAATATTATTCACATTAACATTTTAATAGTTCTGAATGTTTTAACCGATGGGCAAAATCTATATAAATTCCGTAATTATAAAAACCCATTATCTTGATTTTTTAAAATTTATTAAAAACCTATGTATTCTTGTACATAGTGGATGGCTGTATATGTATAACTGTTCATCTACAGGTATTTATACACAAAAACATTCCAAAAGATTTAGTAACAGAAATTATTAAATATACGTGGAATTTAATTAAAGAACATACTACTCTTTCTTGCAACGCTTTTGTAGAAGTAACAAGCTTAATATTAAATAGTAACTATTTTCAATACAAAAATAACTTTTATCAGCGACTTGGCGGCTGCGCCTTGGGATCTCCATGTATCGTTTACCACTGCAGTTAGTAATGGACCACGTGGAAGAACAGATCACAAAAAACTAAGATTTTCAAATTTTTTTTCAAACGTGTTGTAGATGATTATCTTACTATAGTTCCATCAATCAAAATTCAAGATATCATTAATAAGTTTAACAGCTTTCATCCAAAACCACAATTTACTTTTGAATTAGAACAAAATAATGAAATTAATTCACTCAGTTAAAACAAAATGATTCATAAAGAAAACTTGGTCAGGTCAACACCTAAATTTTAATTCCCCACCCAAACAGTGTTATAATTGGACTTACTGAGCGAGTTTATCGATAAATACTTAACACATATAATAAAGTCAAAATCAAAGTCAAAGTTAAAGTAGCTTTATTGTCATACATTTTGCAATTGTTGACAAAGCCTTGTGAGCAATATAATTAAAATTAACGAAACTATGACTACATTAATAATTAACTTAAATTAGAGTCATTTTTAATTTTAAATAAATAAAACAAAAAAATAACAATTTTAATAGGTATAACATTAACTTGCTTGTAAAAAATGTAACACATACAAAAACAGTCACAACAAATGTCAAAGTAATGACACTACTACAAATACAGAAGAAAGAGCTACATTAAATTGTCAGAATAAAATTCAAGGTATAATATGACTTTTTCATTAGGAGATTTTTAGTTTTCTTTCTGAAAGCCTTCTCATTACCAAACCTCCTTATACTTAAGGGTAAGTGGTTAAACATTTTTTTGTCACTATAAAAAAAATGATTTTTTTAATGTATTCGTACTTAGGAATCGGCAAACATAGTGTATGAGAATGGCGCATGTTATAGTGATTAGACACAAACAATTCATTATTAAACTTTTTATGGACCAAACCGACAGATTCTAAAATAAATAAACAGCATAAACTCAAAGTTGAGTGCTTTATAAATAAAGGACGACAAGAATCTGTAACAAAAAGACCCTATTAAACAAATAGTTAGAACATGAGCCCCAAAAGCAAATGCCATGTCGAGGGTGAGCCTCAACCAAAGCAAAGTAAGAGTTGCGAGTTACAGATGGATCTAGGTTGTTAGAGATAATCCACAGTGCATAACAACTAGAGGAAATGTTATTGGATAAATTGTTGATATGAGTTCCAAACTTCAACTCTTTATCTATAGACAAATCCAAAAATTTTGTCGAGCTAGGCATTACAATTGGGGCATCATACAGACATACATTCTCAACATTACATCTAAAATTAAGTATATTAGTCTTGGATACATTGAAAGATAAAACGTTAGCATCACACCATAGTTTTATTTTAATCAAGTCAACATTTACATTATCTGCAAGACTCTCCAAGCTTGTACCATGCCAAAGAATTGTGTTATCGTCTGCAAAAATGGTGAACTTACCTGATATGTCAAGGCGAGGGAGGTCATTGACATAAATCGAAACAGCAAAGGGCCAAGAACCGATCCCTGAGGGACGCCCGAGTTCAGGACATGCTCATCTGAGTTGTTTACATTAAATGTAACCGACTGCACACGTCCCCCGAGATATGAACGAAGCCAATTGTGCATGGTTCCCGTAAAACCGTACTCTGTCAGTTTCCACAGCAGTATTTCGTGACCGACGCATTCAAAAGCTTTAGACAAATCACAAAACACTGCCGCAGCCAATTCTCCAGAATTTAAATTTATATAAAGATGTTCCAGGAATTCAAAGATAGCATCACTCGTTCCCCTTGTCGCCTGAAACCCAAACTGTTGAAGACTTAAAATACTATGTCTACTTAAAAAAGATATCATTCTCACCTTAACAAGTTTTTCCACCACCTTTGCCAATGTGGGTAGAAGTGCAATTGGCCTAAAGTTAGAAGCATCCTCACAATCCCTGCTCTTAAAAAGAGGAAGAACTAGGGCTTTTTTTCAGGCAAGGTGGAAAAACTCCTGAGATTAAGGAGGCATTAATTGCCTTAGCCAATATTTCAAGCGCCACTGCAGGCAGGGCCTGGAAGATCCGCAAAGAAATCTGGTCCTAACCTGATGCACTCTTATTTTTCATTCCCCTAAAAAGGTTTTCTATATCCTCCACAGAAACGGGAGGAAAAAAGAATGTGTCAGATACTGAAATATTATCTAAATACTGCCTGAAGGTGTTCTCAGTTGAATTTATGGGTTTCAGAAAACTGTTGCTTTGAAGTGAATTACTTTCCTGACATGTGGAGGAGATCAGTGGGGAAACCAAAAATCTCTAATCTATTAAATTTTAATGATCTCCGTATTATTAGCATTTTACCTGCCTTATCAAAAATATTTTAAAAACTACTATATGTTCAAATGTATGGTTACTGTACTGCCAACTATGGAACGTTTGTCGCTCTAGTTAATGTAAGTGATGATATAATTCGTGCGTGTGACAAGAAAATGATCAGCATTTTGCTTTTGCTTTGTCAAAGACGTTTGATACAATCAGTAACAGTCACTTTATATCTAAATTAAAATATTATGGTTTCGACGAAAACGCATTTAAACGAATAAGATCCTATTTATCCGAGAGAACACAAACAAATTTCCGATAATAAGTTGTCTGATGATGCTAGAATTATCGTTGGCGTTCCTCAAAGCTCTATACCTTGCTCTTTTTAATTTATACCTCAGATATCTTAAAATCTTTAATATTTTGTAATGTACAAGCCCTTGTTGATAATACGCAATTATACTGCTGTTTTAATACAGAAAATTACAAACGCGCCAAATCCGGCATAAATAATGATTTATGATTTTAGTTAGACTTTCAAAATACTATAATTTGTGTCTGAATCCTTGGTAATAGAAATAAGTTAAATTTTATTCAGAATAATATCAATATATCAATAAATGGTTCTAAATTGAATTTTGTTGGCACAGCAAAAAAATCTGGTTCTCTTATTGGATAACCAACTTATGTATAACAGACATATTTTAAATCAGAAATTGAGAAGGAACTTATGTGAGTCGCTTGTTTTGTCTCATTTTAATTATTGCGACTTTGTGTATGGGTTTTGCCTTGACCATGAGAGTTCGTGGCCCGTACAAGTGAGTGCCTCACTATGCGACATCATCAGAGTGCCATTTTCAGGGGGGATTTACATATAACGCGGTTCGTTACTATAACTCATTACCTGAACATTTACTTAACCCGAATGCTAATACCTTTAAAGTTAATTATAAGAAATACTTGTCATTACAGAATTTTGAAAACTAGATTGTATTACTTCTGAGTGGTTTTTCCAATAGAGTAACTCTTATTTTCAGGTGAAATATATGTTTGTTTTGCCGGGTGGTAGCGAATGGCTACGTGAACTAGCAATTAGAACTGCTACAGTTGAATTTACATTAGCTGAGATATGTGGATAACACATTTATAAATTGAAAAGAAAAACAAATCGACAAATTCAGATATATTTAGATCATGTAAATTGCCTACGATGCTTTACGATGGAGAAAGAGACAATAAGTGTTTACCCACTGTTGATGTTTTAGGGATATATTAATGAAATGACAAACATCCAGACAGGCTTGTTTAAGAATTGTTACTCTCAAACCTTAATATTTTATTTATAAATAAAATTAAGGGAGTATTTAAGAAAATTAGGGCAGTCTATAAGAAACCTATCAACACCTGACTACACACGAGTAGTGTATAAGATCATAGCACATTCAGTATAATTTAGCCGTCAGTTGGTAACGGTTGAAGATACTAGTCAATCGAAACATTGTAAATAACTACAAATAAAGAAATAGAATATTAGTCCGTTATGTTGATAATAGTTCTGCATCATATACCTTTATTCAAATATTAACTTTTGTACGCTGAGTTTAAGCATAAACGATAATCCTGCACTTTGGGTTACTGTGCAATAAAACGAACACAATACTTGATGAAATAAATATAAAAAAATGCAACACTAATCGAGATAAAAACACCTGCATTAGGAGATGTGGATTTTTGGTTTTATCTGTCTACACAACTGCCTACGCTTTTACTTATCGCAATCGCTCACGATTTCTGGGATTAGTATCTCCGATAAAACTTACATGCTTTAGGTACTCACAAAAATAGTTAACCGAGTAAATACAAAACTTTAATGATGCACTTGATAGCGTAATTATGGGAGTTCCATCTGGCCGTTATAGCCGGTGAAAATTAATTTTATTTTCACTCTGACATCTTACGATAGAGCGTTAGAGGATAGCCATAAAATGGAGACGGGATGGGACGGATTTAAATTTCTAGGCTTATCACATAATTTGTTAACGATGCCTCGGTATACTATTATAAGTACCAAGAGATCTAACCGTCGAGCTCACTTACGTTAGTGGAAATAAAAAATTAAAATAGTGTGTACTTAAAATAAGTTAGCATACATCACACATTTATTGCACCAGTCTGACTCCATAAGTTCTGTGAAACTTATTAATCATTCTGTAGGTTTAATCCATTTTGTCCCAGTGATGCGTTTAGGCAACACCTAATTTAAATTCTTCCCCAGTTTAATTTTCTTTTTGGTTGAAATTTTCAATTTATTTTAAAAGAACAACAATGGTACTTTAATAAAAACCTGAAATATGAATTCTTTTACTAAATACCAAAAGCAAATAGTGTGAGTTGAATTGCAGTAAAAAAGATTCCTTTCTTTTCGCCATATTTGAGTTTTAAAAAAATCAAACGCTGTTTCCTTTAAATATAATCCTAAATCCTTTCAGAACCTGTGTTATTTATATGAATAAGTTTTCTAATTTGCGGTAACAAATAAATAAAACAAATACGAAGCGAAAAGTCAAAAATTGTTCTTATTCTTGGCTTAAAGTGCTGCTGAAAGCGTCGATACTTTAAGGGTAATCAGTGTGATTGACTGTACATTATTGTAACTGTAAATATGATGTTTTTAGTTTTTTTCATTGCAAATAACCATATATCGTAATATCGTAAAAAAATATTTAGTTTTGTTGAAGTGGTAAATCGTGTGCAATAATAGGAAAGTGCTATGTATAAAGTTAATAGAAACATACTCTAATGGTTACATAATATCTCAGTGAGCGAAAAAATAAAAGATATATGAACTTTGTTTTCCTTCTAGCACTGAAACATTTTTTCGAATTTTTTAAAGTGTCGTATGATACACAAGTGTCTATTGAACGCGCCTATTGGTGGTTAAGTTTTCGGCGAAAACAAAAAAAATCTAAAAAATACTGATTTATTCCTATCAATAAACATTAACATCCGTATTCACTAAAGATGTTTAAATTTAGACCAGGTCTAACTTGACAGTTATAGGTCTAAGACGACATTTTTAACAATTGAACATATAATTTTTCTAAATGTCACAATTACAAAATGACAGTGACATAAGCGAAACATAACTGGCGAACTAAGAGTTTTAAGTACCATGGCAACTAGACCTTGTCTAACTCTTAAACCTTTTTACTGAATAGGGAATAGCTTTTATAGACGTCAATAAAGCACACTATTGTAGGTATATAGTATATGAACGACGAACGTGTGCGTTTGCATACGGGCAGGTTCGCTCGTATTTCGTCACATTCGGCTATAAGTCTACCCTTGTAAAAAAATTAACATTTAGTAGCTAACATATAATATATAAAACTACACATTCTGCTTTTATTAATATATACAGGATATCTTAAAAATCTGTAGCAAATCCGACATATATATTTTTTAATGGAACCCCATGTGTATTATTATGCCCATCAAATGGATCGCATCTTGCTGCTTATAAATTTACTGTGCTTGATAACTTGCCATAATATTTAATACTTCTATAATATCCCATTTTTTGTAAGTATCCTCAAAATATATATTATTATCTATCATATAGTTTTGAATTTCTGATAACTATCATTGTTCAATCCAATCTTCAAAAAGTGTCTTGGTGGTAATCTAGAGAAAAATTTGCTTTGTTTTTAGCTGCAAGCAACAGACAGAACAAATCCGTTTTCTGAACATGCATGTATTATTGTTATTCTTTTACTTTTATTTTATTGTAACTTGTTTTGAATTTTTTACGAAAAATCATTCCATCCTTTTCATGCAGTGTCATGTCTCGATATTTTTTGAAAGCCGTTAAATATTTATGACGAGATTCCCGTAAACAATGAGATTCTCTTAGGGTTTGCCTTTTATCAATCTTGAGATATTTAAGTATAACAGATGTATCGTCATATATTATTTGCGCATGCGCAATATAACTATCGAGAAGAACGGACTTCCGGCTTGACAAACGCAATATAACAATGTCGCAAAAGCGGTAGAAGACATATAAAACGGATGTGAAGAAAAATAAAAATCTATAAATTGACGTTTACCCGGAGCATCCCTCGTTACGCATTCCAGCACACAGATAAGTCTCATAAACCAAAAGTTCAACAAAGTTTCAATAATTATGTTATTAATTATTTTAATTGTATTGTATAAAGATATATTATATATATATATATATATATATATATATATATATATATATATATATATATATATATATATATATATATATATATATATATATATATATATATATATATATATATATATATATATATATATATATATATATATATATATATATATATATATATATATATATATATATATATATATATATATATATATATATATATATATATATATATATATATATATATATATATATATATATATGTATATATATATATATATATATATATATATATATATATATATATAAATATATATATTTTTAACGTCTTAATTTATATAAGTTTTGTTATATTAGCTCAAAATATATGTTACACCACTGTTTCTATTTAGTATTAATGTAGCTATAAGCTTTTGCTTGCATCAGCAATTCTTGTAAACCCTTTTTAAATAATAACTTACTAAAAATTGAAATTGTTTGATTTCAATAGGTTTTGCGTTTTAGCCTTGAAAAAATTAATATAAATTAAATAAATTGGCTGCCAATTACATGGATAATTTTTAACGAAAACTTAATTTACAATTACTGGAAGGTTTGTCCAAGTGTATAACGGAAGTTGTGCCTGCAGATGACGCAAAAGCGAAAGCAAAAATAATTTTAACTATTGACACATCTTTATTCCATATAGATTGTTTTATGGGATAAATTAAAATCGATGTTTGACGACAAAGGGTTTGCAAGAAAGATTAGTTCCTACGAAATTTAATTTCTACAATAAATTATTGGCAGGTTATGTAGTTGTAGAGATAAGTCAGAAGTTACAGGCACAATATAACTGGATCGGTTCGTTGCTGTTGGCTGGATTGCCGGAAAAGTTTTCGCCAATGATCATGGCAATCGAGCATTCTGGCATTGCTATTACAACGGATTCGATAAAAACTAAATTATTAGATATAGTCGACATTGGTAGTACAGGAGGTGCGTTTGCCAGTAAACCAGCGGTAGAAGATTTATATAAAACGGAAATGTGAAGAAAAATAAAAATGCAAAAAATTAGGGCATTTTCAGGAAAATCCCTATATTGACAAGAAAAACAATGGTGACCAACAAACTTCTCATGAAATCAGTGTAGCATTTATGAATGGAAAATTCAACAAATCAGAATTACGTGGACTTAGTGTTATTTGTGTGCAAATGATTAATTAATTAGAAATCCCGTTGAATTAGAAATTATGGTTGCAAATAAGACGAAAATATATTAGGTAATATATATATATATATATATATATATATATATATATATATATATATATATATATATATATATATATATTATATATATATATATATATATATATATATATATATATATATATATATATATATATATATATATGTATATATATACATATATATATATATATATATATATATATATATATATATATATATATATATATATATATGTATATTTCTTACCAAAGACGAAGTATTCGACTGTTTTTTTAAAGTGATAACTTCAAAAATTGAAATTGTTGTTTAATTTGCTGCCTTAAAAAAATTAATATAAATTAAATAAATTATCTCTGATATTTTTAACAGTACACACTCTTAATCGTTGCTTCAGACAATTATTAAGTTTGTATGTTCAAGAGAAAAGGTTAAAAAAGATAGTTTTAGGGTATGATGATAATAGGTTAATCTATGATGAAGAGAGAAACACAGTGTAATCAGTAGGGACGTACTTTGTATTTTAAAAACAGATGCAAATTTCAATAGTAACGAAATACCAGCTCCAGTACTTAGAAAGTGAAATTAAATAAAGATAATTTCTGAAAGTTTGATGGGAAAATCACGATAGTTGATAGCCAGATTAGCACATTAAATCCCAAAACCCAGACAGTTTCAGGGCAGTGTTTATTTTTGTCCAGATGATTGATTTAATGGTTAAAACAATATTTTACCAATGCTAGAAAAACATGGGAGTTAGTGGACATTCCTAGAAAAAATGCAATTATCATATATAACAGTTTTACGTGCAATAAAAGTAAATGCAAAAACTTTCAGTGTGCATCGAATTGCGCGTGAAATAACACACTGTTGACAACTGCTTTCGCTTAATGGAATCTTAGAAGAAGATAATGAATTTGCCTGAAGGCTTTGACACTTCCAATTTTAAGGTGTTAAAATTAAAAGAGAATATTAACATTTTCAAGGGTTGATGATTTTCTAAAAAGTTGGATTTCAAAATAGAACCTTGTTTGTATACAAAAATTACTGGAGATTGTTTCACATATGTAACATACGTTGATGAAAAATTAACTTATTTAAATCGTAAAACAGATGTTTAGTTAAAAGATTTGGGTCTTGAAAAATTTTTCCAGGGCTTTTATTATAGTTATAACATAACATCTATCATTAAAAATTATTCGTATGAAACTAAATCTAATGAGTGCCATATCCTTTCATGTATATGTATAAGCTATTTTCAATTTAATAATTGTTTTGATGAAACACATTAGCAATAAGCATATTCTTAGATATTTACAAAAGACTAAACATGTTGTTTATAAAGATAACAAACAATTGATGGTGAGAAGCTATAACTGGGTTTCGTTTTTACGGATGCTGTGTCATGGGAAAGTAGAAAACAGAAAAATATAGTACCGAAGCCGAATATACTTACATGGTATTTTTAAAAAACTTATTAAATGAATTAACAGGTTTTTCAAATTCAGTTGTTTTGTTTAATGATAGCCAGAGCGCGATAAGCTGTGTTTCCTTCTTTTTAGACAGCCTGAGTGAGACATCAAAAGATGCTATCTCTCTCTGAAATAAAATATCTCAGACGAGTGTAACAAAAAATTTATGTTCAGTGAAACATTATAAAAAATGGAGTTGTAAAGTAATATTTTGTGTATGCCATTTGTTAGCTCAAAATAAAAAAAATTAATTCATTGTGTTTCAGCAAGTAAATATCAAATTAAAGAGTTCTAAAAAGGCTATTTTAAATATATATGTAAATAGTTTTTTATTATTAATAATTATTATTATTATTTGGGCATGCGCAATATAAGTACAAACAGTTATTTCACAAAAGCGGTAGAAGACATATAAAACGGATGTGAAGAAAAATAAAAATCTATACACGATTGATCTTGGCATTCCAGCACACAGATAAGTACACACACCAAAAGTTCAACAAAGTTTCAATAATTATGTTTTTGACATTGTATTGTATAAAGATATATATATATATATATATATATATATATATATATGGGTATATATATACATATATATGTATATATATACATATATATATATATATATATATATATATATATATATATATATATATATATATATATATATATATATTTTACGGGCAGTAAAAATGGCTTAAAAAAATTAATATAAATTAAATAAATTATCTCTGATATTTTTAACGTCTTAATTTACAATTACAGTTTTTGTTCAAACAAAAAGATTTAGTTGTTTAGTAATAAAAGTTACTTTGTGTCACAGTACTTATGTTTAAATAAAGATAATTTCTTTGATAAGATAGTTGATACCAGATTAGCACATTAAATGAGATTGTTTATTGGTTGTATACAATATTTTACCAATGCTAGAAACAATAGAAAAAATAATTATCATATATAACAGTTTTACGTGCAATAAAAGTAAATTTTAGTTGCAAACTTTGCCGCGCTCGCTGCTAACGAAGACCGCTAGTTTTGGGGTATACGAAGAATTAACATTTTCGCATCTGTATGGTTAATCTGTGATACATGCAGGTATCGAAAAATTACTTAAATTAAAATGTAACATTATAGTTATAACAATCATTCAAAAATTTCTCAAATTTTTATGTATCATGTATACTTTTTTAGATCATTAATCTTTTTCCTATGTTGTTTTTAAAAATTGATGAGAACTTTTTCGTTTTTACGGATACTTTCTTGACGGAATATATCAACCACTTACATGGTATTTTTAAAACGAGAACACTGCTCAACGTTGTTTATCTTCTGACGATAACCGTGCTTCGTTTCACCTGATGAGACATCAAAAATTCTCTCTGTTCTTGAGTGTTCTTAGCTAAATAAAGAAAAATGGCGGAAGTTAGTATGCCATTTGTTTCAACAAAAAAAAATAATATATTATCAAATTAAAGAGTTCAGGCTATTTTAAATATATATGTAAATATGCTAATAACGTATTCAGGGCAAAGTACAAACAGTTATTTTTCGGTCCTGTAACATCTACACGATTGATCTTGGGCGAAAGAAGTACACACACCGCGGCATCAAGATAAACGTTTTATGACGTACTTTTCAACCCAACATGGGTCTTGAAATTTGCAAATATCTCTTTAAATGCTTTTACGGGCAGTAAAAATAGCTTTAAATCAAAAAGTAGAATACATTTTAAACAAAATGATTTATTTGAAAATTTGTGTGCTATGAGTTTTAATAAACCCTTTGTTCTGGTATACACGAGCGATATTAAAAAATAGTATTTTTATGCAAACTTTGCCAAGGGCGAGAATTTGCAGGTCTAAAGTTAATAGGGTATATACTTAATAATTACATTAAGGAAAAACTAATTTCTCAAATTTTGAGTATCATTTACTTTTTGAGAATTAATCAACTAAAAATATGAACTTTTTCGACATTTTCTCCTCTACGTTAACAAATCTTTTTGAAAAACACTTATTAATTGTTTTGGCTTTTTAATGAACAAAAATATATTACAATAGCTTTTTTGTTTCCTAATTATTAATTTTACTGGGCATACTAATTAACTTTCTCTGATCTGATTCTATCATAACTTTTTTATTTCATTAAATTAGGGCTAATCTCCTGAATTATTTAATAGGTATTTTAACTTTTCTTTGTTATAATTTGTCATTAAAACACGCATCAATAAACTGTCTCTGTATTCACTTGTAACCACAGTACCTAGTACTTTGGCCTTCGGCCTTCGTGGTCTACTCACAGAAAAAAAATATGGGATTGCTCCTTTTGTTACATTTTTCAAGCTTCTGGTCTTCTCAAACCAATAAATAAGTCGCACTTAATAATATGTTATCTAAAGGTTTGAATAAACAATACTAAGCTAAAGATAGAAGATACAATGTTTTTTACGAGCTGTGGACTTGTATATAAAAGTGCGTACAAACTTGCAACAAAACGCAAAACAACCGGAAAAATCAGCGACCAGTACAAAAAAGAGTACAACATTTTTATGAGTTGGTGTCAAGAAAAAAATGTAAACATCTTAAAAGAAGTGTTTTAGCTCATTTTATTAGTCTATCGAAAACCGCAAACCAAATACCACTGGTAACACTGCCCGGTTTTCTGCTATTTTATCGATTTTTGAAAAAATATTTATACTCACTTATTAGAATCTTAACAGAAATTACAAATTCACTTGCGATTTTCAAAAAAATTGTTTCGTTAATTAATAAAAAATTGAGAAAATTTCGAAACCCGTGGAGTGAAATGGGGTGCTGGGTGGGGTGTAAGATATTAGAAAGTATGTGTATGTAAAACGGTAAGTAAGAAAACAGTTCTACACAAAAAATCAAATTGGAAATGCTTTTTGTTCGAATAAAAATGTGAAAAATTAGATTTTTTAACACCATAACCTCAAATGTATAAAAATATTAAATATTTGGCAATAAAAACGTTGGTAAAGAAGTTATAAAATATGGCAACATTGCAAAATTAAATAGGAATGGTAAACGGGCAAAAGTAAATCTTCCCAAGTTTTTGTCGGATACATATGAAAAATGTTGCAAAAATGCAAAATACTGGTTAAAATATTTTCTTATTTGGATCGCTTTTAGATACTATTATCTTGAAATTTGTGAATGAGAGGTAATATAGCATGCATCTCCTAAACGTATTATACTAATATTTTAACCTTAACTGAACCAAACCAAACCTAACCAGACCTAATCAAACGTAACAACCCTAACACGGTATGGTATAATAAAATATCCCTAGTTTATTTTGTCTAATTAGTTGTAAGGTTCAGTATAAAAACAATAAGTATTTTTATATATATTTATTAAAAATGAAAATTATAAGTTGCAAAAATAACTAATCTAAATTAGGTTGACATAAGTGGGCCATTTGAATAAAAAAATTATGAGCATCATCTAACAATAAGAACGAACGTTTAAATAAAAATATCCAACGAAGTGTGCTTCCTTCCTTCCATATCGTTAAATTGTATCTCTTACTTGCGTTCTATATTTTGAGTATGAATTTGTGGGTTGGTAGGATTCACAAATTGAATAGAATGATTTATTTGTAGGTGTTGAAAACCTTCATTCTGTAAAACATCATACGATTTTCAGCAGACAGTAATGGTGCCTGGAAGTATCTACTCTTTGATAACTGTCAATAAAGTTTCTGTAGTTCTATTTTCAACTGGAACTAAGAAAACACTTATATAGTCTCTTTCAAAACACCCACTTGCCTTTTTGTGAATCATTATTTGATTTTGATCAAAATGGAAAATTGATTATAAATTGGAAAAATAATGAAAATATAATAAATCGCAGCCGAAGTGTCAATCACGTCAACAAATAGAACAAATGTAAGCGAACATTTTTTTGAAAAAGTTGAATATTTGCAGAAAACCGTTTACGGTATAATTACCCAAATACTTTGTGGTCACGTTATTCCATGCTCAAAAACGTAAGAAAAATTGAAAGTGTGTCGATATAAGCAATTATTTTGGATTAACCGCATATTTAAAGAAAACATTTTAGGATTTACGCCAAAAATATTCACCAAAGACGAAATGCCAAAATTTTTGTCTACAGCTCCTGACATATACTAATGATTAAAATGACTGGAATATTTGGATTAGCTGGGGCTTGCTGTCGAGAAGAGCTCGCGAAAATGGCGACAGATGATGTTGTGGACAAAAGGGGGATTTGCAGCAGAAGCTTTTTAAGATCAAATGACGTAAACGATGGCAAATATGTAGCTTTCTATATAAAGTATGCAAGTCTGCGAAAACCTGGGACCCTTCATAAAAATACTTCGTGAATTACAAAATAGGAGTTCATACCATTCAATCCGTTGGAATATATACCTCTGGCAAATTTCCTTCTGAAATAGCAGCATACTTCCAAATCCAGAAATATACAGGGTGTTAATTATTATCGTGGACATATTTCAGGGGATGATAGTACTCAACAAAATAGAAAAAAAATGCTAATATATACATGGTCAAAAACGCACCATTTTCGTTATACAGGGTGTCAAAGTTTCAATTTTTTTCTTGTTTTTTGCGTTTTTTTCCAGTTCCTTCTAAGACAATTAGTTCATAATATTGCAGCGGCGTACTGAAACTACTTTGGCCCTAACAGTCGAAATTTCGACAGATTGGAATTCATGGAATCCGTCGCTAGCCCGACACTTTAAGTACGGAGTTCGCAAGTTAAGCTACTGGCTGGAAATTCTTTAGACAGGCCTGCTGTGTTGTCAAGCTTGGATTCACCAAAGTTATCGAATGTAAATACAAACATACTAATAAATAATCAACTATGGTAGTCCGTAGATTCGTTTTCTAAAGTTTATCCAAACAATAATGTAGTTTGGCAACAGTGACACAAGTTTCTTTCGTCATTGGTGTGAAAATTTATGTATTTCGACATTTAAAGCCAACCCCGCATTCCTAAGTGTCGGGATTTCGACTGTTTGGGCCAGTGACTTTTAGGGGTATATATTTTCGATTTGGGCCAGTGAAGTTTTTTGCCAAATACCTCGAACCCTATAGTGGCCTTCGATATTAGTAATATTATATCGTGGAAACAAACGGTTTGCTTATGCCTGTTTGCATGATTTTTTTTCTTATTTTTATTAGATAATTAATTACCTACTGTTGACATGTACCTAGTTTTGACATGATTTAATTTTCACTCTCTATATGTGAACTTTGTATTCCTTATGTATATTTCCGTTACGCGATATGTGAAATACTAGTGATAAAGAAAAAATATACTTAGGTATTATTTTATTAAGAAGTGCTTAGAATATTTAATTGTTAATGCAAAAAAATATTTTATGCTTGAATCAAACTGAAATAAACAAAATTACTCCGACTATGGTTAATACCGAACGTATGGAACGAAACTAAAAAACCGACCTGATCTACAAGTTCGTGTAAAAAACCAAATTAAAACAACTCTTAAAACTCCCAGATACCAAGAAAGACTACAAAATGTTCGCAAAACCATTTTGTTTACAAGTTATGGTTATTTAAGTTTAATTTTTTGCTTTATTCGAAATAAGATAAGTGATCAATAAGCTAAGTGACGCTTTTGTAGTTTTTTTTCCTATATTAATATACTAGTTTTTACTTCCCTCGCGAAAGGGAAGTATTGTAATCGTGAAAAAAACACCCTTCGAATTTTTTTCAAATCTACGTTTCAGAATCCCTAGATGCCGAAAAATATGTATTCCCAGTTCCGTCGATCTGTTTGCCTATCGGTCTGTCTATTCGCGCATAGCTAACAAACTACTTACCCGATTGACTTCAAATTTTGGTAAAAAATTAAGGGTCATATGGGGATAACCTGGTAACATTATGATAAAAATTCAATATGACAAAAGAAAGTGGCGACCTAGTGAAATGTTAAAAAAATACTAAAAAACTACTCATCCAATTTATCTCATTGTAGGAATCAACTGGCAAATTTGATACGAATCCGAGGTGGCGGAACAAAATAGCGGCTTAATAAAATATTAAAAAATTCAGCCTGAAAAACAACATAATAGACTGATTTCAAATTGTGTGCCATAACTAATTGAGTCTAATTATGGTATAGAAATGAACTAGTAAAACTGTAGTTTTAAGATTCAAGATGGCGGAACAAAATGGCGGCCAAATAAAATATATGTAATCGTGAAAACAATCACCCTCTCAGGTTCTACATATTTTCAGGTTTTAGCGTTTTTAGACGCCAAAAAATATGTTTTATCAATCCCGTCCATCTGTTTGTAGGTTTGTCAGTCTGTCTGATAGGTCGCGGCATAGTTTAAAAACTACTCGTCAGGTTGACTTCAAATATTAGTCAAAAATTAAAGGTCATATGAGAATGATCTGGTAATATTTTGGTTAGAATCCAATGTCGGACCAAGATAGCGGCCTAGTGAGACGTTAAAAAAATTATTATTAAGAAACTAATTATCAACTTTCCTCAAATTTTTCACAAAAATCAAGTGTTACATTGGAATGAACTGGTAACATTTTGGTAAAGCAAAACAAAATGGTCGCATAAAAAAATATTTAGAAAACCGGCCTGAAAAAAACTGCTTATAGACTAATTTCAAATTTTGTGCAAGCATTAAGTGTGGTATAGTGATAAACTGGTAAAGTCGTGGTACGAATTCAAGATGGCGACCAAATAATTTTTACTTCCCTCGTAAAAGGGAAGTTTTGCAATCGTGAAAAAATTACCCTCAGAGATTTCTTCAAATCTGTACGTTTAAGTCTCTAGATGCCTGTTTTCTTAATTTCGTCGGTCTGTCTGTTCGCGGCATAGCTAAAAAACTACTTACCAGATTGACCATTTGGCCAAAAATTAAGGTTCATATGGGGATGACCAGGTGACATTTCGATAAATATCCAATCTGGCAAAACAAAATGGCGGCCTAGGGAAATGTTAAAAAAATTATTACTAAAGAACTGCTTATCCAATTTATTTCAAATTTTCCACAAAAATTAAGTATTATGTAGAAGTCAACTGATAAAATTTTGGTACGATTCGCAGATGGCAGAATAAAATGGCGGCTTAATAAAATATTTAAAAATTCAGCCGGAAAAACTACTTAATGGACTGATTTCAAATTGTGTGCCATAACTAATTGTGGTAGAGAGATGAACTAGTAAAATTGTGGTACTAACTCAAGAACAAAATCGGGGCCAAATAAAATATTTGTAATCGTCAAAAAATCACCCTCTCAGGTTATACATATTTTCAGGTTTTAGCGTCCCTAGATATAATAATAATAATAATGGTTTTAACAACTTCGTCGGTCCATCTGTCTGTCTGTCAGTTCGAGGCATAGCTTAAAAACTACTCACCAGAGACTTCAAATTTTAGTCAAAAATTAAAGGGCATATGGGGATGACCTGGTAATACAGTTCCAAAAAAAAGTGACGCACTTGATTTTTGGCCCAAGTTTAATGTCTTATATCTTGAAACCAGTGGACCAATTTTGAAGAATTTTTTTTTCTTAGGTAAATAATACCTTTGTCTTTCAGCAGAAATGAAACAAATGAAAATGTTTCTAAAGATTCTTCGATAATAATAATAGAGCTTAAACCATGTTTTTTTTGCTATTTTTTGACTTGCCCTGTGTATTACTTGAGGATTCGTATAGAACCTTTTTACACCCTATATGAAAAAAAAATTGACTGAATTACAACTCTCTTGCTGAAAGTTACATGAATGTTAATGGAAATACTTAAACATTACTTTTTTTTCGAGCATTTGCACAGAAAAGTCTTACACTGTAAATTGAAAACGTCTGAATTACAGCTTTTATATTGTAACCCTGCATTTTGCCAAGGTACCTACTTGATTTTTCAGAAGTGATATTCTAATAAAATAAAAATGATATGCATTTTATAAAACATTTTTATTAACGCAAAATAACAATAACTGGATAAAAAAGGACTTGAAGAATGTGTTTAGTACCGAGTAATGGCTCGTCTAGCTTTCTGAGAGCTTCTAACGTGCGTGGCATACTTGAAATTAGGTTTCTTATTATTTCCATTGGAATACGGTCCCATTCTTCTGATAACGCATCAGCCAATTCTGCTAGGCTTTCGAGAGGCCTTTCGCGTGAACACCCCCTTCTTCTTACTTAATTCATCTCACATGAACAACAGTGTCAAATATCGCCTTCTAGATCTAATCCAATAAGATAAACACGAAAATGAAATCGATTCAGATAGTGCCTGGGTATTAACATAAAAACTCCAAAAAATATTTTATTTACATCTGAAAGTTTTTATTTCAATATTTCGACCCACTAGCCGATGCATGGGTCGCGATTTGTAATAAAGAACTAGTTTGTCATTTTATTTATCTCAAATTTAGCACAAAAATTAAGTATTTTGTAGGAATCAACTGGCAAAATTTTAGTACGAATCCGAGATGGCGGAACAAAATGGCCGCTTAATAAAATATTCAAAATTTCAGTTTAAAAATATAACTTAATGGACTGATTTCAAATTGTGTGCCATAACTAATTGTGGGATAAAGATGAACTAGTAAAACTGTGGTATTAACTCAAGATGGCGGAACAAAATGGCGGCCAAATAAAATATTTGTAATCGTGAAAACAATCACCCTCTCAGGTTTTACCCTCTCAGGTTTTACACATTTTCAGGTTTTAGCGTCCTTAGATGGCAAAAAAATACGTTTTATGAATTCCGTCGATCTGTCTGTCAGTTCGCGGCAAATATAATCTGAACACATTTAAAAAAAAAATCGGTAAATTTCCTTCCCCGGAACTTCCCTCGTTAAAAATATTTTCCTTTATTAGGAATAGTGAAGTGGGATTCAGTTTAGTTCAGTACATAGTCATTTAGTAACACACTATATATATATATATATATATATATATATATATATATATATATATATATATTATATTTTCAAAGATTTTTATTGGACGCCATCCATCATATTGAATTCCTACCAGTATTTTATCAATTTCTACCTATGCCACACTTGATTTTTGGGTGTAATTTAAAATAAATTCATGGGGAATTAATCCAGTTCTTGGCACGCCCGACTTTATTGAACAGTCGGAATGGCTCCTGGACCAAAAAAAAGTTTGGAGACCCCTGGTCTAGAGAGAGACCTTACGTTAGCGTAATCGCTATTAAAATATGTCCATGCCTGGCGCCGAAACTTAATCTATAAGCAGAATGCAGCAAGTCCCGGCCTTTTCAATTTCTATAACAGACAATTTGATTTGGCCTCAAGCACTTCGGAAGTAATTTTTTCCTTATAACCGGATGCTTTCGCCGCTCCCCAATTTTCTGTTTATGACAAAATTTTATCAGGGATAGTGGATCCTGCAAAGATTACTACATTATTTTGGCTCCATTCTGGTTTTGGCGTCGAGGAAAAGTGCAATTTTCTTTCATAGTTGTTAATTAATTAACTAAATAATATAATAAAACATTTCACGTTTTCGTATATGAGCTTGACAACTTGAAATATATTTATTTATATACAGGGTGTTCCTAAATGTCGAGTAAATATTAAAGGATTCCCTGGATCATTTTAAGAAAAAACTGTATATAAATGTGTCCACAAATGATCTATTTTCGGGATACGGCGTGTTAAGTAAAAAAAATAAGATTTTTTTAGCAATTCCATTGTAGTAACAGCTATTTGATTAAGATTTGGCACAACCTCATAGGTGTTTTAAGGCTATAGTTTGACAACGAGATTTTATTTTAACTATGGGCGTAGATATGGGTAACCTTCACTGAGTTTCTGGTACGCCACTGCTTTTTTAAAACTGTACTAGCTTTATCGTTTAGTCAAATTGTAGGTGAATTTCAAACTTACGTAACTTTTTAACTAGCAGGTCTTTTTAAATTTCATTTTTGTTTAATTGATTAACTTTCTTCTTACAATAACACGTCTTGTAGAAGCTAAAAATCTTATGACAATTATATAGGGTAAATTAAGAGTTCATGTTTGAAATCGTTTTTTGTTGTTTAACATTGATTTCTAAGTTTTTTGCATTGTTAAATTTTAAATCGATTTGTTTTTTTTATACATTACAGTTTTTGACTACACCCGTATCATTGAATATTTAATTTTATTTACAAAATACAAATCTAAGGCAAAGAGTCTTGTTTTAAGTGGAAACATGACGAAATTTTAAACCTCTTTTAAACGTGAAAATGTCAGTATATTGTGGAAAAATTGACATCGAAACAAAAACGAAAAACAAAAGTGTGTCTACACGTAACCTATCAATGAGTTTTTCTAAACACACTCTCGAATATTTTTAATAACTGGCAGCTTTCTTTATACCACTATTTAATAAAACGGTTTTAAACATGCACTCTTATTCTACAGTGATAAAGCTGGAAAATTAAAATCAATGAGTTTTTCTAACCACACTCTCGAATATTTTTAATAACTGGCAGCTTTCTTTATACCACTATTTAATAAAACGGTTTTAAACAGGCACTCTTATTCTACAGTGATAAAGCTGGAAAATTAAAAAAAAAAATAGTGGTGTACCATTTTTTTAAAGAAAATCAGGGACAGTTACCCATATCTACGCCCTTGGTTGACATAAAAACTGTTTGATACTGTCAAATTGTAGCCTCAAATATCTATTAGGTTGTCCCAAATCTTAATCAAACAGCTCTTACTGTTATGGTTTTTTTTTTAACTTTTCACTCTGTACCTCGAAAATAGACCATTTGCGGTCATACTTTTATATAAACTTTAATATTTACTCTTACATTTAGGAACACCGTATATATATATATATATATATATATATATATATATATATATATATATATATATATATATATATATATATGAGACATTTTTTTTTTAGTTTCAAAAAAATCAATTTGAAAATTGGCACATTTCTATTACTCCATAAGAGGCAAATTTTGTATGAAAAAACAATTGAAAGTTACTTCCAGTTTTAGCGGAAATGTCCCCTACTTTTTTATTTTAAATGCTACCCTGTATATTTTTATGGACTATCGTTTTATTGATGACAATTATTTGTTTCATTTCATGTCACAAACCTTTTTACTACAGTTCCGAGAGATGAAACATCTGGACTAGTAAATACCCTCCTTGGATCTAAAAATGTGAATAATCAAAAAATTGTAGAGATATTATCTATACAACCGGATGGCTTGGCAATGGGAAGTTGTTTATCTCCCTGACTCTCTCACTTATTTATAAATCATCTTGAGACAACATACATTGTTTCAGATCACAACACTGAAATCCTTCACTGATTGAGGTACTTTGCTTTCTAAATAGTGACAAAATGAGAGCTGAAAACTTACTTTTATAACTTGATTACATTAATATACATATATAATTATACATTAAAGTTCACTGTTGAATTTGAAGAAAATCAACATTTAAATTTTCTTGACTTAACAATAGATAAAATAAATTCAGATTTATGTTTCTTTGTATATAGAAAGCCAACACAAACGGATCACATAATATTTAACTTCTCTTATCATCCGAATCAAGACAAGATGGCGGCTTTCCATTGCTATATTAACAGACTTTTAAATATACCTCTTTCAACCAACAATTACAACAACGAGGTCAAAATACTTAAACACGGGAGAAAAAATCGTGATTTTTTTTTAAATCAGAAATCGCTGATTTAATTTAAAATAATCTTGTATTTTCTTTAATTTTTTTAAAATAAATTTTAACTTTTATTTGTTACCGTTTTTATGTTTATTATGGCTAATAACGCCGGCGGATATTTAGGAGACCAAACTAGTGAAAGCAGCAGTTTACCCTCCTTGTCCCCCTTTGTTGTAGGAACATGTCAGCTAAGAAGAAGGAAGTAGGCAAATCGCAGTTTTAGGTCAATTGAACATACAGACGTTCTTAAGGCTAGTGAAATGTTAAAACCAGGCTACAAACCACCTTCAAGATTTGAATTGTGGTCAACTCGAATATCTTTGAAGAAAAAAAAATCAAATTTTTTTTAAGAAATTATCTGGTCAGTCCGTATGTCTATCGATGTATGGTCCAATATTCACAACGAGCCTATATCTGCAGCTTTGACAAGGGAAGATGGAAGTAGTGTTCTTTTAGAAAGTGTCGATACTATCGGTCATCCCCACACGGCTGAATATCTGACAGATATTGCCATTGGTTTAATAAATAATTGTAATGAATATAATGCTACAATTACCAGTTTTGTTAAAGACAACGCAGCAAATATGAACAGTGCGCGAAAAAAATTGTGGAAGCACTGGATTACCCCTTTGTACATTCGAGTGTTTTGCTTATATATTGAATTTGCTTTCCAATGATTTAGAAGTACCCATTAGAATATAGTTCTTCTGACTGTTTGGAAATTTAAATCAGTGAGTGGCCAAAACTGTTGCAAATTTATGAATACCACGAAGATGACATTGATTTAGTGTCTTTTCAAAAAGTGTCGAATATTTATATCAATCGAATGGCTGAAGAGTTTTTAAAATTTCTTAAACTAATTTCTATATCACTGGATATGATTCAGCAAAAAGGTGCCTGTTTATCTAATACAGTTGAGGCATGGAAAAAACAAGATATCATAATCGAGTTTTAACACCTTTCACTTTTTAACATATTTGACATACTTACTGGATTCTATCGGAAATAAAAATGAATACCCTGTATTAAGCGAAGAAAAAAAGCTGCTTTATATTTTGCTCGTAAACATTTCCGAAACATAGATTTATTACCCTTAATAATCAAGTTAGAAGCCAAATTAGACCCGTTTTCGAGAACTAGGTTTTTTAGCGAAGTATTACAAAATGTGACGGTTCTACAGTAGCGGAGATCTCAAGAAGCCATTCCAGAAATCAATAAGGTACTACACATAATTGGTTCTATTATATATGCCTGTGCATCTTCTTCTGACTTGGAAAGAATAGTTTCTACATATGGATTTGTTCATTCTGATATTTGAAATAGACTTAGTATTTCTCTTTAAAAAAGACTTAATTGTTCTATTTAAAAGCTTACTTATTTTTGTATTTAATATTACCTGTGTAATGTTACATTAGGTATTTAGCCTTTTTGAACTTTTGTAATATTTGGTTCTATTGAAAGCATTTTCAAAATCTTATTTTGGTAGATAGACATTTATCAATAAAAAGAGCAGTTTTTGTCGGAACATTTTAAAAAATCATTGTTTGATTACAATCATGATTTAAATGATCTCAACCCTGAGCAACATAGCAGTTACCTACCTATAATCGTCTCCCACTCGACGCCAGAATGGCATCTGACCTGACAGCATTTCTTCTTTACAATTATTGTTTATAGTTAATACTACTTATTAAATATCTTAAATTAAGCTGTTTTTCCTTATCCTTCATTACTATTTTTGTACTAACTATACTAAATAATATTTATTTGGAGTATTTCTAAAACGGTGGTTGTATATAAGCAATCATGTTGGATACCGCCACCTATGTAAGCGTTTCTCTTTATAAGATGTTAACAAAAGCTTGATCATTCTATGTAAATTTTATAGTAACACTGTATTTTACTAAAATTTTGATTTTGAAAAATAATGTATTTTGTTTGTCTACGGGATTCGCTGAGGTATAATACCAGAAAGACTATTGGAATCAGCAATTCACATCGATGCACGTTTTGTACCATTTTAAATGCCCTCCCCCATAAACATAAAAGAAGAGAAGAAAAACACAAAACCGGAAAGCTTTTATAGACCTCAAAGAGTGTTTGACACGGGAGCACGTGCATTTAGATATACGATTATAATGGGTGTAAACATACTGAAAAAGCAGATGTTTGTTACAAGAGCACTTTAAACTGAAAGCTCTTTTCCTTAGAGATGATGGTGTGATTGATTTTTTGGGGAACTATTTAAACCAGAGATTTTGCAGGCATAGGTTTATTTTTGCGTTTCAATAGACCAATTAATTCTCTACTTAAAAAAAGTTATGCTGACTTGCAAAATATAAGGAGTACGTTTTTCTAATCATTATGGTGTTCCAGGTATTATAGTAAAAAAATATATACAGGTTAAAATAAAACATTTTTGGGCTATGAACATACGTCTTAAAGAACACACCGTTCAAGTCACAGTCCGAAATGTTGTATGTTGATTATAACTCAACAAAAATAAGGGGTAGTTTTGTAGAGGTTTGATGGTTTCTAAGTACCTTTACCTGCCAAAAAGAGATGGGACGTAACATGACTAGAATAAGAACGCACCGCTATAATACGTTTTTTTTGTCCTTTGTGTTGTTATACGAGCCACCGCTTTTGCGAAAATATACTTGAATAGTTTCATTTATCTGTGTTATAGCAAAGCATAATAAATAACATTGGGCTAATCAGATAATTTTGTATATACGTTTAATTGAATAGGATTAAGTAACAAAAATTCACAAATAAAAAATTGGTTTACACGATAATACTTAAAAAAATGAGTATGGCTTTATTTCATATCGTATTTAAACTAAACAGGAGTTCTGAATTACGGTTAACGAGTAATTAATAAAAATTAATATTTTTGGCTTTTATAGGGCCGTAACTTAGTCCATATGTTCACAAGACAAAATGTCTTATTTTAATCTGTAGAAACCAGCATTTCGTTTCATATCATCACCAAAATAAAGTTATCCAATTTTAGTATTTTTTAGGAATATTGTAGAATTTGGGTGTATTTTCTAAGATTGTTTATATATTATGTTCAGCAATAACAGTGTTGGTTCCTAAGATTTAATCTAAAACTAAAAGTTGTTGCATGAATCAGGCTTTATTTAGTATGCAAATTTCAAAATTTGAAAAAATATTTTGTATTTGTTTTGGTTTTATTAATGACGATTTACAATGTGTAGAATTACCCCTCTTTTTTTAAATATCTATCTAACTAAACTTATTGAGGGTGATTTGTTTTTTTATAACGATTATGTAGGTCGTTGTAAAAAAGAAAATAATCCGATATTTACAGACAAGATACAAAAATGCCTCAGATCAAAAATCCCTGTTCAGATTTATTATTTCATGTTATTAATTTATGATTTATTTAAATATAATATAATTTTTTTTATATAAGTGCATAGGGTTAGGAAAATTTCACCTTTGAGAAACACTTGAAATTTTCATATAATTTATCAAATTTGGAAATTATCCCGATACTTTCAAATACTCAGGAAATATATGAAATGTGTGATACTTTCAGACGTGCATTGAATAAATCATGAAAATTTTTCACATGCAAAAGTGTTGATACGGGAATTATTTCCAGAGCAGTCTATCTGATATCCCTAAAATTGACTTTTTTACGGAATACTCTGTATGTTATTACTTTAAAGTGATGCTATGCTGATTTTATTTTATTTTATTTTATTTGATTTTATTAAGCTTACCATTGTATAGGGTGTCCGATTTTCGTAGGTTTTATGGGGTTTCTCGGCTATGAATAGAGATAGAGAGTGCTACTTTTTCCTGAAACTAAAGATGCCACAAACAGATCTTAGCTAACCGTCATAGTTTCTGTGCTACAGGATGATTTTGAAAATTTGTCGTTTTCGGGCACCCCCCCCCCCCCGTATCTCAGTTATTTTAGATGTGAAAAGGGGTCGTAATAGAACTTTTTCAGTAGAATCCAGTGGCGTACTCAGATTTTGTGTCAGATCTGTGAGTAGAAGTAACATAAGATCACTAAGGATATATTGTTATTTTTTTCTGTACTTTACGTTGTCAAAATATTATTGTTACTTTATTGTATTACTAACTTTACGGCTATCATGTTTTTATTTAAGGCAGTGCCCGTTAATAAATGAATAAATAAAAAAGTTTTTGGGTAGTTATTTAGTTCCTCAAAAGTACGGGACGATGTATTTTAAGTCGTACGGAAGTTAATCAGAGCGGTGACTGTAGATGAGTTGCGTTCACTAATATGGTATATATATTATTCTGACTTTTTTGTCACGACTTTTCAATTCATAGAAAGACTATAACTAATCAGCGTAGAACACGTTTGCGTTTTATCTGTTATAAAGCTAATGTGGTAACATAATTATTGTCTGTCCATAAGTTTAGGATGTTTAACAACTTTGATTTTTTGGTTTTTTCCCCGTTTGGCGACATACTACGTTATATTCATTCGTTTAATATACATGTCGATATTAAAATTTTTAGTTTACCTTTTTTTTCAATTTTGTCCATAGATGAATAAATCTCTCTAATCTTAAATTTTTTTGCGTATTTATAGGCTTGATCAGAAACATAATTTATAATAATCTGTGAGTAGAAGTAAACAGTAAATGATGTTATTGACAGGCGTTAGCCCGTTGTATTCAAATTAATTGCTCCAAACAGTTTATATGGAATCATTATTGGATGAATGCGCAAAGCTGTCTGATAAGTAGTATAATAATTATTAACTATTTTCAATCAAATATAATAAAACATATGTGTTATTTTTAGAAGTAATGTGTCAGACATAGATAAAGATTTTATATTTTGTTTTAACAGATTCAGATCTTTAGTATTTGACTTAGTTTATTAAATTCATTTAAGTATAAGAATGTTCGAAAAAAAAACTAAATAATAATTTATTGGGGTTTAGTGTTGTTATGTGGGGATGCTTGCTACTGTTTATAAGTGTTCTCTAATCGTTTAAGGCTTTACGTTTAGTGGTCTAGCTACGATACGCGATGCAAAACTTAAATACCTACTAATATAAACGTTTTAGTGAATTTTAAATAGTTCCAAAAGAAATACATAACTATTAAACCTTAATCACGAGTGTGGTAATTAAACATAAAATTGTCATTTATTATTTCCTCCTAAAAAGAAAATTTTACTTAATACTTAAATATTTTTATTAACCCCCCATTTTATTTTGCCATATAAATTCGCACTAAAATTTTGACTGTTTATTCCTCTTTGATACTTGTGCAAAATGTAAGAGAGAAAGCCGATTGCCGCCATTTATACTAGGTTTATCCAGGATTACCACTCCCAATCGGTGGATAAAAATAGGATTTGCGGATTTTTCTAAATGTGCGGATATTTTTCGTTTTGCATTTTTACAGTTTATTGTGTTTTAGTTAACATTTGATGACGCCGGAGAAAAGTACGGGATCACGGACGTTTCGATAATTCGAAAAATAAAAAACCTCCAGTAGGCATTGAATTTCTTACTACCAGCAGCATTTAAGTTGACATTTGACAATTCAAATATGCAAATAATCAAAATTATTGTTGGCTAACGGGTTGCGAAAGTTTTATCTGGGGTTGCCATCCGTCCCGGTTTGGCCTGAATTGTCCAGGGCAAAAAATAATTCAACCGGGTTTCCTGGATTGTCCGAGAATCGGTGGTTATACCGAATTGCCAAATATGAAAAGCATGCTTTAACAACTCTCATTAAAATCTTTTTTTTTTTCGTTTTCTTCACGACGAGAACTTTACAGCGGTTTTTTCATGGACCTTCAGAATTAATATTTGTCTTTTTTTTGTTTTCATCCATTTTATAATTTGTTG
Organism: Kuschelorhynchus macadamiae; assembly: GCA_030620095.1. Classification (NCBI taxonomy): domain Eukaryota; kingdom Metazoa; phylum Arthropoda; class Insecta; order Coleoptera; family Curculionidae; genus Kuschelorhynchus; species Kuschelorhynchus macadamiae. Next base: position 264,361 of record JAUTXW010003977.1, read on the forward strand.
TTCTGGTTGACATTTTACTGTTTATTTTTTCTTGTCAAAACGTTTTCGAAACATATCGATAAGTATTTCAAGCTAATGGTAAGGTTTTTCGAATGTATTTTTGCTAAACCTTCGCAAAAAAACAATGCACTTTTAGAATATACACATATTCATTGCGTTATTAGAAAATCGCCGAGCCCATGGCTTATCAGATCATTACAAAGCCGAAAACGATTTACATATACACTTAACGCCGTGACTAAGGTAACAGAGGTGTTACTTTTGAAATTTTGTTAACGTAACGTCAGTGACGTCATCGTAAGACGTAAGAAGATATGTTATATCAGTATATCTTTAAAAGTTACATTGCCTATGTTACTTTAATATTTTTGGAAAAGTGACATTATCACTGCTGTTATTTTAGTATAATTTGAAAGAAATATTTTAAATTTAATAACAACATATATGATAAGATTGTGTTTGTGATGAGAATTTTTTTATTATTCAGGATTATTTCTTCCTAGTTTAATAGATTTTTCGAGAATGCTCTTAATAATAAAGATACCCGTCGCGAAAAAATTAAAGTTACCTTGAGATGTGTATGCCTGCAAAGAGTAAAAATGCCGATTTTCTCGAATATGGGGGGTCGTACCTAAAATTTCTATAAACTTTAAATAATAACTCTTCAAAAGAATACTTTTTTACTTAAAGCATTTTATTTAATAATATATTTTTAAGACAAGTCTAAGCAATAAATATATTAAATATGTCACTCAAAATATGTATCCATATATATATTTTTTTATTTTCTTAATATCGATTTATTCCAGCTTTAGAAAAGGAGGAGGTTAGAGAGATAATCAATTCAAAACAAAATCGTGCAAATTTATTTAATAAATACTTGTTAACAATACTTTATTACAACATTATTATTTACGATATTATAACATTATTAATATCATTATTAACAATAGTAATAATAATTTCTCGCAGGTGAACTGAACTCTTCCTTTTTTTACTGAAACTTTTATAGGATTCAAAGTATCGATTTGGGGTTTTCTGCATTATGATAGATATTTCATGTAACTTTTAGAGGCGTAATTTATTAAAAAAAAAATTGACAGCTATAAAAAGAATTTGTTTTTTTTCCATAACTTGAACTGCTTAAAATTTTTAAATACGGTTTTCATAGTTCCATGTAACATTTACGGCCTGTTGCAGAAAGCTCCATTAAAGTTTAGAATGTTTAATGGAATGTCAAATTTGACCGCGAGTTCCTAGATTTTTATAAGCAGCTTGTCAAATCTGAAAGTTCGGTAAAAAATTCAAATAAACAGCAATTAAGTTTTGTGCAACCGGCTGTTAGTGGTGTAATTTATTTGAAAAAACATTTTAACATCTGTCACAAAAAAATGTGTTTTTCCCTTTACTTCTAAAATACTTAAAATTTTTAAATACGGTTTTTCCAGTTCAATGTAAGTTTTAGTGGCGTAATGTTTTTCACTTTAACTATTGAACTGCTTAGAATATTTAAATACGGTTTCTACAGTTCATATTTTCACATCTGTCAAAAAAGCCCGTTCTTTTTCCAATAACTTCTAAACTACATACAATTTTTAAATACAGTTTTCACAGATCCATGTGTCTCTTCGTGGCGTAATTTATTTGAAAAAGTTTAACATCTGCCAAAAAACTGTTCCCCGTAACTTTTGAACTGCTTAAGATTTTTAAATACGGTTTTCACATTTTCATGTATCTCTTAGTATTTTGACAGCTGTCAAAAATATAAATATCTAATAATATTGAGACTTTAATTAAATCATAGCCGCACGGTTATGGTCAACAGAAAACAAAACGGTAGACAATATCGAGAATCTATAATCAAGTCATAGCCCTACGGTTATGCTCTACAATGTTATGCTCTACAAAATATATATAAAAAAAAACAAAAAGGTAGACAAAACGCTACAACCTGACATATAACTTGTTAACAGCTAACAGTAGAAAAAAGTCATAAGAAACAGTTTTCATCTTTTTGATAAGTTATCAGATGAAATGCAACACTTTCAAAAACGCCCTGTATCTTAAAAAGGCTATGAAAATTCCGCTAGCACCATTTTTAATTTTTGCAAAAAAGTAGCAAACTTTCGAGAAAACCGCAACCCTCTCTTTAAAAATAAGGAATATACCCCGCAAAATTGCCGAAAATGGGATACCCTTTACATTATACTTGTTAATAGAAAAACTATTGCGAAAATGCGCCTAGCAACTTAAATACACAATTCAATAGTTAACAGTATCTACTGTAAAATAGAGCAACGTTTTTCTAATTAATGTAGCTAAGTCAATGACAAAGTGATGTTTTGTTTTTGGCGTACCTAAATGCTTTTAGTAAACGAATGTGGGACAAGTTTGTGAAAAATGTTGCGTAATTTACGAAAGATAATTTATAAGTTTTATTTTGTGTGCCTTTTAAAGCGTGGTTTAACGCTGTGACTCGATAATATTAATGAGTTTCATTCGGATTCTTTCTTTTACCGTTGTTAAACTATTCGAAGCATGCACAATCGAAATATACCAGTTCGGGTTTTATCGAACTAATCTGGAACCGTTTGCGAATCGGATGTCCGTATTCGCGTTAAAATTAGAACTGTTGTAGGATAATCAGAGGACCGCCAATATCAGTCCCTGTTCTTGATTTTGAATTGTTTGGTTAATTTTCCCACGCATTTAGCATTTAGATTTCTGAAGTTTTGTTTATGTTTATCTTCCACATTTTTATTGCAGGTTGTTTTTATGTGTTTCAAATGATTTGAATTTCTTTCTCGTGTGAAAATGAAAAGTTTGTGAAAAAAAATTTACTTTTAAAAAACATCAAATACAGTCAGAACCCTCCTGCAATCAGTGAGGTTATGTTTTTTTTAAGTCATAAATCAAGTTTATGATCCATTCGGGTTTCGTCTTTACGCTGATCAATTTCGAATTCGAAATAATAGTTGAGACAGTTCTAGCACTAAACTAGTGCGCAAGTAGCTCTGCGCAAATCGAGGACAGTTTTAAGATAGTTTTTAAACAGTTTGAAAATAAGAACCCGAGTAAAACTTATATTGAAGAATTCTAAGAATTTTACACTCGGATTCAAGAGTATTAAGGGTAAGGGTCGGGAGCGAGACTTATTTCTTTCGTGTTCCAGCTCCTCAGTTTACTATTCTCATATATGGTGAAAAATGTTTATCATGGTCTAGCTTATACCATTGTGTATTTAAATGCTTAAAAAATATATAATTCTTAAGTACTTACAGATTCGTTTCACAATATTAGGAATTCCCGTATGTTGCTTATACGCTGCTCATCGTGATCGCTGACATCCCCAGTGTCATTCAATTATTTATATTGTACTACTAAGTATATCAGGAGCTCTCATTTATCGTGATTGTATGTAAAAGTTACTGCAATATAGTCCAGAAAATCCATTTGCTTCGCGACCACTAGAGATGGGCCTCCTCCCTCCTACCGCATAAATCCCTGTGCCAAGAAATTTAACAATGTGTTGCGACCCGGCCCGATGCGACCCACCTGTTAAGCACCGCATGTAAATAAATGGAACTGCATCTACGACAAGCTGGTCGCATCGGGCTGAGTTGCAACTCATTTTTTAATTTTTCGAAACCCAATCTCTAGAGGGAGCAAGTTAGACCGATTTTTTGGATTTGATGTATGTTTTACATACAATCAGATCTCCTGATACCTTAAGTGGAGAAAATAAAGAATTTTGTATGTCAGATATAGCTATAACATCACGTTTGGGTCACATATGACAAGAAATTGGTAATGTTATAAATAAATTTCAAAATATTTTATTATAGAATGTAAACACACAATGGTATGAGCCGACTTATGATACCCGTATAAATACTTTTTACCAAGTGAGAAGTGCAAATTGAGGAGCGGGAACACAAAAATATGTCTCGCTCCGCCTTTAATGGACGTAACGCGAACCGGCCTGGCCCGTTGAGGCCTGTCTCAAGTGGGTTCTTAGCTTTATAAATATTATGTGTTTGATTAAGTTTTGGTACAGTGGCACGTTTGAATTTTATTTTTTACTGTTGGAAACATTTTTCAACATTCATATTTTTTGCATTAAGACTTTAAAATTTGTAGACAATTTGAATTTACTAAAGAAACTAACTGAATTAATATAAAAAGCAAATAATCTGATTGGTTCAATAAAAAAAATTAATGTAAATTGTATTTTAAACAACACTTTACCAAATCCATAATTCAAACAAACCATGACAGTAACTATTCCTGGATTATGCAGACTTTCCTCACAAAACGCTTTCTTTCGATAGCTCTGTGACATCTCTTTGCTTGAAAACGTATTTTGTTCGGAATGTTTTTTCTAATTTAGATGTTAGGAGGAGGGTCGGACCACTTGTACCCCCCCCCCCTCACCCAATTAATGTGCCACTGTTGACTTCTTTTTCTAGACAGCTATAAAAATAATGAATAGATGTATTTTTATTAGCGTCGTTAAAATACTGAAAATTTCGTTGAATGATCGGATAGTTCTTATAGTATCTGTCAACAAGTAGCACTTTGATTCCCTCGTTTTCTTTTAAATTTTACCAACTTTGTATAGAAGTTACAAAGAGATAAACCCTTGTTTTTTTTTTGAGTTTACGAGTATATTTATTGTTTGTGTGTTTTAGGTGTTTTGGAAGATATTCAGAAAGATCTAAATGCAAATAATGATAAGGGAGGGCTTCTACAGACCGCCTTTATTGTGTTCTACATGGCATTTGGTCCTCTTTTCGGATACCTTGGTGATAGACATAGCAGAAGATGGCTGATGGCATTTGGCGTAACGTTGTGGAGTCTGACAACCTTATGTGGTTCTTTCATGACAGTAAGTATCTTAGTAGAAAATATTTTAAAACTTATTATACGGTATATACGGTATGGAAAAACTCTGGACTACCCTTAATATTTTGATATTGTTTGATTGATTTTGTAGTTGGATATTTTAAGGTCATTTATTTTTTCTTTTAGCGACAGTGTTAGTTGAACCTTCTTTTTAAAGCTCCTGCCAAACTGACTATGCTCGCAAATTGTAAAGACAATCTGTTTAGCTGTTTCAAAATGGCGACCACCTAAATAGTTAAAAACTATTATTTCTAGTCACAGACTATTTGTTTTACATAAATGTAAAAGGGTGTCACTTTTTTTTTTTCAATTAAAAATTATAAAGTCTTAGGCTATAAAGTTTGTATTTAAAAAAATAATAAAAATGGAGCCTTGCCATGTTTTATTTAGCATTCTAAATTTAAGTCAATAACTGTTTATTTACTTAAAATTCTCCAATTGCGATAATTGCTGAATCTTAATGTCCAATTAGCACTTGACACTGTCCTAGCCTTAATAAAAATTCGTTTCTGATATTTACTAACTATATATGTGTTTTTTATTTCTTGCGTTATTCTCAGATAAAAATAATATCAAAACTAGTAGTAGGCCTAGGCTAAAAACATGTCAACCATAATAGCAATTTTGACAAAGTGTTCTAAGTATAAATTGTTACACACTATAGAGTTTGTTGTACGTATTTTATTGTGTGGTCCATTTTTGTGATATGCTACTTCTTGAAAAAGACCGAATAGAAATACTTATCATGGTTGAATATGGAAATCGCCGTAGATCAACAAACGAGGTTCTAGAATTTTACAATAACATACGCCCTGATCAGACATCAATTTCGCAATCATCTTTTTGCATAATTTTAATAAAATACTAAGATGTTCGAGATCGTTCTAGAAGTGGAAGGCCTAATTTTTTTTTGAAAATAAATGATTGAATGTTGTGGTAGCTATTGAAGATGAACCCTACAGTGAATTACGGTTCCATAACCCGGTGGACAGCATTCATCATTTTTAATTATACAAATAGTAGGCTTGTAGATTAGTAACATCTGTTGTGATTAAACTCAAGTTATTACAAGATGTTATACTGTTAGTTTAAATAAAGGGTCTTTTTAAAAAGTACCCCGTGACGTCATAACCCACAGTCGGAGAATAGTGGAAATCCCTAAGGCTCCTCGTCGTTTTTTAAAGTTTGTCCACTAGTAAAGAACCTATTTTTGAGAAAAACTCTTCATAAGTTCACTCCTAGAAGATTAGTGAAATGTGCAAGTTTAGTTTAGTGTAGGCCCTCTAATGAATAAGTGTGCAAGTTAGTTTTAGAGTGACTATGCATCTTAGCATCGTACTATATTTTTAAGCATAACCTATGTCTTCTGAACAACATTTATTCTTATATTTTAGTGCCCTTTCTCTTAATACAGCTACAAACGTAAGTTCCTATTGCTTCTTGTTTTACCTAGCTCACCTACAAGAGTTTCCGCTTAGATGACTTCTACGACATCATCAATAAAGTGATGTAATTTCGATATATGGTTGTTTCGACTGGGACGCCATCCAAAACAGCCTAATTTAAAACTTCGCTGATCAAAGAAACGAGAATTACCTCACTAGAGATCGCATTATTCTCAGACAAGGTCTCTGAAATAAGTGAGAAAGTAATGGGTGTTCTTAATACTATCCAATTATATCGAGCTTTACAACGACAACTAAGACGTAAAAAGAAGCAAGAAGAATTTGTTTACAACAAGCCCTGACCACCTTCTTTGCTGGACAGTAAACCCTTCCAACAATATGTATGGACAAATAGGCCAGCACCTTTCCAGCTTTCCCAACCCACACCCATGAGTACTAGCTTGAGAGCAAGAACCCACAACAGATCCACTTTCAGGATGCAGCCTCAAGCCATGCTTTACGCATGGTTTACTTATTTAACATAGAACAGTAAGACGAAGCCCGTGAAAATGTTCCTGAGCCATACGTGGCCTTGACCAACTACAACCCAGAGGTATATTCTCCATTCGAACAAGATTACGAAGATAATTTTCAAGAGGACGGAAGAACAGACGAAGAAAGATAGAAGAGCTACACAACTATACGAATAAAAAGGAGCATCCCTACATTTCTATTGCAGATCTTCCACTTAAACTTCTCATTGACACTGGTGCTACAAAATCCTTTCTAAGCCCAGATGTCGCTCAAAAATATTACAAGCCATGCTTTACGCATGGTTTACTTATTTAACATAGAACAGTAAGACGAAGCCCGTGAAAATGTTCCTGAGCCATACGTGGCCTTGACCAACTACAACCCAGAGGTATATTCTCCATTCGAACAAGATTACGAAGATAATTTTCAAGAGGACGGAAGAACAGACGAAGAAAGATAGAAGAGCTACACAACTATACGAATAAAAAGGAGCATCCCTACATTTCTATTGCAGATCTTCCACTTAAACTTCTCATTGACACTGGTGCTACAAAATCCTTTCTAAGCCCAGATGTCGCTCAAAAATATTACAAAAATAATAAAACTCATAAACCGTTTTGTAACTTCTTTTATTGAAAACCTCTCACAAGGCTATAGTGCCGAAATTGCAATTTTTCCGAAATTTCAACTACATACTGAAATTAAATTTTCTTTGTTTAAGTTTTACCAGATTTTCGGCAGCCTTATAGAACTTGATAACCTAAAAAACTTTTAAAAGCTAAAGTAGACCCATCAGATTCACAGCTTATAACAGAATATGCTGCAATCGAATATTATAAAATCCAAAAAAACGCAGTTTTATTCGATCCAGTTAGATTCGCGATCACCTGTGTCCGTCTTCCGGTCAAAAATACTGAAAGCACTATCATGATACTCAGACAAGAAATTCAAGGAGCAGTAATAAGAGAAACACTATTGTCTGCAACCAAATGGCCTGGACTGAAATAACTAACAACTGACGAACAACTTCAAATAGCCTTACTTAATTCAGATCTTTCACCATCCAGACGTACTATTGACCTTCACCAATCAAGTAAAACACCACATAAAGACCACATACGAAGTTCCAGTTTTCACCAAGTCCTATCGTCAAATTCGACGCTTCTGGGAAAATCAAATGGCGTATTGTTATGGACTACAGAAAGGTCAACGAGAAGATTATAGACGATAGATATTCTAGTCCAAACATCACCTATATTTCAGATAAACGTGGGATATGCCGGTACTTCACTATCCTCGACCTAGCTAGTGGATTTCTCCAAATTGAAATAGCAGCAGAAGGCAACCCAAAAACGACATTTAATGTGGAAAATGGCAACTACGAATACGTAAGAATGCCTTTTTTGGATTGAAGAATGTACCGGCTACCTTCCAGAGTGATGGATAATGTTCTAAAAGGACTACTAGGACAAATTTGTTTAGTCTACATAGCCGACATGATCGTCTGCAGCACGTCATTACAATAACATCTAGTAAACCTATCAAAGATATTACAACGTCTTTGAGAAACCAGCTTTAGAATTCAAGTTGACAAGTACGAATTCCTAAAGAGAGAAGTCAATTTCCTAGGATACGTCATTACACTAGATGGCATAAAACCCAACCTTAATAAAATCAAAGCAATTATGGAATACCCATTACCAAAAACCATAAAAGACATGCGAGGATTTCTTATCAACCTGCTAAGTCTACCAAGCCTCTAACTGTATGTCTTAAGAAAGATATCAAGATAGAACACACTCCAAAATTCCTCAGTTGAGTGAAAATCTGTAAGAACCTTCTCACTAATGATCCACTTTTACAATACCCTGTTTTTACAAAGCCATTCAAACTTAACACCGACGCAAGAATATTATTTTTATATTATTATTGTTATTGAAGCCATACTGTCCCAAGGTCCAATGGCAGCGATAAACCTACCGCATATGCTTCGAAAATATTAAACGAGACAGACCAAGTACTCGACCATAGAAAAAGATGCTTGCAACAATCTGGGCTACTAAATACTTTAGACCGTACCACTTTGGACGAAAGCTCGAAATTCTATTCGATCACCGAACTCTTCAGTGGCCTTTTTCTCTAAATTTGTTAGATGACGACTAAAGCTGCAAAAATATGATTACGAAGTAATTTATAAAATAGAAAAAGCTAACATCAGCGCTGATGCTTTTTCAAGAATTGAAATCCGTTCTAAAAAAACTTCCAAGGCAAATCCTCAAGGCGAAGATAATGCCTCCCTTTAAAAACCCATTAAACATTACTTATTTAAATCTGGATGTAATCTATCCCAAATTCAGTGAGTTGCAAATACTCAATAAGTGTATTTTAAATAAAGTTTAAAAATAAAATATATTCAGATGGATCGAAAAATAGTAATGGAGTTAGGTTGTGCCTTTGTAATCGTACAGACTAAAGTAACTAAAACAAACAAACAAACAAAAGTATGCTTTATTGCCGCAGAAAAATTTTACAATTTTATGGACAAAGCAAAATATACCTAAAATAAGACATATCAAAACATTAATCGAAAAGAATTTCGATAGGTCAATGCTTTTTAAAAATGTAAATTATCAATTTACCAAATCGTAAAACACACGTTAGAATATAACATAACATTGCCGCAAAACAGTTAATGAATCCTAATAACCTTATAAAAGTAAACAAACACACATGTACGAGGTGAATAATTTCGACGACATTGAAATCAAAATTGCAACTATGCGACCTTAAACTCTGTTATTATAGTTATACAAATAATTGTGATGTTAAACAGAAGGTATAATGAACTAGTGTAGAATGTAGTATACAAAAAAGAATTAAATTTTGTTCTTAATCCAATACCTAACAAAAATAATTAAGTATTACGTGAATGTTCGACAGTTCTTTTCTCTATATGATGATTTTCAAAATTCTATGTTACGAGTTAGGACATGACTCACAAAAGATTTAAGTAAACAACAATTTAGTGACAATTTAAAGAGACTTACTCGCTGTAAAAATCATTAACGCTGTAAAATGGTCTCTCAATGAGGTATGCTTTGGTGTTTTTTCGAAATTGTGCAAGCATAGGGATAGATTTTAAATGTACTGGCACATTGTTGTAAAGTTTTATGGCGTTGTAAATAATTGATTTTTTTATTAATTCTGAGGAAGGAATGGGAAGATATATATCATGCCTAGAGTTTCTGGTAGGGTATACATGTTGTGGCCTTTCTGGGAGGGTGTTTATATGTTTTCTCAGCAAACATACCGTTTCCAAAATAAATAATGCAGGAAGTGTTAATATTTCATGTTTTTTGAAATAGTATTAGCAGTGAGCTCTATTATTTAGACCAAACAAATAACGAATGGCTCTCTTTTGAAGCATAAAAATACTACGAAATTGCTCGGTGGTACAGCAGCCCCAAAAGGGAAGGCCATAGCGGAGGTGGGATTCAAATAAAGAGAAATAAGTAAGTCTGGCAGAAGGAACGTCTAGTTCTTTTGAAACTGATCGAATGGCGAAGCAGGCGGTAGAAAGTTTTTTAGTTAAGGTGTCAATATGATTAGACCATTTTAGGTTGTTATTTATATTTAAACCCAGGAATTTAATCGACTCTACGTATTCAATATTGCTGTTATGTACCTGAAGTGGTTGTAAAGTTCCCTTATAAGATAACGCCACCCTTTTATCGACATTAAAAGGAAGCATATTGGAATCGGACCAAGCCTTAATTATAACCAAGTCTTTGGAGGTACTAGAGTGTAAAGACGTTGTATCAAAATCACTCGCAAGTTATGCTTGTGTCGTCAGCAAAAAGGGAAATTCTTCCATTAATTTTAAGGTTCGTGATATCATTAATGTATAACAAAAAAGAATAGGTCCCAAGACTGAACCTTGAGGACTCCACTTGTAATCAACTTACAATCAGAATCGGAACCATTAGCCCTTACAAGTTGTTGCCTTTTCCCAAGATAAGATTTGAACCAATTTAAAGAAGTACCACAAATTCCATAAAAATTTAGTTTGTTTATCAGAATTTCATGACTAACACAATCCAAGGCTTTCGCATAGTCACAAAAACTGAGGCAGTTGGGTGGTTGTTATTGAGAGATAAGTAGACGCCTCTAAGCAACGTGAACATGGCGTCGCTGGTGCACTTGTTGGGTAGAAATCCGAACTGCTCCGGGGATATTATCTGATGTTTCAGGAGAAATGGCATAAGACGATTCTTCAGTAGCCTTTCGATGATTTTTGATAGCACTGATAGTAGTGCAATTGGGCGATAATTGCAAGAGTTAGTTTTTTCGCCGCCTTTATGAAGTGGAATAATTATAGCTGTTTTAAGGCAATCAGGGAATCTTTTATAAAGGACTCATTTATGTTGTAAGGACCTCTATGACTGGGAGTGACAAGTTCAGGAATATTCTAATTAATAGGCCATCAGTGCTACACAAAGATTTACTTTTGATATTATTTATTACCTTCAATAGTTCAGTGTTGCTAACGGGACTTAAGAAAAAGCTATCAGCTAAATTTTTTGAAGGAGGGAGAAACGAAAGAGGGTCCAAACTTGGCGAGATACTAGAGGTAACATTTTTGCTTACATTAATAAAATAATCATTTAGATCATTAGCCCCTGGCAAGATCTGAGTCACAGGGTTTGATTTGTTTCTGAGGTTATTGATGATGGACCAGGTTTCTTTTGAAATGTTATTTGAGTTTGTTAGACGTTTTCGGTAGTGTAATTTTTTTGCTGACTTAATAAGAGTAGTGTAGATCCTCCTATAGTTAGAGATATAGTCGAGAATAAGAAAGGAGTCGGTGCATTTTTTTATATATGAGAGCGAGCGCATATTTTTAGCAGAAATTCGTATTCCTTTCGTGGTCCACGGTTTATGCCGCTTAGGTTTGATATTCTTAAGCGGGAAGGCCTTGTTAAAAGCACTTAAAGTTTTATTTAAAAAAGTTCTGAAGTTTGTGTTGACATTATCAGATTCAAAATTCCAATCGGTGTTAAAGCAAATATTATGAAATACTGAGAAATTTGCGGCCGAGAAAATTCTGCCCCGATGGCGAGATCTTGGTAAGCGCCTAATAGGTAAACTAAACCTGGAAATTACCGCCTCGTGATCGGAAAGACCTGAGTTATAGACCTGTGAATGCACCTCTGATGGAGAAAAATTAGACGCCATGTAATCGATGATAAAAGAAGAGTTTTTTGAAATTCTAGTTGGCGAGGATACATGCATTGAAAGACCGAAAGAGTCGAATATAGAAATTAGATATTTTTGGATGGCACAAATAGTAGCATAGTCAATATTAAAGTCCCCGCATAGAATTTTTTTACCTTTAATCGGTAAACTGCCTAGCAAACTAGAGTGTACAAATGCCATAAACTATAATCAGATTTTTCGGCCGAAGCGTTAGCAATATTAAAAGCTCTAGAATTTGTCAGTTTAGATAATACAATATCCAAAGTAGTCATAATATGTGATTCTCAGAGTCTGTTTTGCTAAGCCTAAAAAATGACCTTAACTGCAAGCATTCTATCATTGTTAGTATTTTAAACTTAATCTGTAAACTTTCGCCTAGAAAAATGAATATTAAATTCTTTTGGGTAAAAGGTTATTCAGGTCTTTATGGAAATGAACTGGCGGATAAAGCAGCAAAGGAAGCAAGTTCACTGGGCCTTCCCTCAGAAGCTATCCCATATTCAGATTTATTCAGAATAATCAAACCTCTTATTCATAGAATTATTTGTGCCTTATTTTTGGTTTCTGGTTGAGCAAGGAAGATTCAACAAACATCTATAAAAACTAAAACTCTCCGACAGGTCATTGTGTCTCCCCTACCCCGAAACTTTGAAAATATGTTGGTATAGGCATGCTTCTTACTAATTTTCCTAAAGTTTGACCGTTTGAACCCCTCCCCAAAAATGAATATCTGGTTTTGGACCTTCCTTGAACTGAATTTCTGGCTACGTGCCTGATTAGATGACCTAAACAATAGACTTTTTTTGCTGCTTTTACAATACAGACTCCGTATCATTAGAATAAGTTAGTCATAAAGGAAATATCATTAAATCATATTTCCTTTATGACTAACTTGTATTGTAATTCTAGTATAGAGAAAATCATTGAATTATTTGAAAAGCTGTAAAATGGTTATTTATTTATTTATATATGTTGATTCTTAGTCCTTCGCGGATGAAAAATACAATGTGTTTTCATTCCATGTGTGCATCCGGTCCCTACTGTCGTTCTAAAAAGAAAAGAACAGTTTTGCTGACGTGTCGGCAAAATCACATTTGGCATTTTCGAAGCTTTCGCTCTCGCGTCCACAAATTGTCTCTATATATATATATATATATATATATATATATATATATATATATATATATATATATATATATATATATATATATATATATATCCGGAAACTTTACCGATCGATTTTGAAAAAATTCTGATTAGAAAAAATCTGAAAATTTGGCACTAAACTATTGTTGATGGGTACCATTCAGCTAAAATATTGTCAAACTGGCGGCTCTTCCGGTTAGGTGAAGTTTCTTTCTTCTTATTTTAAATCGAACACTCTGTATATTATTTAATTTTGGATTCTACTTAAAATGATAGTCATATTTGATGTATTATGCCCTATAGCCTAAGTCTCACTGTTTTTGACGTTTTTGATATTAAATTGTCTTCTTTAATCTCTTTGTCTTTTAATATTTTTTTAATTTGCATTTATTTTATGTAACGGTAATGGTTTCTGTTTTGGAAAATAGAATAGCAAATGTATCACATGTTCTTGATATTACTTTGCCTCATTCTCCATAAATAATAAATAATTTTAAATAATCCTCGTGGGTATAATTTAAGCGTCCCGGCATGATTTTTGATAAGTTTCAAATGGTAAATAACAGAGTCATTACTCTGGCACTTGTTTTGTTCTAAAGCCGATAGGCTCAGATTATCTTAACGTAGAAGGCGTAGGGTAATGGCAGATTATTTGCGATAGAAAAATGTGAAAAATATTAAAAATGGTGAGACTTAGGTATACGATATTGTACATGAAATAAGTCTAAAATTTTTACGTAAAATCCAAAAATAAACTAATATACAATATCTTTTATGTTTTATTTAAAAGAAGCAAAATCATGTTTACCTATATCAAAATTTACCTTATTGTGGAGACCAGGAACAGTCGTCTATTATCATTTTAAGTTTGAAAAGATATAAATAATATAACTCCTATTTTTTGAAATGAGTCATCTTGTAAGTCTTACTTTTAAACCGCCGTTTTTTTACAAATTTCAAATATAATATGGAAAAACTCTTCATAAACCCAATGGGTTTAAGAAAGAGTATTTTTATCTCTTTAATAAAAAAAATATAAATTACATTTATATTTTTTCAATTTTTCCATTTCGGAAAGCTCTGTTTTTAAAAAAATAAAATGTCTAGTTACTCAATTTCGTCTGTTGTCTGTCTGTTCGCTGCATAGCTAAAAAACTACTTTTCAAATTGACTTCAAATTTTGTTTAAAAAATGAAGGGTCATATGGGGGCTACATGGATACATTTTGGTTAAAATCCAATATCGAAAAAAAATCTTGAAAAAATTGTTACTAAAAAATTACTTATCTAATGTACCTCAAATAGAAACGAACTAGTAAAATTTTGGTACGAATCCAAGATGGCGAAACATAATAGCGGCTTAATAAAGTTATTAGACAATCAGACTAAAAAACTACTGATTAGATTGATTTCAAGTTTTGCGCAAGGATTAAGTATGATATAGAATTGTGGTGCGAATTCAAGATGGCGTAAATATAATTATTTACAGCTAAAATATAAACGACGCCTTGATCACTGAAAACGTGGCGACACCAAGAAAAAACAAAACAATTGCAAGAATTTTACAGGTTTGTTTCTAAGATAATTTTGTTATATTATACATCAAGTTGATTACTATACTGGCTATTGAGATATACAGGGTGTATCACTTAAATTCCATACGTCGATTTCTCGCAAATTAACGTGGATATCAAAATGTGGTAAAGAGAAGCTTTTTAATTGAGTAAATTATAACAGTATAGGTGTCGCTATGCCAAGAAATAACAAAAGCCTATTCGAGGATGTTTTAATTGACGCGTTATCCGAAACGCCGGAAATACTTTGCCTAGGCGATAAAAACGTTAACTTCTTGGATGTAAATAGTGTCATGGTTCCCGATTTTTTCGCAGTTTTGGAACCATTTAATCTTAAACAATTAAAAACAGAGCTAACTGGCGCTTTTCTCTGATAGACATAATCTGTACAAATATTGCTGCATCGAACATAAATGTAATTGATTCAAATATATCAGAGCACCATTCCTCGACTTTTGAATAGCCGTATTGGAAATAAAAATACCACATTTAACTACAGAGATTTTAAAAGAGTTAATTATAATAATTTTCTTGAAGCCATTCCTTGGGATATTATATATGATATCGATTCAAAGACTAATTTTCTTAACAGCAGCGTACTTGGGTGATTTGATAGGCATGATCCGGTGAGAGTAATCAAACCTAAAAATGGGCTTACGTATTCTCCGATAACGCCCGGTATTAAAAATATGCAAACACTGAGTGATAAAGCGCTGAGTAAGTTTAAGACCACTAAAATGAATTAGCACTGTGATTGTTATAAATCTTTACGTAAACTAACATCTATGTTGTCTACAATTATCAGAGAAAAGGCTGCTTATTCTAATCACAATATGACCAACAATGCATATTCTTCTAAAGAACAATGTAGTGTGTTAAAAAAATTAAATATTATGCTTATGAATTCTAAAGATTTCCCGAACATCTAATCAATGTAAATAACTTAAACAAACATTTCATACTTTCTGCTAATACCTCAATATAACCTAAATATGATATTATTGACTTTTAACATAACCTAAACAGGATATTATTGACAGCGTAAAGGAGAACACAACTGAAAACTTTACATTTAGGGCGTCTATAGAATTGGAAATTTATAACATTATTAAAAATATTAAGACACAATCTTTCGGTTTTGATAATTTAAATATCACTATGATTATTTTGTGTGTGTCCATTTCTGATGCCTTATATTCTGCATTTGATTAATACCTGCTTGAAGCACTCTTATTTTCTATTAGCATGGAAAATTGTTAATATTTTGCCTCTATCTAAAATTCCACACCCTACTGAATTGAACCACCTGCTATCTATTAGTATATTACCTATACTTTCCAAAATTTTTGAAAAAATAATGGAAAACCAAATCAGACTATACATTACCATGTTCAACATACTACATTTACAGTCGGGTTTTTTAAAAGACCACTCTTGAGCTACTGCACTATCTTGCGTAACTGATGATATTTCTCATCTGATCGATAACCAAAAAATGTGAGTTCCGATACAATTAGACTATTCTAAGGCTAATCACAAGATAATTCTTGCCATTTTACAATATGTTAGATTTAGCCCTTCGTCAATAAATCTTGTTATATTTAACAAGCAGAATTCAGCAGGTCAAATTTAACGATCTATTACCTACACCCTTATCAGTTACGCAAGGAGTACATCAAGGTAGTATATTGAGGCTTATTCTATATACAATATACACCTCTAACTTTTACTCAAAACTTAAATATTGCAACCATCATGTATATGCCGATGTTACTCAAATTTACTACTCGTTTGGTACATCCGAGACTATTTTGGGCAAATAATCAAATAAACAAGAGTTTGGATACTCTGTTAAAAACTTCACAAGATCTTCTCAGACTAAACCCTGATAAATCAATTGGAATTCTTTTTGGGAACGATGCTTCTGGAAATATCACTCTAGTAAGTTAAACATAACTTTGGATAGCCAAAAGTATTCAGTTTGCAGGTAGTTAAATTAATTTTTTTTCATTTTTTTACTATGATATGACTTATAATTAATATACCTACCTACTGGAACTGGTAGGTTTGATATACCAATCTGTAATTTATTTATTATTTTCGACTTTTATGACATTTGTATCTAAAAAGGGAAGACTTTGGTTAGTTTCTTTCTCTAATGTAAATTGTAATTTTAATATAATAAAGGCCATGAGATTATTCAAATTTTTAACGGTTATAATCCAAATTTACATATAAATGTCATAAAAGTTGAAAATACTAAATTAATTACAGATTGTTATATCAAACCTACAACTTCCGGTAGGTAGGTATATTAATTATAAGTCATAGCAACAAAATGAAAATTAATTTAATATTAACTTTAAAAATAGAATTGAAAGATTAGTGCACCCAACGTTAAAGCAAAAAAAAATTCAGAATCCTCCAACAAATTTTAA
Source organism: Kuschelorhynchus macadamiae (assembly GCA_030620095.1). Lineage (NCBI taxonomy): Eukaryota > Metazoa > Arthropoda > Insecta > Coleoptera > Curculionidae > Kuschelorhynchus > Kuschelorhynchus macadamiae. The sequence continues at coordinate 281,598 of JAUTXW010003977.1, forward strand.
TAGATAACTCATATCCAATTAAACTTATTAAAAAGGTATTATACAACACTAGAAATGATAATATCCTGAATGAAAATAATCATGAAAGGAATATTATAAATCCTAATAATGACTTACTTTTTGGTTCAATTCCTTATATTCAAAATTTGAATTCTAAGATTATTAAAATGTCTAAAACAGAAAATATAAAGATAGCACAACGTAATGTTAAAACTATGGGTATTTTGTATAGAAAGTTAAAAGATAAAGATCGTGTTTTAAACCAGTATAATTGCGTTTATTCTATTCCTTGTTCAAATTGCGGTAAAAAATACATTGGTCAAACAAAACAAACATTAAGTAAAATAATTGCATTACAGAAAAGTGATGCAAGACTTAATAAACGATCTTGTGTTCTTTCAGAACATATTATCGATACAGGACACACATGTAATTTTAAGGAAACAAAAATTTTACACACTGAACATACCACTAGCAAAAGGCTTTTTTTTAGAAATGACCGAAATACATAAAGAAAAGTTCACAGTGAACAAGAAAACCTATATTGAAAAGTTAAGTTCCATTTATTCTTATATTTTAAATTTAAGTGACGTATAATTCCTTAAAAATTATAAATATTTCTTTTTCTAATTACCTCCAATATTTTGTTCCATATACTAATAATAGTATCTAGTTACATTTGACATATTTAATTTCTGTCATTATTATTTGATAGAAAATCAATTTGCTTTAAATTGTTTATTTCTCGTCAAATGATGTCATAATTTTAGTAGTTAAATCTATCCAATTTTATAGTTTATATTTTCTGAAAATTCCCTCAAAATTGTCTTCGCATTTTAATTAGTGTAAGTACTTTTTAATTGCAAAACAAGTCCTAAATTTTCTGATAATTATGTTATTATAGAGCCCTGAGGAAGGAATTATTTATTTCGAAAGCTTGGCTATTAGGAAATATATGTACTATAGACTTTTTAGCCGAATCCACGTTATTTCTTTATACTACTGGTAGTATACGGCCATCACACCTACAATATATATATATATATATATATATATATATATATATATATATATATATATATATATATATATATATAATTTCTGCAGGTGCAAAACGGCCTAAAAAGAAGAATTGCTTTCGATTATGTCACAGGGTACCCTCCTGCGATCATGATTTCTGGGCTTGTACCCAGGGAGATCTGAAATACCAGATTGCTCGATATGACAAAATCGAAAACGAAACGTCTATCATACTGAAACAGTACTACAAGTTAAATGTAACATTTAACACCACCTATCGGGGCTCCGATGATTTCCGGCTGCAAACCCGTAGGTAATTTAAAAAGCATGCACTAGCACCATCATGCGGAGAGTCCATAGTCCAGTTGATAAAGATGTGTGAGAGCGCATTTTTTTATCTATATATATATATATATATATATATATATATATATATATATATATATATATATATATATAGTTTTTGCTATTGTACGTATATCTTTTCCGGCCAATAACTTTTAATAAATATGTGTGAAAGCGCATTTTTATCGATTTTAGTATCTACTCCCCGCATGATTGGTGGTAGTGCATACTTTGCCAAAATATATATCTATGGGTATGCATCCAGAAACCCCCGGAGCCCCAGTCAGTGGCGCTAAGTGTTACACTTAGCATGTAGTGCTGTTCCAGTCTGAGTGGCGTTTTGTTTTCGATTTTGTCATATCGAGGCAAGAACTATAAAAGTACAAAAGAAAATTCTTGGGATGACCGCCAAAGCAAATTTATATATATATATATATATATATATATATATATATATATATATATATATATATATATATATATATATATATATATATATAAATATATATATATATATATATATATATATATATATATATATATATATATATATATATATATATATATATATATATATATATATATATATATATATATATATATATATATATATATATATATATATATTGGACAAATGGACCAAACATTTTTGAATTTACAAAACGGTATTTTGGGGTTATGGTCAGCATGGTCTGAGACGACAGTTGACGAAAGTTTACTCAAATCTCTATTACATGGGGTCAGTTATAACGAAATGGGGAAAAATCGCAACTAATGAAGTACCTTTAATTTGTCCGTTAGAGCAAAATAGATGGTAAGCTTATGTAGCGGTCCACATGAAATATCAAGTATTTTTATTCTTAACACGAGACTTGTATTATCGCCGGTTTTAAAGATCATTTTTGATAAATCTTTGAGAGCGAGTGTCTTCCCAAATAAACGGAAGGTATCTTATGTAACTCCTATTTTTAAAAAGTGGAAATAAGTCTTTAGTCCAGAACTATAGAGGTATTTCTAAAATTTGCTAAGATTTTCGAACAACGTGGGTTTATCGCTAATAGGTCAGCAGTCACAAATTTGTTCAACAAATCGGTAGTTATTTGTTGTCATGGCTTAAAAGTTTTATTACAAATCGTAAACAGATAGTTAAGATCAATAATTGTTTATCATCTGAAATAAAAATACCATCGGGTATTTCACATTGTGGTCACTTGTCACTCTTACTTTTTAATTATTTTGTTATTGATATTGTTAAGTGCTTTTTAAATTGTGAGATCTTGTTATATGCAGATGACCTTAAGATTTTCAAAAAAGTGTCTTCTTTTGATGATGCGAATGGCTTAGAACTTAAAACCGAAATATGGAAGGTAACGCATTTTTTCAGAAACGAACAACCAAATACTAAATATCATTATGACTACATTGTCAAAAAAGCATTGAAACTTATTGGTTTCATCAAGCGTAGCTTATCTGAAATTGATAATATAAACTGTTTTAAATGTCATAATTAATCCTTGAAGAAACTACAAAACAAGTTTTTGCGATTTATTTCTTTCAAGTTAATGATTCCTTCAGAACAAGTTGTATACAATCATATCTTGACTCTTTTGAACTTAGCTACATTGGAAAAAAGACGAATATTATTGGATGTGACTTTTTGGTTTAAGCTGATTAGGGGTTTTGTAGATTCCTCTGAACTGCCTACCTTTCCATGTTCCTGGTAGGAGCACTCATTCCCAAAATCGGTTCTCTTGAATTTCATCAATCTAATAACGTATCAAATAAACCGATACAAAAAATGTGCAAAAGTGCTAACGAATACTGATATTTTCCTTATTACATTGGGTAATTTTAAAAGATATATAAATTACAAGTGTAATTAAGTATTTTTACATGTAGTTATAGAATAAGTTTGTAAAATCTGTAAAATGGTTAAACCGTTAATAAACATTTATTTATTTATTGTTCAGAATTAAAAGATATGCCATAATCTGCAGATATAGCTCATTAATTTAAACTATGGTGTATTAAAAAAATTAACAACTAAAATGTCTGCGTTTATAAAGAGACTGTCACTTTCATTCAAGGAATTTTGACAAAAAAATAATGAATATTGCAATAAACATTTTTTATTAAAGAATCAAAAAATACAAATTAATCATTAAAATTATTAGGAACTAGGTATCGTAACGATTTCCGAGTGAAGTTTTAACGGAAATGAAAACAATAGAACGAAGGACTATGTATATACTATGAATAAAAACTATTTTATATAACCGCCGCCCTTCTCCACAATCAGATGTCTAAATGTTTCAAAACTATTCTAAATGTGTTATAGTGATATAGATAGAACAACTGTATCATTGGTAATTGGCTCACTATAAACTACATTTTTGAGACTTCCCCAGAGGAAGAAATCTAAAATTTATAGGTCAGGAGACCTTGCGGACCGGTGAATGGGTCTACATCTTCCTATCTATTTACCATTAAATGTGGCGCTCACCCATTCAGTAACTGTGAGTGGAATGCGCTGGGCAACCATCGTGTTGAAAATAAACTGATCGTATTCGGACAAGAGAAATATTGTCTAGGAAGTTCGTGGTAAAGGTTAATTCATCTGAGAAAATTATATTCCTATAACAGTTATCATTTTCTATATAATAATATATAGAAAATAATAAGAATACATATAAAATTTTCTCCCCCATAAGTAAGCAAAACTCAAATCGATGGGCGTCGTCATCTTCCTCCAGCGTATGACTTATTTTCGGTTTAAAGGGTTTAATTTTTTTAACTTCGAAAACTCTTTGCAGCTCTGACTTGATATTGCTATCGCGTTGTCTTGCTCTAAGAGAATTTCGTGGATTTGCATTAACAGAGTTTAAAGCTGTTACCGTCTTTTCATCGTTGTCACCATAAATCTTTCGTTTTTTAATCAAAGGAACCAAATCTCCAGTTCTTAAAAATGTTTTAGTTATTCTTTTTACAGTTGTTATCGCCAACTGTCTTTCGGGGTATTTTAAATTGGAAAGATTTATCACATACGATTTTTTTCCTGTAGTGGCAAGGCCATTATTAGTAAATATTTTGTTGGCAAGTTTGCTTTTAATAATGTCAAAGTAACTTTTTAAAAGGACGTGTTAGGTTTTTGAGGTACAGGTGTGCTTGGGGTTTACTTTAAGGTATGTTGTGTGCTTTATTGGCAAAAGGTTATAGGATAAACATTTTTTTTTGCATCTAGGGACCCTGAAACGAAAAAGTATCGGGGGGACGATTTTTTCACCATTACAATACTTCCCATCTTACGAGGGAAGTAAAGAACTCCTTGTCAAAACTAATTACATGTTTTTATTTTAGACTTATTGGTGGTTTTTACTGTTCAGAGCCATGGTAGGCATAGGAGAAGCCAGCTATTCGACGATTGCGCCGACGATAATTAGCGATCTTTTTGTCGGAGATATTCGCTCAAAAATGTTGGCAATGTTTTACTTTGCAATTCCAGTTGGAAGGTAAGTTAATTCAAGTGCTGCTTACTGTATTCTTCTGTGAGTTTATAAAAATCTGCTCAGGTACTAAGCATCTTCGATACGTTGGATGTACAGCAGTCTATTTCCGATTATTATCAACTTAAGTTGCGTTGCAACGGGGCTATCATAATACTCTGTCAAACCAAAATAAAGTAACTACGAGAAGTAAAATCACTGACAGTCAGCGACTTTGAAAATCGTAGATATCAAGCCTTCAGCAGAAAATCGTGCTGCTCCTGAAGTTTACGAGGGAAGATAGCGCTTGGGCATGCATGCAGATTGCAGATACTTAAACTGGAAGTACGGGGGCTATTCAGAACTCTTTGTTCTGAACGAATTTACTTGTTTACATTGATCTGATTCGTAGACAAAAGTACAAATGAATACTAAGTGTTTTATATTGTGCAAACAATATTTTCCTGTGGTTCATGTATTTCATTTATTTGCTTTTTAGAGATTTTATATATTTACGTCGACCGATGAGACGTAGGGACAGTATTTAAAATTTTAGATTTCACTAAAGTAACGTTGGACCGCTCAGCTAGTCATTTAATAAAATGCATGAAATCAATTTAGCTCCCGCAAACTGTGTCCACTCCATTAGTTCGCTGGAGATGATTTGATGACATGTATTTCAATAAAAGCGAAAGAACGCGACGGTTCCTTACCGACATGAGCGCAGATTTGCTTAAAAATAAAATAAATGAAACACAATTTAAAATTTTAATTATATAAACTAGGTAAAATATGGTTGAGTAGCGTTTTTACACAATTATGTATATACGATACGCCTGTCTAGCAGAGCTGGGATGAATCCTCCTAACAAGGGTCTGAATCACCAATCCTGGCAGAATCACCACTCCTTTTGGAAACAAAAAGTAGCCGAATCAAATGACTCGAATCACGAATCTGAATCCTATCGTTGGTATTTTTATTTACCAAATTTAGTTTATTATTATTATATAATTTCCATTTTATAGTGGTTTCAAATAAAGTCGAACACATGTTTTGCGACTTTAATTAAAAATTAAGAAGTTTAAACAAATTATAATTAAATTTATGTTAACATTATATATATATATATATATATATATATATATATATATATATATATATATGTATATATAGGGTATTAATGCTAAAATGCTTAGTTTTTATATAAATCAAGCTATTATTTTCGTATCAAACTTATTAGATATTTACTTTTATAAATCCCGGGATTTATATGTACGATTAAAACAAAAAATATGTTATTTATCATGTTAATCCAAGCAGTACTTAAATGGATAATCGAATTTAAAAATGTAACCATATAAAAACAAAATATCTAAAAATCCTATTAACTTTTAGTTTTTCATCCGGTCGTTGTCCAAATTCAGAGGGTGGGGTGTTTTTCGGACGTTGATATTATGTTTCAAGGCACTATTACTATTGCTCAACGAGTAATATATAAACAAATAGGACATTTAGGTTTGTTTTATTTTATACCATAATAAATTCAAACGGTTATATTTTCTTTGTTATTTTTTTAATACAAACTGTGATAAAATTTTAAATAATTTAGGACCTAAATAAAATTATATCGTCGTCTTGAAGGTGAAAAGGCCTACAATTTAAAAAAAATGGGTTATAACTTTAGTTGACTTTTAAAACATCCAACATTGTTATGGTGGATAGCTCCAAGTAATTCTGATATGCTTTTTCCGACAATTAAAACATTTGAATCGGTCAATTCAGAAACGACACATATGATGAAAACCTCATTTTGAGAAAAATAAGAAAAATACATTAAAAATATAACATACGCTGTTTCTCCACGGACCTAAATTTTTGGCGGGGTATATTGCCCCTTAATACAAATCTGACATATGTAGTTTCTGTCTAAAATGATAGATCTACGTTTAATTTAATACTATTTGACATTAGCTTAAAATGGCCGAAAATGTGACATGTGTTTCTGAAATGACCGATTCATTTGTTAACAGTTGTCTCCCGCATCGCGTTAAGGTGAATAGGTCTACGGTCACTTACCCCTTTCCACCACAAACTAATTTTAAATTTCACGCTAGACTTACTAGTGGTGAAACGGCCTAAACCACCTGTTACCTCGGAACAGTTAGAGACTAAATCTTGTATTAATGTATTTTTGTTTCACGTTACACTAACGTTACAACATGGATACCATGATCCCTGTCTGAAACATGCCCTGGAATTCCGCAGGCGCAATGATCCATTTCAGTTAAACGACGATCGCGATTTCGCTCTTCTTAGAGCTTATCAGGCCGCCATAAACTAGCGAGAGCAAAGGCATAAAACGGATTTACAGAAACAACAACTACTCCGCTGGGTAATACCACGACCGGCATTGAATTATATTATTGATTCCTAGCTCTCGTTGAGAAAAGTAATATTAATGTATTTTTGTTTCACGTTATACTAACGTCACAACAAGGATACCATGATCCCTGTCTAGAACATGTCCTGCAATGCCGCAGGCGCAATTATCCATTTTAGTCATACGGAAATGTATCCTAGGTATTTCATATAGAAACGTTAAGACATCCTTATCTAAGCTAATAGAAAGTTGTACTATTGCAAAAGATATGCGTAGTAGAAAAAAAAAACAGAACAAGTATAACACATAATAAGGGACCATATCAAGTCAGTTCTTGTCGTGTTGTAACATCATTGTCGTAGTACGACTAAAAAAAATATCTTCCATCGGGTTTGTCAGAAGCCAGATTGTATAATGATTATGAAAAATGCTGCAGAGAACTGGTTGTAAAGCCACTAAAAGCTAGTTACGACACGCATATTTTTACAACGGAATTAAATCTTGGGTTTTACAGACCCAAGAAAGATCAGTGTTACTACTGTACAATTGCACTTGTTACAAAATGAAGAGGCTAGAGAACACAATCGTAATGATGAAGAGAAAGCAAAAGCAGCCAGTTCTTTTGCAGTATATGCTATGGATATGGAAAAAATTTGGTTACACCTTCGTTAAAAATTGTATGAAAATTGTATTATACCAAAAACCAAAGACGTTCAATTTCACTGTTTACAATCTAGGAAGTTCTGAAGTCACAAGCTGTATGTGTCACGATGGGATGGGTATAAAAGGTTCGGCCGAAATTCCCTCATGTCTCTGGAAATGTTTGTTCAACTTAAGTGCAGATATAAAGGAAATAACATTTTTTGCAGACACAGCTTCGAGGCACAATCGCAATTGCATTTCATTGTCACTTTATTTCATTTAGGTATTATAAATCAAAATATATAGAGTCAGGTCATTCCAAAATAGAGTGTGATATTGTTCATTCCACTATTGATGGATGGATGGTACATGGTAGCTCGAATTGCGAAAACTAAGGAACCTCTGTACCAAGTCATTGAAATGAGTTATTCCGATTATCTTGACTTTAAGTCTTTTTAGAATAGGTTAATCATAAACAAAAATTAAACAGATGATGGATCGTTGATTTGTCTTAAAGTTAAATGGTTTCAATATAGGACCCCACCAAAATAATTTTTTAAAGATATTTAAAAGGCATTGTATCTATGGATTAGGCCTATTCACTTCCACGTTTATTAAATTATTAATTTAAGTTTATTCGGCCATGCTCATACTGCACAATTTTATTGATTATTTCTTATCAATTTTGACCAATCATTGACAAGAATTTTAATTTTCACGTGGAAAAATTGCCTGACAACTTAAAATACTAAAAATCGGAAAAATATAATTCAAATTTGACAAGGTGTGTTTTTAGTTTAATAATTATTGTACTTACTGTTGTTTACATAAACATATTGTCCCATTAAATATTATTTATTGAACTCAGGAAATAATCTTGCCAAATATCCCTCGCGTATCTAATTTTTTTATGGAAAAATTGGAATAACCGTTTCTAAGAAATTTGCTTAACAAAGAGCATTTCCGCAAGTAGAGAAATCCTCGTCTTCGACTCGGGGTTTTAAAACCATTATGCTATTTCTTAAAAAAATTACTTAGAAACTCGTTTTTGGGAATTTTCCGGGGAAATTAGATGTACCAGGAGTATTATTTCCGAATATTTATAGGTTTATTGGTTGTCAGGCACTTGACATTACATATAATATATTTAATAGAAAGTACCAAACAGACAAACGGTTCCACCTATCTTTTGCAAATGTTAGGGGTAATCAGATAAAATATTAAGTAATGGAGTAGCGGAAAAGATTTAGTGTTGGGTCATAATTATTCGATCATAATAATTCTTCTACTAGTACAAAATATTTTAACATTGTTTTAAATACTCGGTAAAACTCTATGGGCGTGGGATTTCTCGCGTTTTGTAATTCTCTATCCGAATAAAAAATTGAATATATTGCTAATGATTTTCCCATTAGGGGTAACTTTACAATTTTTAATTTAATTTGAATATTGAAACAATCTTAGAAAAGAACAGTAATACCAATAAAAACCCTAATATCTACATAAATAAAGTAATAAAAATAGTAAAATCCAAAAGCAGTTAAATCACCGAAATATAAGACACAAAATTGGCAAACTCCGTAGAAAAACGCTTCGTTGTATAAGCGCGCGACAGACTATGCTCTCCGGCCAAAGTCCACCATCTGACTGACAACCAGCTAGTCGTAAGGGGATTCATTTCACGCATTAAGCGGAGTGATTCTCCTTGTCTTGTTTATGTTTGTTGGTCTCCACTATATTTTATAATTCTTATATTTTCATTTTCGCGTTACAGATTAAAAGAAGTTGTTTCCTAAGAGAGATACAAGACATTAAAGTTTCGAATACATTAAAAATATACTTAATTTAATTTTTTGGAATCAGCTAACAAAAGCAATCTGTTTCTTTTTGTTTTTCAATATTTTGTCTTATTTAACATAAAAAATAAAAAAATACAGATTTTTTTAAACTCGAGGGATACGAGAGAGCTCGACAGAAACGAAAAATTCTCGGAGAGAGAAGACCACTCTCTCGTGTCGTCTCGTGCTACGAGAGAAAATTACTCTCTCGTCTCGTCGAGACAAGACGAGACGAGGGGTAAGAATCTCTCGTCTCTGCGCCATCACTAAAGCGACCTATTCAAGTCGCTAAATAAATTTTAATTGTAGATCACAATTCATATTACTTAACTTAAGTTTAGTTCTTAAGACATATACACAAAACATACAACAAAACTAGGAAATAAAGAGGAAGAAAAGACTAGAAGATAAAAATCCTTTTAAAATTCGGGTTGGTAATATTGATTTTCCTTTCCCTGTTGATTTTCAAATAATGTTTTACAGTGAAGCTGGAAGAGTTGGTAGTCCTCAGAAAAGGCATTGCATTTACAGTATCAGAAATATTATATGTAAAAGACCTTGTATGGATTTCTTTACGGTGTCGCAGAGTTCTAATTATATCTTAAATTTTTGGTATGGATGTCAGAGCGGAATTAAAGTTTTCCATAGAAATATATCGGTTTTTTAGGTTTATGTAAACAGTTTAAAAAACAACATTGTGGTGTAGAAAACCCGTCTGTTATACATACTCAACCACCCAGCATCTTGTAGTTTATATGTATATGGTTTCTTCCAGGGATTTCATAAATTAGGTGTAAACGCAATTTTAAATGCGCCTTACGACGGAACTATCCAAACAAGGTCCATAGACGCTATCACAATGATTAAACTGAGATAAAATAAGTGCTTTTCACAACAGCTTCTTAGTATCCTTCGAAAGACAATGCGGATGCGAATACATCCGTTTCAAAATTGAGTAGGCCGGTTTAAACTTATTAGATACTTGTAGCTTAAAGCGTAAATGAGAATTGATTTGTAAACTTAAATTATTAACATCGTCTACTGTTGATATCGATGTGTTGTTTATCTGAATATTTAGGAGTTTTTTAGCAGCGTTTCGATGTGACTCAGAACCGAATAATATACAACATGACTTTTTTTGGTTGGGTTAATTTGAAGCTGTAATCGGATACAGCCGAAATTATCAAATTATTTGTTTTATTGATTAACTAGCTTGCTGTGTTACATAGAGAGCGACTGAACGAATAGTATATTTGAGTGTCGTCCATGTATAAATGGTATTTGCAAGATTTTGGTTGTTTGTGAAGTTAAGACGTGTAGAGCGTATAAAGTAGTGGGCTCAAAATGTTCCCGTGGCGCACTCCAGTGGAAAACTTTTTTCTTCAGAATACATATGATTTAACACCATCTGCTGTGATCTATTTGATAATTAAGATTATTCTAAAAATAGATATTTCTGGCATTATTACTAAAGCCAAGATTATGAGTTATAGCGCGTGAAATACTTTATGGTTAAGCATGTCAGAGGCCTTTGTGAAATCCAACAGAATTAAAGCAGTCACGTTATTATTATCAGAAGTATGAGGTAATGACCTACGAACAGCTGTACATAGGTTGAAATCCTGATTGTTTATCTGAAGAATATGATTCTTTTCAGCAAATGATCTTAATTGGTGATGTATAATTTTCTCCAGAATTTTATATAATGCTGGTAGCACACTTATATGTTTTAATTGGCTATATTCGGCTGGCTAACCTTTGGGAAAGGTAGGACATACGCGTGTTTCCAGAGCAAAGGAAAATAAGATTCATCTATATATGCATTTATAATGTGCATGGAAAAAGGCCGGCAAAAGGCCATATACAGCTGAATAAGCAGAATACTTAAATGATCGCAATCAATAGCATTTGACCGTAACTACTTGTCCTTCAAAGATGTGTGAAAAACTGAGTCCATATTGTCGATAACGTTATTGTTATAGTAATTTAAAAGGTTACCAGGAGGTCGGTTGGGGTTAAACCTGGAATTATCGAAGAAGTTAATGATAGAATTTACGTCTGATAAAGTTTGTGGAATTTGATTTTTTTTTGTTACTTACATTGCATAATTTGTTAAATTCGCTCAATTTTTGTCCAATTTTACTATTATTCATTTTATGCCAAAAAGATGCCCCCCATTTCCTCACGAGATCTAAACATTGAATGAGCTCGGAGCGACTTGTGTTCGTCGAACCGTGACCCTGTGTTAAAATCGCTTTCCGCGTATGTAAACCGTAACCCGTATCTCTATTGAAGTTTTTTGTATGTTTGAAAATGTCAGTAGATTCTCTAATCTTTCGTTTATAAAACATTGGAACAGACGCTAGAAACTTGGTTTCTTTTACATTTATAATATTATTATGTCCAGTGTTATGCTGGTGTTCAGCTAGTGCAGATTGAACAATTTGTTTCTTTTTAATACATCGTACATGTTCCTTAAGTGTAGTGGATATTGAGCGTCCTGTTTCTCCCACATACACTTGTTCACATAGGCAAGAAATTTGATATACTCCTTCTGTTTGAAAAGGTATAACATCTTTCGAGGATCGCAAGCATTGTCCAATCTTCTTATGTATATTGAAGATTGTACGTCTGTTGGAGCGCCGAAGTAATCGTCCTATTTTGTCTCAGGGGCAGCCATGGGATTGCCTCTATCACCTGTGGTAGCGAATATCTTTATGGGGGCCTTTGAGGATATTGCTTTAACATCCGCTCCACTAAAACCTAAACGCTGGTACAGGTATGTAGAGATACTTTTGTTGTTTGGCCTCATGAACAGAAAAATCTCTTCATATTTCTGGACCTCCTTAATCAACAACATGGCAATATTAAGTTCACAATGGAAATTGAATCTAATGGAATTATCCTCTTTCTAGATGTATTTGTTTAAAGGAAGGTAGATACTAGATTAGGGCATTTTGCATATAGAAAATCGACGCCTACAAACAGATCTTTAAATGCCAATTCCCACCACCATACAGCACAAGAGAAATCCGTTATAAAATGACTAGTCTTTAGAGCCATTTCGGTTTCTGATCAAGATTCTCTAACATCGAAAACAGCGAAAAACTGACCGAAATTCTGAGAGGAGATGGCTTTTGCACTGCGTAATATTCGCGTTCAATTAAAAGATATAGTAATACAACTCCGCGAAAGTAAAATGATAAGGAGCCACCGTTAGGTAGTGTTGTTCCTTATATACATGTCACTACAGACAAAATTGGACGATTACTTCGGCGCACAGTGTTTTATGGAATACGGGATGTGGAACAAAAATCTTATATCCTGCAAGTTTGAGGTCGCTGTCACTTTCCCAACCAAAATAAAAGATCTTTTAAATAATGTATCACTTAGTCCCTCTTTTTAACCAAATGATTCGAAAGTTAAGGGGCTCTCCTGACTTTAAACACGGACTGTGTGTACCAATTTAGCCTTATTCGTTATTATTTTTCACTTTCTGATAGCATTGAAAGATCACTGGATAAAGATATATCTGAATATTATTTTTAACTCTTAAATATTTGTTCATTTTGTTATTCGGTAAGTAATAATACATTAATTAAATCCGTGTTAGTGTTGATCCTGAATGTTTTCCGAGTCTGATTCAATCAAACTTTTTGATTTCCTTGTTTCTGCCCTCAAGCACTTCCTCTGACAATTAGCCTATAGGCAAACCAAAAAACTCGATTATCATGGCACCATATACCAACACTTTGTGAGTACTACTAGGCATGTAAAACCAAGTATAAGGTTCTCGTGTTTCTTTTAATAAATGATGAAACTTATCTAAATCTATTGTCTAGTCACTGGACAATACCCTTAGAATTATGGCAAAATGAATAATTAACTGTTCATAAATATTAGTAATTTCAGCACTTCATTTGGAATTTTTAAAGAACTTTCTAGCCCGTCATTCGTTAATCCAAACCCTGACTTTGGTTTGTCCACTTTTTGTTTTTTTAACGATGTTTTGGTTTTCACGTTTGATCTGCCATGTTACCAAAGCGAATATTTTCTATAGGAAAGGTTTGGTTTATAACTGCTTTCGAATTTATCTCTTCCGGAGATGCCCCGCATACGAAACACCTTGAGGTAGCAATAGTTCCCGATAAAATATTTCCCACACTGCCATTTAACATACTAAAAAGCATTTGAAATTTTATTTCTAGACGCCTGTTATTTCAAGTAATTCTTGAATGTCAACTTCAGCTGATAAATCGTTTACATATATATTTGTAGGGAGGTGTTGTTTTTTTATATTCTGTCAATAAACTTATGAACGGAATTTGCCACTGACCTCAAAATCTTGTAAAAGGATAAAGGTGTTTTTTTAATATCCGGTTGTGGAGCAGAAATTGATACCTCGGCAAATCTTTGGGCAGCAAAAGACAATTCTTCTGTTCTCATTTTCGAAACAATATCTTGTACTCTGCATCCCTTTGTTTTTAAAGATAGATCTCCCAAAATCCTTTTTGTATCTACCTTTAGATTTTTCAAGATTATTATATTAGTAACTTCCACAAGTTGTTTTGATTGCAATTTGTTCATTAAGTTTTTTGGTAAGCTAATTGAATCGTTTAGTCAAACAGCATGTCGTTTATCGAAACGCGAACGAGTTCCGTTGCATCCCTTCCATTTTGTATTTGAATTTACATAAAAATGTGTGCTAATACTTTTCACAGATTTTTCTAGCTCCTCGTCATTCTTGATATAATCTTGGCTTATATTTAAAAATTCTTTTATTTTGCAATTTTTTCTAAAATTGCATTTTTCCCAAAAAAAAATTATTTAAATGTTAAGGGCAGTTTGGGGCAGATTCTCATTACAAAATTAGGAAATACATATTATAAAGCTTTAAACAAGCCAAAATTCACGGAGGTGTTTTTGGAGGTTTTTAGAAAAATCTTGATTATTTTTCATTTAATAACATAGCAATAATTAACTGTATTTGTAAAAACCTTACGAAAGTAGTTTTTCCTTTAAAATATTACAATAATAAAATATATACCTTTGTTAACTTTATCCATAATTTGCACAATTAAATTAAGTATTTTTTTACGATAAATCAACAGGTTAACACAAGCAAATACGACAGTCTCAAACCAGCAGATGTCGCAAAGATAATTGTCATATTTTGTTAGTCTACTACGACAAACTTATCGGGCTACTAAGGCAAACTTTTATCTTTTCGATATATTTGGACTTATTTTTGTCTAGATACCGATGATAGATTTTTCGACTTTTGCCCATGTCCCGCAAACACTGTGCGGCGCGCGGTTCAATGCTTGTGATCCCCGAAAGATGTTGTACCTTTTCAAACAGAAGGTGCATATAAAAGTCTTTGCTGATTTGGAGAATTGTATGTAGGAGAAACAGGATGCTCAATAGCCACTAGACTTAAGGAACATGTACGATGTATTAAAAAGAAACAACTTTTTCAACCTGTTGTAGCTAAACACCAGCGTACCACTGGACATATTATAAATTTAAAAGAATCTAAAGTTCTAACGTCGGTTCCAGGGTTTTATAAACGAAAGTTTAGAGAATATATTGAAATTTTCTAACATACAAAAAACTTCAATAAAGATACGGATTACGGTTTACATCACACGTGGATCTTAACACATGGTCACGGTTCGGCGAGCACAAGTCGGGTATAAAAGCCTGAATTGCTCCGAGCTTATTCAGTGTTTATGTCTCGTGGAGTAAAGATCCCTGAAGATGCCTCGTGCAATCGAAGGCAAAACGTCGGATAGTAATTCCAATTTGACAAGATCTAATCCCAAGAACCATGATTCTTTAATTGACCATAGCCGTGAAAGCTTCCATTCTATTTATAATTATCTTTCTTTCGAAATTTTCTCACTGGAGTATGCGCATCGGAGAGATTCAATATTAGGTTGCATATATATGAAATGTTTTATCGTTTTCTGAAATATTGTATACATTCTGAAAATTTTCAAAATTTATTTTATATTTTAAAAAAGTTAGAGGAATGTCTATAAATTTGATTTTTCATGAAGACGAAATGTCTTATAGAAACTTATAAACGTGACTTTTTTGCGTTATTTTACACTTAATTATATCAAAAAGTTTTGGACAGGAATAAAAATATAATAAAACACTATATAACACACTAAACAAATTAATTAAATAATTAATTACTAGTGAAAGCCGATTACAGATACACGAACTACCAGTACATACTGAAGACTTTTTTCTTTTATAATACAAATATGTATATACATAATTGTTGAAGGCTACTAGAGATAATATATTTCTTTTAATTATAAAAAGCCATATAAAGTTATTTTTATTTTATTATTTTAACAAACCAGAAAAGTTTTTTTTTATTCATAATACATACCTATTTTTAAATATGGGGTTTATGTCAACACATAAAAGTATATTCATGTCCATATGAAACTAACGAAGACGATGACATTATTTTTATAACAATAACAAGACAAACCCGACATTCAGTATAGACGGACAACAGCAACTAAGAGGTGAAAACTTGGTCTGCCACAGTTATCAGACATTCAGGCATTCCTTTGTGTTGTATTGTGTTTTTTCCCCAAATTGTTGTTGTTATTTTGATCTGGTAGCAGGTCTCATTATTTTATCATTGTTTGTTTAAATTCATTTAATAACTGGTTGATTGGATACTAAGTGCTTGTATGTCGGTTCTATTATTTACAGTATTATTTAGGTTTATATAAATCATTTCGCTGATATTACGTTTAAAACGGTATTTTTTCCTATCCAGTATCTCAACGTTATCAAAATCGAAATCGTGACCCATCTTAAAATGGTGTTCTGCTAGTGCCGTTTTTACTGGTTTATTGCGTTGACGTTACCTACAATCATACTTATGTTGATATACCCTACTTTTTAAATATTGTTTTGTGACACCTACATAGGATTTTTGGCAATTTCCACAAGGAATTTTATAGACAAGGTTGAAGTTTAGTTCCTTGCGTACTTTGTCTTTTAGTGGTGTATAAAGGCTGTTTAAGGTGTGGGTGTTATAAAATGCAAGCTTACAATTAGGATACTTTTTGCTGATGTTTTTTTGGATGTTTTCTGAGAGATTTTTTATGTAGGGAAATTTGTAATAATTAACTTCTTCCTGTCGACTTTCTTTTGTTTTTTTTTAATAATTTATTTTTATAATTAGTTAAAACTCGATTGAAAAGTAGCAATGTGTAGTTATTATTTTTTAGGATAGCTTTTATTTTAATTTCGTTTTCTGGATAGGGAAAAAAACTACTTTAAACGTAATATCAGCGAAATGATTTATATAAACCTAAATAATACTGTAAATAATAGGACCGACATACAAGCTCTTACTATCCAATACAACCACTTATTAAATGAATTTAAAGAAACAATGATAAAATAATAATAGTCCTGCTACCAGATCAAAATAACAACAATTTGGGAAAAAAAAACATAATACAACTCAAAGCTATGTTTGACGGGGGCAGACCAAGTTTTTAGCCGGGATTTTTAACTGCACTCTTGTGAAATCCTGTTATAAATATGAAAAAATTACAATGGTCTTATATATGGGCATGTTCTCGGTCAAACACCTGTTTACCTTTAATGGTCTTTTCAGAATACAGAGATGAACTAAAAATTCTATTACAATGCTTGCTACTCGGCAACAAAAAAATAACTGAGTCTCTTCTTTTCGTTTTCAGAGAGCTATTGGTTTGTATGGCTATATTTTTGTTGGTATATATTATCTTATATAATAAATGTATTTTCAAATTCTAGCAAAAATCGGTAAATTCTCTTTACCCGGAACTTCCCCCGTTATTATCTTTCCATTTATTAGGAATATTGAAGTGTGACCCAAATTTAGTCATTTAGTAAAACATATATACTGAACAAAATTTAAAATAAATTGAATAAGTTGTTTTCTACACTCATTTTTTTTAAAATTTTATTGGACCGCGTTTTTGTTCATCATGTTGACTGTACCAAAATTTTACCAGTTTATCTACCTTAAAAACTTCGAAGAAAATATCGAGTTACGAAAAATGGCGAAATTATAATGCCTAAGCAATTATCTTTACCTTTAGCTATGAAATCGGGAAACCTATTTGGTTTGGTGTCCCTGCAGATGTTTGTTACGATTTAAATATTGCCCTCCGTAAAGATTATATGTCAAACAAAGCTGTTCGCTGTAATTTAGTGCCAGTTCTAACTTTAAGTAATTGTGAACACAATTTTCAGTTTTTCTAGAATCCGTGGTAAATGGCTGTTTAAAACGATGAAGTTAAGTGGGTGTCATTACACATGAACTATATAATGAGAAATGCTGACAAAGATCAATTCCTTACATTAACAAAGATGGGTTGAAGTAAATTTTAGGATAGGTCAAATAAAGATTAGCAAATGAACAAGTGATGATGAATTTGCGACCGAAATGTTGAAATATGAGCGCACAAATGTGTAGATATAATTAACTATCTGTTTAATAGCTTGTTTTATGAAGAGTTTCAGCAATAATTCTTCAAATTATACCATTTGGGGCCATTGAAATGTAATATGTCCCGTGTCCATAAAAATATTTTTTCTCGTTTCTATATAAAATGAATACATCAAGACTGTCAAGCCAGATCCAGGCATTATTATTCATTATTTTGTTTTCTCCCAAGTATAAATTATAAGTTTTGTGAGTGCAAAAAATCCAATACCCTTTTTTTAAGTTCCCACGTTTCTATCACTCAGACAATAAAAAGTAAATAAAAAATAAGTATGTGTGAATGGGTGTGTGCGTATTTTCATCTGTTTGTAAGTGTTCTTGTATGCGTGAGTAGGTTGGTTCGTTCTTGTGTGCAGAGCTGTCACAAATCGATTTGGAATACTTATCTCTTAAGTCACAAGTAATTCGAAAAATAAAAAAGATTTAAGTTATACATCATGTCTTTTTGTAAATGATAGATGACTTAATTCAGTATAACTTTTGGTTGAAAATAAGCCAAACAAAAATAAGTCTTTTCATTGATTTAAATCTTTTTATTGACTTAAGTTTTGAATCTGGCGAATTAAGTTTTGTATTTTCCTTCTGATTCAAATAAAAAAATAATATTTCGGGTTAAGTCAAAAGTGACCAATTTTTTGCTAATTTTCTGGGTCCTTGTAAGGTTGAATAATATATTAATATTATATTACAATAATGTAGTCGGGTCACATGTGCGCAGATTGGGTTGTAGCTCAGATGCAGATGTGAAGAAGGGTCCTTCAGAGTGCTTTTCTCGATAAAGGTACTTTGCGGAATCTTTAGTAGGAAGTAGGAGCTAGAGAATAGGTTTTGTTATTCGGAGGACGTTTCCGGATTGAGGTACTTTTCAAAGGCGACGGAATAACTGTTGTTGGACTGGGATCAAGTCACATCGAAATTACCGAATTTTTGGTTGCCTTTTTCTGCTTGCCAGCAAAATTCCAAACTAAAATTGTTTCGCACGAAAACGGCGACGCTTTATTTTCCCTGGGAAGTAATCATTTAGGCAGGTTTTCGCTTCTATGCCCACTCTGCTACTCCTAGCTAACGACTGATGATTTCCCAACGGTTTGCCCCCTTTTATAGATGCGCCAACAGTAGACTAGCGTCTAGTCATAACTTACCTGGCCACCGTTCAGTATTTTTATTTCGGCATAGTATAAAAAGATTCGTTAAAATTTCGATGGGAAGCCCGGTGGCTCAATGATAGGTTAGGTAGTTCTCCACTTGCATTGCAAAGCATGTGTAATTTTGAATGTGGTTGTGTTCTAAATTTCGGATTGCGTTTTGGTTAACACTGATTAGTTTTTTTTACTTCCCTCGTAAAAGGGAAGTATTGTAATCGCGAAAAAATCACTTCACGTTTCGGGGCCCTAGATGACGAAAAACATGTTTTCTCAAGTCCGTCGGTCCGTATTAAAGATTACTTACCCGATTGAGTTCAGATTTTCAAACATTAAGAGTCATATGGGGATGACCTGGTAACATTATGGTTAATTATGATTATGATAAAAATGGCGAAACAAAATAACGGCCCAATGAAATGTTAAAAAAATTATTATTAAAAAAACTTCTCATGCAATTTTTCTCAAATTTTGCAGAAATCTCAAGTATTGTTGGAATCAACTGGTAACATTTAGGTACCAATCCAAGATCGCGGAACAAAATGGCGGCTTAATAAAATATTTAAAAATTCAGCCTGAAAAAACTACTTATTGGTTTGATTTTAAATTTTCTGCTATAACTAATTGTAGCATAGAGATCAACTAGTAAAATAGTGGAACTAATTCAAGTTGGCAGAACAAAATGGCGGCCAAATAAAATGTTTATGATCTTGAAAAATCGCCTTCTCAGGTTTTACACATCTTTACGTTTTAGCGTCCCTAAGTGCCAAAAAATTTGTTTTATTAATTCCGTCGGTCTGTCTGTCTGTCTTTCAGTTCGCGACGTGGCTTAAACACTACTTACCTGCAGATTCAATTCAAATTTTGGTCAAAAATTAAGGGTCATATGGGGATGACCTGGTAATATTTTGGTAAAATCCAATATTGCGGAACAATGTTAAAAAAATCTGTTAGAGTGGTGTATTATTTGAGTTAAGATTCATTAAAAAACAATTTTTTTTTAATTGTCGACGTTTTGCAACTTAATTGTTGCATCCTCCGATCACATATAGATCCTATATCCTGCATGAAACCCATATTATCAGTCTTTAGCTAGCCCGTTAGTCCGCATATATTTCTTACATATTAAGTTTCTAAATGGTTTTTGTTAACAATCCTCATCCTCTTGTTATTATGTTAGAGTAGTGTATTAATTTGGGATTAGGATCCAGTAAAAAACAAATTACTTTTTTTAAATTGTCGACGTTTCGCAACTTTTATTGTTTGTATTAGGACACATATATAGATTTTATATCCTGCATGAAACCCATATTATCAGTCTTTACCTACTCCGTTGTATTATTTGGAGTTAGGAAATATCTGCGGACCAACGGAGTAGGTAAAGGCTGATAATATGGGTTTCAATTTAAGATGGCGAAACAAAATGGCGGCGAAATAAGGTTTTGGAAAAATCAACGTAAAAAAATTTTGTTCAATTGAATGGGATAAACTGGTACGAATTCTACATGACGTAGCAAAATAGCGGTATGTGTCAATGTAAAAACTACTTATTGAATTTATTTTAAATTATGCCCAAAAGTCAAATGTGATATTGATTGAAAGAAAATGGTAAAATATTGGTAGGAATCCAATATGGTGAAACAAAATGGCGCCTCAATCAATCATTGAAACAAGGAGACAGATTTTTTAGTTTTTAACAAAATCTATACTGTTTGTGGATCCGTCCCGTTGGGTTAGCACCGGGTGTGTCAATAAAACTATCATTAAAGCAATAATAAATAAAAAAATGGGACAGAAGTCAGGTAGCCAAATCTATTGGGACACCTCTAGCGACACGTCAACAGTAGCTGTTTATATGTATTTACAAACTGTTGTATCTGATTAAATGTACTTGTCAAGTAAGGAATTTAAAAAGTGTTCTAGCAACGTAACTTCTTGGAATATTAATTTCCGACCGTTGCCCAAAATTCCATATACTTATATTTAGTTAGACATGTATTTGGAAACGTATATATTTTCTTATTACACTTGATATTTTATCTACTATATCATTATGATTATTATATATAGGTATCCTGAAAGACGAGAACCGAATAAAACTATTCGTTAGAATAGAACAACATTATAACTTTTAGATCTCTTTCAAAACGTTGTCCAATAACTTAATGTTTTGGCAAGCATATAAAACACTCTTACGACTTCTTGTATGAAAATTAAAGAACCTATAGGGGTGCCAAAATCCTGGGTCCAATAAATACTACATAAACATAAATTTAAGCCATATAAATTTAAACTAAAGGTCTTCATCAGTACAGTCAACTAATTAAGAGACGAATACAACTAGCGACAAAATTGATACACCAAACCACAACAGTCACTAACAGGAGCAACACCGATATTTGTTCTAATTATATCATGGTGTTTCGTAGCTTACGCGTCGACTATACTTTATATATATAATCTATGCAGACAGTGTGTAAACTATGTAGACAACGTGTAAGATTTGTAGACAACGGGTCAATTCCCGTCACATGGTACTGCATTGTAAGTTAATGTGAAGTATGCTGAGCGTAATATAATATTTATTGCTTAGGTTAGAGTAATTATAATCTCGATACATGTATCAAGAAATATAAAAATTCTAATTCAAGCAAAGACTTTTTTTTGAAATAGTTAACTCCGTTTTTTTAGTTTTTACATTTTTATTCAACTCATGTGAAATTAATATATAACAAAAAAGTGTATTTTTTCTTTATTAGCCTTTTGAATATCTTCCTTTTCATCTTCCATTCCGGATTACGGCTTTTCGAACTTTGCTTGCTACGGTCTGAAATAGTCCTTAAGGTAGTCCTAACTCTTAAATTTTTGAGCCCCTTTCTGCCTGGTCACGAGTTGAAGTAACCTGTACACTAATATTCATTTTGCATTATGTGGTCAAAATACTTCAATTTCTTTATTAATTTTTTTAAGAACCGTTTTACTGATTACATGGTCTGTCTATGATATTCCCAGAATGCGCCTGTACAAAAACGTCTCGAAAGCTTTATTTGCCGACAGCTTTTGTTGGGTTCCAGGACACCTTCCCATATAGAAAGATAAAGAATGCGTACCAAATCTATATATTTAAAACACTAATCTAGATTTTTCAGCAAGTTCTTGAGAGCATTGTACTGCATCAATTTACATGTTTTTTTTTAATAATCGTCTGGTTACCGAGACCTTTTAACACTATTTTTGTATTGTTTTATTGCGTATTTTTTCTATAAAACCAGTAGGTTTTTCTTCAATAGCATTTCTAGCCCCATATTCTTATAATTCCAATGGAAACTCATCGCGCCATCTAACGGAAAAGGTGGAATCTCCTAACCAGTTCCTACCCCACAAAAATTATTCTGGTGGTTCCGGTGTTTTTTTCATATTATTATTATTATTTGATGTATAATCCACTTACCACATTTAACGAAGTTATTTTTTTTGCTTTATTTTGTTAGGTTTAAATTTTAAATAATTAGTTCTGAAAATATTCATACAAAAAGCCGAAAAAATTTTTAGAGATGAGGAAAATAATAAATATTTTAAAAATTGTTGTTTACATAGTATACATTGTCAACATAGTCTACGTGAAAAAGATCCATTAAACATCATCTATACAACGAGTAGAGAATCGGCGTAGAATACATTTTATAGTCTACGGCATAACTCTGGTATAAATCACCCGTAAGTATTAAGAAACAGCTATAAAAATCTTTTAAGTTGTGCATGTTTTGAAATTTGGACGTGGTACAAAAAAATAATTCTAAAAGCAAAAATTTAACACCAAACAAAACAATATGCTTTTTCTTCAAATTCGTAAATTTTTTTTTTTGAAGAAGTAGATATTTCACGAATAGTCCAGTTTCAGTAGATACATATTTCACTTACTATTTTACCCAAGACCATGAATTATCATGGATATAATTTCATGGTCAACCAACCAACTTTTGTTGATTAAGCAATGGCTACTTTGGAACAGAGACTATTCCCCGATTGCACAAAACTTAATTGCTGTTTAGAACATTTAACCGAGCTTTCGGATTGGACAAGCTGCTTAACAGAAATCTAGGAACTTGTTATCAACTTAATTGAGCTTCCTGCAACCGGTCATATGAGTCTATGTAGTGTATTAGTTGTTTCGAGATCACAAAACAAACAAGGGGCAATCATACCGCAGTCCCTTAAGCCGGCTACTCGCTATTCGTGTTGATTCGTCGATTTGTTGCGATTCGTTGCACAGCAATTCCGGCTTTTGGGCGAATCATCAAAGTAGGCTTTGACTTTGACGCACTATGCGTCCGCATCAAATCTTTTTTCTTTATGTCTTACTTTATTGTCAAACTCTGAAATGCATGAACTTCAGTCACTATAAAACACAACTTACGGGAATCTAAAATAATAGGGACCTTTATTATAGTAATTACAAAAACAAATATCACTACTTACGAATAGAAATTAAATACCTTGTTTGTTTTGCTAATTGAAAGTTAATTTTCCATGTTATGTTTTGTAATTAATGAGGGTTTTCTTTTACCAACACATGCCTTGCCGGGATTAGTAACTTTACCTATTTTATAAATCATCCGGAATTTACTGAAATCGGAAGGCTGGTCACGCCCGGCGCTTTTTATATTAAAATCTTTATAATGGAGTTTAATGGTAACTTTCTATTTTCAGCGGTCTGGGTTACATAGTAGGAGCCGAAACTGCAAAACTATTGGGCTCTTGGCATTGGGCTCTGAGAGTTACTCCTGCTTTAGGATTACTGGCGGTGTTTTTTATTATTGTGTTTCTTAAAGAGCCGGAGAGGGGTGCCAGTGAAGGAGGGGGGCACATGGAGGCAACTTCTTGGACGGAAGATCTAAAAGAAATTATTAAATGGTAATATTTTTATAATATTAAAATCTAGTTATAAGTGATATTTAATGAATTATTTATATTTAATTATAAACTGTTAGCTACATTAACTCACCACCAATTTTTGTATGTAATAATTGCAAGATTTTGTCTTGTGGCATTCTTGGAAAAATTGTAGAAATATAACTTTTTCGTCCTTTGGTATGATGCGTTTTTCGATACCTTTTTATCTTTAGAAATATGATTTTTTGAAAAAAAAACTCACTTATTTTATATTTTATCCTGTATCTTCCTAATTTTATATTAATTTGATAGCTTTCTGTTAACTGTTTAAGATATTTTTGCGTTATACAGTTAGGACAATATATACAGGGTGACAAGAGTTTATTTTCAAAACTAATATTTAATTTTAATGAAAACAATTCATAACTTTAAAATACATATTTTAGTGACTTTAACGTGCATATAAAGTCGCAACGAGTTTCAGTTAGAGCTAAAACTCAAATATACTTTATTTTTAAAAGAACATATAGTCCTTGCTGCAGTAATTCCGAGCTTTTTTGAAACAATACAATACGTAAAACTGACTCTTGCAACCTTTTCGGTTAGGTTATTTATGCGGATAATAAATTTCAAGTTATTATCAATGTGTAATCCCAAAAATGTCATATTTGATTTGTTTTCAACCTTAGTATCAGATAAAGATTATTATAGTTAAACTTAAACGTTGGAATATTAGTTTTTGATAAATTAAAACTAAGGTGATTCGAATCACACCATTTCTTAATTAAAATCAGATCGCTTGAGATATTCTCTTTCAATAGGTCTTCATTTTTATCTCGCCACGCAATGGTAGTGTCGTCCGTAAACAATGTAAAAGTTCCGTTTATGTTAAGGTTAGTTAAGTCGTTAACTGATTCCTATTTGTTAAATATGACTTAAACCAGTTGTAGCAATTACCCTGGAATCCATAACGCTTTAACTTTGTGAGAAGAACTTCATGATCGTTCAAAATAAAACTTTTTTCTAAAAAGGAAAATATTTCATCTCCGGTACTTTTTGAATTTTGAAAGCTAAATTGATTTACACTTGGTAGATGAAACTTGTTTAAGTGAGCAATGACACGCTTTTTTATGACTTTTTAAATTTTTTTTGAGAGTGTACGTAATAGTGATATTGGGCGAAAGTTTGAAGGACATTCTTCATCGCCTCCTTTATGTATTGGCGTTACTGAACTTGTCCTAAGGTAATCCGGAAAATATCCTCTTTGAAAACTATTATTTATAGATTTAATCGAACAGCTTAAAGCAGTAGTGGGTAAGTTTTCAAATATTTTTATTGACATACAATCAACACCGACTGCATTTTTCTTTTTAGATTTTATTTCTCTTATAGTTTTCAAAATTTCTAGTTGCTCAGTATCAAAAAGCACCAAATTCTCTTTTATGTTTAAATGTAAAAAAGTCATTGGATTTTCAGCTTTTGTTATATTTTCTGTTGATTTTGCTGCAACAAAGCGGTAATACACATTAAATACATTTGGATAAATATTACTTTCCAGTTTGCTCTTGATTTATTCGTATTTATTTATGAGCGTAAATTTTTAGCAGATGTTTTAGTACCCTTAAGCCCGCTACTCACTAGTCGTCCATTCGTTAATTCGTCCGTGTGCGGAGGGTCCGGTTCATCCATTCGTTTCGTTGCTTGGCGATTTCATTCTTTGGGCGGATAATCAAGAAGGATTTTTACCTTGGCGGACCATTCGTCCGAATCAAATCTTTTGTTTTTTTTGTGTATGTTCAGACATTAAAACGCATGAAATCCATGGGAACGTATTGAATAAAAATTGATGAATAGTGTGGATGAAATATTCGTTAATTCGCCCATTCGTTCATTCATTTGAATGGACGAATCGAATCAACGAATCGAACTGACGAACCGAACGGAATAGTTAGTAGCGGGCTAAGAGATCCGACATTTTATCCATTTAATTTTTAATCTTATCTTAAAAATCTGTTTTAATGTATCGTAAAAGTTGTAGCTTATTATTTATATGTAAATTCCAGTTGTAATTTCTGCAGGCAACATACAATTTTTGAAAGTTTTTTTTGCTATAAATTCTACCTAATCTAAATCTTTTAGTATAAGATTAACCCTTAATTTTGCATGTTACTGCTTCATTGTCAGACAAACCACGCAGGAACCACGCAACATTCTATTTAATCACCATCATAGTTAGAACAATGGTAGATTCTGAAAATTTGGATAATCTTGTTGGACTACGTATATGCGTACTAACATCTAATGATAGGAACACATTAGTTAAACATTCGGTTAATATTGAATCTTTGTCATTAAAATTAATGTTAAACTCTCCAGTAACGATTAACTTACAGTTCGTTGGCATTTGATTTAAAAGAACCTCTAATCTATCAATAAAGACTTGAGCATCACTAGATATTATAAAAAAATTAAAATGCCTATAAGTTACTGAAAATTCAAATTCCTTTTCCACTATCATATGATTGTACTTATTTATACCAATGAATTGTAAGTTGTTACAAATATCAGATTTCATGAAAATTATTGTTCTTTCATGTACTGTATTAATGCGGCTATATCTAGATATAGTGGTATAATTTGGCATATGGCAAAAATCATGTACGTTAAGCCAATGTTCCGTGATTAAAACTAAACTAGGGTAATTACAGTGTTCAAAAAATATAGCTAATTTATCAGTCTTATTTCGTATTTCTAAAAAAATACCGTCATTATTTTTAGAATTCGTAGACTTATTATCAACCAAACCCAACATCATTAATATGATTGATATTCTTTTTTTCTACAACAGTATTCTCCACCAGACAAACCTCCTGTTGATAATACTATCATTCTCAAGTTTCTGGAGTTATCAGTTAAGTGATTGTCAGAAATGAAATTATTATGATCTTTATGGGATAGATAGAGAACTATTTTGATAATTCATATGATATATTGTTATATATTAAGTATGGCTTATTCAAAACAAACGTATAATTAGTGTTACCATGGTAACCTTTTTTTTTCATGTATTGGGCTATTATGGAAATATTTTGCGGCATGACTATAATTTAAAAAAATCTAGGATCTCATTGGTCCCTCCCTTACTTCGTGGCAACGGCATCGCATATTTCTAATAAGAGTTCTTATGAAGTCTTTTGTTCCATTCTTCGGATATAGCTTGGGCCAGTTCTTCCAAATAACCAGGATAATTTTGGCTAGAATGAAGCAAACATTATAACCGTGACCATTTGTACTTTAAATTTTGAATAAAGCACACTCCAAACTAAAATCTATTATCAAAATATATTGATCTTTCCCTTTCTCATAAAGTTATAATGAAAACGGCGCAGTTAATTTTTTGACTCACTAACCCAAAGCTGTAACTGTTTGTAGCCTTGAGTCCAAAGATTTATAACCCAAAGAAGTAAAAAGTTCCTTATTAATCAAAAAGTTTGATATGCTTTTTTTTACTTAGGCAAATTCGTTCGAATCCCCATTTATTTATTTTTATTAAAGTTGAATTTACATTTTGATATCATACATTTTCGTCACACAGTATATAACTTTTTAACTGTATATAGCTAACGCATTTATCTTATAAAAGAATATACACCATTAAATTAATTTAAGTTTTGAGTTAAAGGGTAAAACGTAAAATGATTAACTTTTTCCTTAAAAAAAGTCACAAATAGAAGAGATATCGAAGATCCTAACACAAGTTTGATATAATTTTTCCACGGGGTTTAATTAAAATTTTGCAAAAAAGTGAGCGTTTTTTTAAAACAACCCGGTACATTTTAAAACTCGTATTCCAAAAATCACAGGACAGCAGGTTTAGTCTACGTGAAAGATGGTGATGCAGTTGATGTAGCCAGTAGTATAGTTAATTTTTTGTTTATATTATTGACTTATAATATTAAATATGTATTGTCTTTTTTGCAGTAAAAGTTTTATGTTGTCAACGGCTGGTTTTACCTGTGTAGCCTTTGTAGCTGGTGCCTTAGCGTGGTGGGGCCCAAAATTTATAGAAAAAGGAGTAGCTCTTCAAGGATATAGTGATCAAGTTGATGGGTAAATTTCAGTTCAATATTAAATTCATTAAGCACATCTAATAATTTTATTCGTTTCCTCTCTATATTATGTGCAGTTGTATTTATAAAAAAAGCTTAAAAGTTTTTTTGCTAGTTCTGTTGCATTTGCGTAAAACGGGTTTCTGCTAATGTTTCTTTGACTTTATTAGATGACTAGTATGTCAAAAATGTAAAGCATGGACTTCCGTAAAGAAAATAATAACTGATGGTTTATTTGCAGTAAGATGGAAACTACATTTTTTTCAAATATGTGTCTTGTGCCTTCTGGCAGATTGTGTTTTTTTGACAGAGAAAGCTACGACAAAATAAAAAACGAATATTTAGTACTATGGTAATATGGCCTATAGCCTTAGTATAAAAAACTATATATTTATTTTTTCTGATTTCAAAAACTTTATTTAAGTCATTGGTATTAGAGTTGACAGTTTTATATTTAAAAAAATATAAAAGTAATTTAAATGAAATTTCACAGTAGCTTTAAAAAGGGGTTAATAATTGTGATGTTTCTGTTTGTTATATAAATACAGGTTTTATTATTAAGTCTGTAACGTTTTTGTAAGAATATAACCCTTCTAGCTTTTAAATACAGAATGATATAACCGTCCCAGTTACCTAAATTAAATAACCTTTATAGGAATAAAGGGTTTAACAAGAATTATTAGCAATACTTTAAGACCTCTAGGTATTTTTTTTGATATCTCCTTGAATATCTCCAAGAGTTAACAGGAACCGTTAAATAAAAAAAGGCGAATTATTAAATAACCAGGTGAAAGCAGCACCAATATATGAGAAAACCACGGATGAATCTTTCTTCGTCTGTCATATTTAATTTAATTTGATTTCATCTCACTCAAGATTCTGTTTGTTTTTTCGGGCTTCTGTGATAAGTCATGTGTTTTGTTTTTAAGATGTGCATGTGTGGCATCACTTAACAATATGGGTATTTTATGGGTTCTTATTATTATTAAGGAATGTAAAGAAATTATACGGTGCATAGATTACTGAGAAAATTCCCCCTTGCTTTAAACGCCATTGATTAAACAAAAATTGGAATAGCTAAAAAAAAAATAAGTATATCTGAAAATCAACGATTATTGTAAATTATAAGTAGTCCATATAGTGATAAAAAAATCTACACCAGTTCTCCCACAATTTAGCTATCGATAATCTTTTTGAAATTGCAATATTACTTTTATATTTTTAACACCATCTCTTATCTAACATGGCCGCGACAAGTGTCAGCACAAAATGCAACAAAAGTGAGCCATTAACGTTATATTAGGATAATCATGGTTTATCTAGAGTATAGATAATCATATATATCTGTAGGTGCTGCCATATTACTGAACCAAATGAACCCAGGGTAAAAAACTAACTCATCTACACGAGGGAGGCGGGCGGTGTAAATCAGCTGTCAACATGTGCAAAACGTTCTAGCGGTGTCTAAAGTCTCGTTAAATTATACATGGTTGACCATAGGTTCAATTATGTACATATATTTTCTGTACTCTCAATCAAATAAGCCACTTTCAACTTCACGCTGCCATTTTCTCCTCAATGACAATTATTTCCAGGTTTGATATTATGTTTTGAGTAGACCGCCTTAATGAGTTTTCTTGCGCCGTTTGTTAACTTTTGAAATCACTTGTACTCGTCACTCAACTAGTTGACTGTACTAATGAAGACCTGAAGTCAGAAATACGCGTCCACGATTGGCCCCAATCATTCATTTCTCTACTATATCATAGTTCTTGCCGGGTTAATACCTTTCTTGTTCTGATTTAATTACTGTTGGGTTAAGAGTTTTACCACAGGTGGCTTTATGCTACTCCGTGGTAATTAGAGTATCAAGTCTGGCGAAGATTTCGGATGTTCTCTTGGTAATCACAAATTTCGGTTTTGCTCATGTTGTTGAAAAACACGTGTTTACGGTTGGCCAAATTCTATTTTGTTCTAGCGGTCATCCAAAAAAATTCCTTTATATGTATATATATATATATATATATATATATATATATATATATATATATATATATAAAAATTAAAAATATTAATATTTGTATTCACAGTTGCCAAATATCAGATAAGGTACAGAGTTTTTAGAGCACAAAAAAAAGAAAAAAAAAATATAACCAAAATATTCTAGACCCGGTCAGTCTCATAATTTCACCACATTAACATTCCACCAAGCAAATTATATACCACAGAGATCAATATTGGGGCCAATTTTATTTTTAATTTATATAAATTCAGTTTCTAAATTAAGTTTAAAAGGCAGTATTCAATTGTTTGCGGATGACACAATTATTTACTTTGTTGATAATTTAAATGAATTATTTTTTGATATAAAACATGATCTACAATTAATTTGTTCCTGGCTTGAATCTCACAAACTATCATTAAATTTTAGTAAATCTTTTATGTTAATAAGTAAAACAAAGATAAATTCTGGTATTTCCCCAATAGTAATAAACAATAACAAAATTAAATATTCAAATACAACAAAATGTTTAGAATTAATTATAGATGAAAACTTAAATTGGAAAAATCATATTCAGAGTATAAGAACCGCTATAAGTCCATTAATAGGAGTATTATACAAAGCAAGATATTTCGTACCATTCAAATTCTTAAAAAACATATATTATTCTTTAATATAGTCTAAATTCCAATATTTCATTTCAATTTGGGGTTTGCGTGTTCGTCACATATTAAACCTTTAAAACAATTGCAAAATAAAACTCTAAAATGTATTTATAAACTACCATATTTGGAACCTTCTATTAACCTATATAAACCTAACGGATTTTTATAATTTAAAATTTAAAAATCAAATATTATATTTAAAAAATCTAATACTTTACATAATCACGATACAAGACATTGCTTACAATTACAGACCATTACAATAAAAAGTAACTTTGGGAAAAAATCATTTCTCCACGATGGTTTAAAAATATATAATAACTTACCAGAGACAATAAGACATACAACAACAATACCAATATTTAAAAAACAATTAAAAATGCATTTTTTACAAAAATAAAAATGAATAGATTTTTTTAAAAATATTTATTTCAACTTAGTTTTTATATTATATTGATTTATAACATTAGTTTGAGTTTTATAACATAGAGTTTTTTCATTTATTACAAATTTATTATTATTATTTTCTATTGTTATATGTTACATTCTATGTAATAAACTAGTAAAGTTGGTTTGGAATAAAACAGTTTAAAGTAAATTGCTTCTCCAGGGCGCGTACCGTAAACTATAAGTATAATAGATATTTGTGTTTCAAATTTGTGTCTATTATCTGTGTTTTTAAATTCCTTATAAAATGTACAATTTTAGTCATTTCAAACCATTTAACGTTTCGATGTACGTAATGATGTTTACGTGTATGTATGTATATATTTTTATTGTGTTTTTAATGGAAAAAAAAATTAGGAATCAGGAGACAATAAAATCTTGAGACATCTCAACACAATGAGCCAAACGTTGTTTTAAAGTGAGAAATTTTTTTTTCATTGTTAACCTAACCCAAGAAAATAAGGTTCCACATATAAATTTACGGTTCAAGAAAAAACAGATTAAGATAATTAATAACGATTTACAGTATAGAACATTAGGTGTACGCTTTTTTAATGAATACAACTGTACATTTATTTTTTTGTTATTGTAGCATAGCGTTCCGATTTGGTATAGTCGCAATGGTTTCCGGCTTAGTGGGCGTACCTGCAGGATCAATGTTGGCTCAAAAACTGAGGCATCGGATGCGGAGAATCGATGCCTATATTTGCGGCGTAGGTCTACTTCTGTCATGCCCGTTTGTCTTTTTGGCCATTTTTTTAGCGAGATATTCTACAGCACTTTGTTTTACCATGGTGTTTTTTGGTGAATTATTTTTAAACCTTACGTGGTCCATCGTAGCCGACATCTTACTGGTAAGAATAGTTTAGTAATCATATGCATAACAAGGAAATTAACGCGCCAATTTAAACAAAAAAAATGCAGTTTTGATTAACAAGGTGTTTAAAAATTAACATTCAAAATATATTTCTACACGTATGCCGAATTTTGCATTCTACTTTTTTGTTTAAACAATTATATATATATACGAGGTTAAAATGTATAAATGAAAAAAGTGGCTGCCGTTACATGACCAAAATAGCATTTGGCATTTTCGAGGTATCCCAATAAGACTGTGGCACTTTTCAGAACGCGAACAGTAAATGGTTGCACTCCCGGAGCCAATCAGTACACATTATATATTTACATTTCTAATTAAAACAATTAGGTATTCAATCGTAGTTCAATAAAATGGTTTTATTACGTATACTGTCGTCTTTACGAACTAATAATCATATTTAGTCAAAAAGTATGTCGGATAATGGTGTATGATCTGGCAAATTGAATTTAAAGTTTGTATCTTATTTTCCTACAAATTCAATGCGTGTGGCGTCGGAAGTCATTCGTGTTTTAGTTAATTCTATGTTATATAGTTTAGAGCAATGGCAATAAATCACCATTCATATCAAAAGCGAGTTTTTAAAATACATCAAAATATCAAGTTTTTGGACCTGCAGTATAGAATATAAATCTCAATAAAAATTACATAAAATGCTTAACACAACCAAAATAATAAGGTAATTTACAGTAGTGACAAATATTTTTCATAAGATATAGCTTTCTCACAATTTTACAAACAAGAATATTTTTCTGGAAGTGAAAGTTAGAGAGATAATACCTATATGCATAATAAGGCTCATTCCTAATAGTTATTTTTTAAAAGATTGTGATTTATTGTGATATTATTCTTGATTTAATGCTAGTGTTGAAGCCAGTTTGTTGTAAAGTTATTACAAATTCAGATATATGAAATTTATATTAGAAAAAAACTTGCGAGTTATTCGTTGGTTGCTGCAAGATTAAAAATAATTACTTTCAGTACATATTTCATCTTTTAGTGAAAATCCATGACCAACTTTAGCCTCAGAAATATTTTAATTTAGTTTTTATCAGTTATTCGTTATTAATTAAAAAAGAGCTTCAAACCACGATTTCCTTTTATCACCTTCCTTTGGAACGAAGATCTGAAGAGTTTGTTTGTCCATGTATTTTTGAATATTCTCCAAAACTACTCTTAATTCTCCTATCCACCTTCTATCCATCGTTTTATAAATAGACATAGAAATAAATTTAAGAAGAGCCGGGAAATCTTCAAATTGAGGTTAAAACTAACAGTTGACGTTACGACATGACTTCAAATTTCGGGAGAATGTCGTTTTTCATTTTCTCCGTTTCCAAAGTATTAGGAGGACTTCTGACGTCACAAGCACTATGTTGCCGGATTCTGTAGCATGAAAATATTAACTGAAATATTATAAAATTGCGCCTCTACTTTCATTTTACAAAATAAAAATAAACATGGTTGATAATCGGATTATTTTTCCCTTATGTATTTCGTATTTGCATATTTCAAATTGTTTATTTACTTGTACGTAAAACGTTACTAAAACATTGAAGTAAACAGATCTATACTAAAAAGTAAAACTTTTGTGCTTCGTAGATCTAAAAGCTCATTTTAATATACGTAGTTTGTAGGGTCGTAATAAGATAAAATTGAAAGCTGTAATTTTTCTTTTCATTAAAAAAAATATTTCGGCTTTTCTTCATTATTTTTAAATATATTAATTTAATGTAGTCACATCTAGTACACAACAGTATATATTGACGACATACTTTTCTATTTTCAGTACGTAATTATGCCCCTGAGGAGATCAACAGCAGAAGGATTCCAGTTGTTAATATCCCATGCATTAGGCGATGCGGGTAGTCCCTATTTGATTGGAGTTGTAAGTAGTATATTTATATAAAAAAAAAGCCTTAACTTTATAGATACAGAGTTTTAAAAAACATTTTTTTTTAATCCTAATTCTGATGCTATTATAGATAAATAACTGTGTGAAATTTGATACACGTCTTTTATGCATAAAAGGGCATTTTTTATTAACAATCAATTTTTGAAATTTCTACCAGTGGCGTGCATATGCAATTAACCTGGGTAAATCCGTATGCTCCTTAATGCATAGAAGACGTGTATCAAATTTCACGCAGTTATCTACAATAGCATCAGAATTGGGATGAAAAAAAATGTTTTCTTTTAAACTTTACCATCCTGTATCTCAAAAGTTAAGACTTTTAGGACATAAAAACACCCCCTTTAACATCAGCAAGCAATTAGGAAACGCCCTGTATAGTACTTTACAATGTCGGCCCCTGTATAAAGTAATACGACAAACGGAGAGAGTCGGTCACTTTTGGCATACCCGAGTAGCCCCAAGTCGAACTGCATAAATTAAAATTTTAATAAATCTCGTTCACTGGATCTGATGCTGGCTGCCCTTGTAAAATCTGGACTTGTAAATCGTGTATCACTATACTGGGTGGTCCAATAATAGTGGACGTAGGCAGTAGCCCGGGAACCGTTAATGACAGAACTCAAGAAAAAGTATATTTATGGGTAAATCGATCAAGAAAAATCAAAATTAAATCATTTTAAAATTCGAAAGTTCGCCGTTTTTGCAACCCAAAAGAGATATAGAAGTGCGGTACACGAAAGAAAACAGACAAATATAGATAAAGGTTCATTAAGCATAGTTACATTTTTTAATTATCTGAGTGCGTATAGTCAAAAAGGAGTGCCATATTATTTAAAGAACGACGGAACCCAACTGGTTTAAAGAGATTTCTTGGCCGACCTTCCTAAACCGATTGAATCCGCCCGGTTTTCTTTCGTGTGCAGCACTTTATCTATCCCTGTTAGCCTTAATTTTACAAGAAAAAATCAGAATGTTCTATCCTGTTTCTTTAATTTAGTATTAATATATTTTCTTTTATTTATTTTTACCAATAATTGTTTAAGTTTTTTGACTGCCAAGCTAAAAACCATAATGCAGACTGGTTTGTTGCAAAAAAAACCTTGTTTTGTCTTTTTATATTATCTTTAGAACGAATCCAAATCTCGTAATAAACAATATTTTTCCAGTGATTTGGAATTTTATGAACATATGTTTAGTAATATTTTTGAAATAAGCTTACTGTTTTGCTAGAAAAGAATATATATATATATATATATATATATATATATATATATATATATATATATATTTGTTATATATATATTTATATATATATATATTTATTATATATATATATATATTATATATATATATATATATATATATATATATATATATATATATATATATATATATATATATATATAGGGTGTCCCGAATTGCAGTGTCCAAAATTTAACAGCGCAATCTGCATTCAAAATAAGCCTTAATTTTCTATATAAACATATATCGGCAAATGCTTCGTTTTCGAAATACAGGGTGTTAACGTTTTGAGAAAAAAATTGTTTTTTAGTCATAACTTTTTTATTACTTGAGATATTGTTATTAAATTTGGTAAACAGCCTTGGAGTAACAAAAGGATATTTTTGATTTGAAATATTTTTTAATTTTTCATCAGTGGCGTCCGTACGGGATGTTTTATTGAATATTCTTGAAGAAAAAATGGTACTCTACTGCTTTTTCTGAAAACAAAAATCATTCCTAAAATCCCCACTCAGTTTGGAGCAAATTTGATCCCTTGTCTTTTTTTCGTGCGGTGTAAGGATTTCGAGTAAAAAACTAAAAACCATTTTTATGTATGGCATAGTTAAAATTTCCATTATTGTTAATTTCAGTAGCAAAACCTTTAAGGTGGGATTGTAACAGCAAGTTTTTAAAATTATTTGGTTTCCGATATTTATTTCATGCATTCCGGGTGAGTTCATAATTTCTGAACAACGTATGTAGGGTTTCTAAAATAAAAGCTTGTCTGACAACTAAGGAGAGATGACGTCATCGACCCGTTGTAATGGAGATTTGCATTATGTTTGGGTTATCAAGGTGACAGCGCAGAAGTTAGCAGGCAATCTATTAAAATCTAATGTCCTTGGTACTTACCATCATTCCTTCATTGTCGACTCTTGGTATGCCATGATTGCATTTTTGTGATAATTGAACAATTGCTAGGTTCGTCTTTAAAATCGTCGATTCATTTTGTAAAACGATAATTAGAATTAATTCAATTTTGAAGATGATACTTCATTTTACAGAAACTACTCTTTATTAACTAAG
The DNA here is from genome assembly GCA_030620095.1 of Kuschelorhynchus macadamiae. Taxonomy (NCBI): domain Eukaryota; kingdom Metazoa; phylum Arthropoda; class Insecta; order Coleoptera; family Curculionidae; genus Kuschelorhynchus; species Kuschelorhynchus macadamiae. The sequence goes on from JAUTXW010003977.1 coordinate 318,201, forward strand.
TTCGTAATTAATTTTACAAAAACTAGAATTCATAACTTTTATTAACTTAGATCGTGAAAAAAATTTATAGAGCAGTTTAAATATCATTAAGGATTAATGTGGGCCTTAAAATTCACAATAATTGCTCAAGATGAGCTCCTCTAACTTCGACACATTTTCGGCATCTGCTCTTAACTGTGTCAGTGGCATGGCGTATAAAATTCGTATTGGCTCGCAAAGTTTCACAGGCTTGCTCTATCCTTAGAATCAGTTCTTCTCTTGTATGAACTGGTCTGTTTGTTTTAATACTCTTTTAGAACTGGTCTGGAATAAACTAAATTTTTCAAATAACCCCACACAAAGAAGTCGACAGGTGTGAGGTCAGGGGAACATGGTGGCCAGGCTGTAGCTCCTAATCGTCCAATCCACCGTTCTGGATAATTATTATTTAACCACTCGCGATTTACAAGTGCAAAATGCGCGGGAGCCTCGTCCATTTGAATCCAGAATTCGTTTCTAAGATTTAGAGGAATATTTTCTAGATATTGAAATAACTCATTTTGCAGAAAATCATTAAATAACTGTGGTTTTTCATTTCATTTATTACACCACACCAAACATTAACAGAAAATTCTTGCTGAAATGCTCTAGTTCGTACAACACGTGGATTGGCATGGCTCCAGATTCGTAAATTATGGAAATTTACTGAGCCGCTTCGGGTAAATGTGGCTTCATCAGTCCATAAAAAATTTTTTGAGAAGTTCTCGTCTTCCTCTATTTGGCGCAAAAACCAACTGCAAAAACTGACACGTTTTTCGGCATCACCAGGTTGTAAATTTTGAACTGGCTGCATCTGAAATGGCTTCCTGTGATCTTTCCTCAAAACGCGATGAACCTTATTTTTAGAAACAAAAACTGCGTTGCCTTGTAAATTATGAGCTGCTCTTCGTAGACTTAATGTCCCATCGTTGTCAAACTTATTTAAAATTACGTTTCGATATTGTTCATTTCTCCTACCTTCGTTTCACGGATTCTTTTTGAGTCCAAAATTCCTAAACATTAAATGCGTTTTAATGAAAACTTGTTTGCAAGGTAATCTTCTATTTGGAAATCTTCGTTGGTATTCCCGTACTGCTGCATTTGCATTTCCATTACAGAGACCATAAACGAAATGAATATCAGCATACTCAAAGTTACTGAATAACACCATTTTGAAATCACTAGTTAGACTGATAATTACCTTTTTGTATAAACTGTAATGTACCTGACATTTATTTACTCTAAAAACTCAAATGTCACACTTTAATGACGAAACTAGCAATTGTTTAATTGTCACAAAAATGCAATCATGGCATACCAAGATTAAAGGTTTTGCCACTGAAATAATTAACAATAATGGAAATTTTAACTACGCCATACATAAAAATAGTTTTTAGTTTTTATATATATATATAGATATATATATGTATAGATGTATATATATGTATAGATATATATATATATATATATATATATATATATATATATATATATATATGTATATGTATATGTATATATATATAGATATATAATTTACGAAATTTGGCTTGATCGAGCCGAAAAAATGTTTCCCGGTAGATCTTTGAAGTACTTTTGGTTTTCCTGCAATTTGTCTTGTTATATTGTCTTAGTCCACCACTCTTTAGAATGCAGCTATTATACCCTTTTCGTGGATAACTAAATAATCTTTCAATAGAATTACCAAATGCAGCCCATAATTTTTCTAACGATTTTTATTCAGTGCACTAAATAGATTCATTGATCTACTTCTTAGAACTTGGTATTATCAATATCGATTATGATGTTGCTTTTACTCATTATTATTTTTTGGTAAGATTTACTCTGAGTGCTATTTTTTTGGAATTGCCGTTCAGCTCATTTAGCATTGTTTTTAGTTCTAGTGACTTAGATACACTACTAGAATTTAGAGCATTTTTATCCAATTTCAGCTTTGAAGACTTTCTGATAATCTATGAATGCCAAGTGAAAAGTAATATTATATCCAGTCATTTTTACTTATGACTACTCTAATTGTAAATAATTCAACCTTCGAGAGTTTTACAGATCTTTGCATTTTAAGGTTCGTAGATACCGAAAAACATGTTTGACTATTTCCTTCGATCTGCCTACTAACAACAAAGCTTGAAAGCAGCTCCAACTGACTTCAAATAGTGTTAAAAAATGAAGAGTCATACGTGGATAAATTGGTAAAAAGTAAGTCAAAAACGGTGAAACAATCAGTATCAAAAAACTGCCTATTCAATTGACTTGAAATTTTGCACGATTAAATGTTTAAAATGTCTGTTATATTCGATTTCCCTGGAATAAAAGCTTTTTTATAAAAGAAAGTGATAAATCATATAATTTGTGGTATTATAGATTATAAAAATAAAGTGGTTACTGTTAAAATGTGGTTAAAATGACTGGATATAATATTACTTTTCACTTGGCATTCATAAAAATCGGTAAATTTCCTTTACCGGTAACTTCCCTCATAAATTTTTCCTTCTATTAGGAATAAAGTGTAACCCAATTTAGTTCCACACATAGTCATTTAGTAACATGTATATACTATATTTTCAAACGTTTTTATTGGGGCGACATTTTGTTCGACATATTGGAATCGTACCAATATTTTACCAGTTTTACCTATGCCACACTTGATTTTTGGGTATAATTTAAAATAAATTTATTAAATAGTTTTACCCTGATTTTTTTAAGACAGCAATTTTGTTCCGATATTAGTGAAATGTTAAAAAAATTATTACTATTAAACTGCTTATTCAATTTTTCTAAAATTTTGCAGAAAAATCAATTATTTTGTAGGAATCAACTGATATAATTTGGGAACGCATTCAAGATGCCGTGTGTGCTATAACTAATTGTGGTATAGACATGAATTAGTAACTTTGTGGAATTAATTCAAGATTGGCGGAATGAAATGGCGGTCAAAGAAAATGTTTGTAATTGTGAAAAAATCACCCTCTCAGGTTTTACATATATTCATGTTTTAGCGTCCTTAGATGTCAAAAAATATGTTTCTGTCGGTATGTCTCACAGTGTTGCACTCAGTGGACAAAAGTACCAAATGCAAATATTGTTTTTTATTAAACTGGCAAAAAAGTGCAGATTTTTTGCCTGCGTAGAAAACACGAACACTCGAAGTCAAATAAATGCTCTTATCAGTATTAAGATTCCACTCAAGACAACAACACAAATAAAATTTTGGTGTGGTTAGAGATAAGTGACTTAATTTTCTAAAACTAGTTGATCGGATTTGTTTTTAGTGGTCGTATGTTATTTGAGATTTTTAGTGAAAAAGTACTTCACTTGTTATAGTTTTTATCGCAGCATAGTTTATCTGCAACGGCCTGCAACGAACAAAGTTATATATTTTTTTTAGGTGTCTCTTACGAGATACGCGTTATTCTAAGAATGTTGTGCTACCAAAAAAAAAAAAAAAGTTTAAAAGAACAACAGTTTTTGTCGCTAAATTAATAGATGATGGTATGAATGCTCGTGATCACGTAAGAAACTTGAAAATGACCATGCTGCCTGACTTACTGGCACATAACAATTAATATAAATAAACGTCCAATAACTAGGCTTGAGGAACCTTCTTGTTCAATGGGAAGACTAAAACTATTCTAAGAATTGTCTCAACAACTTAAAATTCAGAGAGTAGAGCCACTAGTGAAAAAAACTATACCTCACAGAAATTTGAATCCTCTACTGCTATGAATATATGTTTTTGAAAGCTATGGTTCCGATACAATTGGTCGATAATAGTTGTAATATTTGGTCTAATTCTAAACCTTTACTAACATTTTCCTGTAGACTCATAAATTTTCTTTTACTAAAGAATGTGCCGATATTGTTCGCCAAGAACAGAAAAATGTTGTTAAATCAATTAAAGCTCTAAAGCCATATGAACTTTTGATAGGGGATTAAGTATCATTTGAGATGCTTTTTACCATTGTTTGATGGTAGTGTTGCTAATATCTTGTCTGAAACAAATTCATCTGCGAAATGTATAATTTCTGGAGCCACCCCCAAAGAAATGAACCTTGACATCGTTTACACAAAATCTCCCAAAGTTGAAAAATATCGTTTTGTAATTTTTACTTTGCTTTGTTGGATAAGATTTTTTGAGTGTTTGCTACACGTAGGTTATCGTTAACCTGGCCAAGTGAAGGGAGAAGAACATAAGAAAATTTTTGAAAGCACAAAAAGAAATATTCAGGAAAACTTTAAGTAAACTGGGTCTTATTGTTGATAAGCCAAAGCCAGGATATGGCTTCACAATCCAGAATTAAGTGCCGAAATACCAGGGATTAATAAGGACCTCATTATCAAATTCCATACAATTATAAGTGTGCTAGTTTCCGGTTTTAAAATAAATGGTGAAAAATTTAAATCTTTACTTAATGAAACCCGCTCTCTTTATTTAAATTTATATAACTGGTACTATATGCCTAGTTCGGTTCATACAGTTTTAGTGCATGGCTGAGAAATAATCTTTTTTTTGAATTGCCTATTGGGCAACTTTAGGAAGATGCCTTGGAGACGAGACATAAAAATTCAGAAAAATTCGATTACATATCAGCCGAAAAACTTCAAGAACAGATGCCAATAAAGACATAATATTTAGAAATCATCTAATATCTTCTGATCCCAAACTGATATCTCTTAGGCAAATGAACACATTAGACAAAAGGTCTGATTATTTAGATATTAAGGAATACTTCTTAATTAAAGATCCTCTAAACAATTCAGGCTTATCTCTAGACGAAACTCTAGATTTCACTTCATTTACCCTAAATAGTGAAGACGAAGATATTAGCGACACTGACTCAGACTTAAAGTATTTGTTATTTTTTGCTAGACCTTTAAAATATTATTTGAAATAGATTATTTTTGGTTTCGTTACAATATACCAACACTGCAAATAAATAAAAGCATCATGCACCCAATATACTCTCGTAATATGCGCTACAAAACAGGATCAGCATATTTTTACTAATAATTGGTCCATTTGAAAATGTAAAAAACATTATCTATGAAATGCAGGGAGCTACTTAGTTATTTAGAACATTCAGTTAACATCGGAACATGCTCCCAATGTTAATTAAATGGACGCGGACGGTTTTACTACAACTCTCTGTAGAAAGTGATGATTACAACCGAATGTTTAAATTAAGTGTAAGTAGTAGCCCTGCTTTTCTTGGACAATGTGTTTTGTAACGAAGCCTATTTTTAATGTATTAAATCTTATGGGACAATACTGGATGATGCGTTATTTTATTGAAGCAGTATACATTGATTTATTATCATAATTATTGTTTCGTAAAAATTCATTTTTGTTTATATCTCCTTATTACTGGAAATAAACCTGTAAAGATTAATTAAAATCTTGGAAAGCCTATTTAGGATATTAATAAAAATCAATTTTTAAATAGAAATTTTAACACCCTCTAGTTTAAAAACGGGAAATTTTCTTTGGCAAATTTGACCACATATTTTTTTAAGAATCTTGATCTCACATCATATAAAAAATTTGGCCAATTTAACAAAGACCTTTTTCCGTATAGGTATTGTGTGCAGGATCCCAAGTTTCTATTTATCTTTTTAGCAAAAATTACAATCTTATGATCATTCCATTCATAGTCAACCATTTATGTAAATTGGAAGTTTTAATACTCTTTTTATTATTTTTAAAACTGAATAAAACTTTATTTTTCAAAAATATTAGGTGTAAATTGTTTTGTCCCAATTCCCCTATCTGGTGCGACACTGTGCGTCTGTTTGTCTCTCAGTTCGCTGTATAGCCTAAAAACTACTTATTAGATTGACATCAAATTCTTTAGAAAAAATTAAGGGTAATATTTTGATAAAAACCCAATTGCCGGAACTAGATGGGAGCCTAGGGAAACGTTAAAAAAATTATTATTAAAAAGCTAATTATCCAATTTACCTCAAATTTTGCACAAAATCAAGTGTTACATAGCAATGAACTGGTAACATTTTGGTATGAATACAAGATAGCGGTCTGATAAAATATTTAAATAATCGGCTTGAAAAAACTACTTATTAGATTAATTTCAAGTGTATAAGCATTAAGTGTGATATAAAGATAAACTGGTAAAGTTGTGGTACGAATTCAAGATGGCGGACAAAATGGCAGCCAAATAAAATTAAAAAAAAAAATCAACATAAAAAATCTTATTCAACTGACTTTAAATTTTGCAGAAAAAAAGTAAATGTGATATTTAAATGTAAAATTTTAGTAAAAATCAATATGATGGAACAAAATCGCGCCCAATAAAAATGTTTGAAAAGACAGTATATGTGTTACTAAATGACTCTACACTGAACTAAATTGGGTCACACTTCACCATTCCTAACAAAAGGAAATATTCATAACGAGGAAAGTTCCGGATAAAGGAAATTTAGCGATTTTTAACATTTCCCTCGGTTCTTGATATACAGTGTGTTTTCCATGCGTATATAATAATCATGTTAAAACATTTAGAAGCGTAGAAGAGATTAGAAACACTTGTTTAACTCACACAGAATCTGACAAAAAAAATTTAGAAATGTTTACAGTTTGATTTAAACATCTGATATATTAAGATCCGAAACGAATCGTTTTTGGTATTTAGGCGTAGATTATCTTGCAAAGAAAAAAAAATGTTAAAATATTTAATTTTTTAAAAGTTATCTTTTAAGAATATTTTTACAGTGTCATATTAAACATTTGTCGTCCCTCAGTTAATATGTTTAAATGTGCAAAAAACTATAAAAACAATTATTTCATCTTAAAATCGTTGTATTATTTGAGGAAATATGTAAAAAATAAGTAATTTCTTTCAGCTGTCTGAAGCCTTCCTTATTATGCTTAATGGAAATTCAGATAATACAACCTTGTCACAAGTATCCAATTCCACAGTTACGACTACCAGTGCAACACCTTCAGAGGCAGCTATAAATGATTTCAAAGCGTTGCAGTACGCCCTTTTCACGACGTGCTTCGTCGAAGTCATAGGTGGGCTGTTCTTCCTTTTAAACGCCTTGTATATTGTGGAAGATAAAGAGAGAGTGGACAGAGCGATACACGGTAAGTGTTAGGTAGTCTTAAGCAACCTTAAATAGGTTGGTTCCCTGAGGATCTTTAATATCCTCTTATATGCACTTGCATTCGTAGTAGATATTTAAATATGTATTTTTTCTTACAGATATTTTTGGATTTTAGATTTTAAAGAAAACAGGGAAGAGTTGTATCTGTTTCAAGGTGCCCCCCATTTTTTAAGAAAAGTTTCTTTTACATATTATACCTTGGAGAAGTGTGATTAATTTTCTTTAATTTACATCCTAAGGGTTAAAAGATTCGTTTTAGGTGACAGTAATATAAAGTAAAAATCGTGGAAGTGTTTCATTATGAATTAGCATTTTATTTAAAGCGCCTATCTAGTTAAACATTCTATAACCTAGGAGATGAAATCTTATCGAGGTATCGTTTCGTCTGACAAAATAGTTCATTATTGCCGTGAATTGCGTGTGTAAAAACTATAAAGTTGATCAGGCTTCTCATGTCGGCTAAAAGTACAAGAATATTTATCGGTATTCTTATGCTTTATGTCAATAATTTGTTTACTAAGTTTTGAAAAATAATCCGTAGTACTCCGTGCGTTGAATTATGTCGATAACTATAGAAACGATGCCCCGATATTGTGCATCATTACCTGTGTGCTGCTGTTTGTAATTGCAGTCTTTCTGGCATTTTTTTATATAAGTAACGAAAACAAATGCATTATTTTCTAAATCTAATGTTACTTTCTTCTATTTCCCAGACGAAAATACGCAACCACACCATACCGAACTGACTGACCCACTGGCGGCGGATCAGAATACTCATAATTTGTAACACGTACGTCTTTAGAGTATTCCCACAGTTTTGGGTTAATTACTCAATTAAAATACATATCACAGTGAAAGAAGCGTTAATATTAATTATTCGTTACTTTAGCTGAGACTATGTAAGAGATATAAAAGAAGTTAACCAGTGTGTTTAGTTTATCTTAGCCAGGTATCAATTCCGGTGGATTTTCAAAAAGTTGATCGAATGTTGAAAAAAATGTATTTCAGTTGTCTAGGTCAAAGTTGACTTGTACCCATATTTCGGAATTTTTGTTTTCTAAATGCAAGTTGACCCAACTAGCATTGTTAATTTTTATAAATAATTAATATTATGTTCTCAAAGTTTAGACATGAGTGGATCGACGTCAGCAACTTACGTTTTGAAAAAAAATAATAAAAGTACTAATACTCCTAAGGAGGTTTAAATGTTTTGAAATTAATTAGTATCTAAGAATAAAATATTTATCAAAGTACTTTGGTAGGAATGATTAAGTTTAAGCTATATAAAAATAAATTTTAAAACAACAAACTATTGTTCTTAACAAAGAAAGTTGAATCTTAACTTTTCTTTAAGTACTGTTCAACATGTACATAGATTTACTAGCACCGTTAAAATAACGAGTTATATTGAAAATATATTTAATTTTCCGGATGCATTTATTGTTTAATTAACTAAGGTGCTTGTGCATATTTGAAAAATTGGGAGAATTATTAAAGCTTTGCATAATCCATGTCAAAATGTTTGGACGGAATTTTAATTTTCTACAAAAATGTTCATCTGAGTTATCTTAAAAATAGACAATGATGAAACTTTTTTTAAATATCTAATTATGGCCAGTTTCGTCAACGTGCATTTTGAAAATAAATAAGTACTGTCTGTATTTTCAAAAAAATAGTGAAAAATTAACTTTGACCTAGACAACTAAAATATGGTATGTGAACATAAAACGTCAATAGAAGCAACTTTTTCAAATAATTTTTTCATTCAGTCTATACTAAACAAATGGGAAAAATAGGGGTTTGTATTTATAAAAGCTACCTACTTACTAAACAGCGTTCTGGAATAGGCAGTTATATTCTATAGTCAGTCCGTTTTGTGTATTACCATGTTTTTTTAGAATACATCTTTGTACCTAAACTGACCTTAGTCTCTAAAATATTCAAAATGTATAAAAATCTCGTCATTGGTTTAATAAATATGCAGAATGTATAGATTTTTGATTTTTTATATTTCAGCATTTTTCTATTTACAAAAAATATTGATCATCAACTGCTTTAACAAAGAACTATTATAAAGCTTTTTTTATACCTGATAAAAGACGAAATAATAAGCTAAAATCTAGCTCATTTTATTTTGTCAAAACTGATTAGGTTTTTTTTAAGATTTTAGTATCAACATTCAGGTTTAATTATATGTGTGTGTATTTTAATTGAAGTCTTGGTAAAGCACATTTTAGAATCGTGCATGGTCATTTAATAACAATCATTTAAGGGGTCATCAACGGTATTAAATGTGGTGGTGGAACAGTAAACGGAAATGGTGTTGGATATTGGATAAAATAATATTTGCTGAAGTGTGAAATTGCGTTTAACCGTTAAGAAATAGTTTATATGTTCATTAATAATCTAAGTAAGTAATCATTTTAAGTTCTGTAATATTTTAAGTGAATATTATTGATGTTAGTATAGGGTTTTTGGTTATAAATGCAACTCCATGAACGTTCGTATTTATATACACTCAGTTCCATTAGTTGAACTGCTTGAGAAGCATATCTTTTATTTTGCCCGTATTTAGCAAAGCCATTAATTTGGCTGTTTGCTCTGGAGCAATATTAGGCATTTTCTCTGTACTATCTGGTACACTAAATTCATTTTTAAATCAAAGATGTTCAGGATACCCTTTGACGTATACGTTATTAATTATTAAAAATAATGATCAAATGCAGCATTTTTGGATCACATGTTTTGCAAAGGCGGAAATGTAGGGTGAACGTAAAAAGAGTTTTTCTTGAAAATTATGCGTGACTAATAAGTCATTAAAAAAAGAAAAATGCACGTATTGCTTTCAGGATGGTTTAAAATCGGACGGAAAAACTAGACGAAAAATTTTACAATTTCAATGGATTTTGTGATACAACAGGCATTGGTTTTATTCTGAACCATAAAGAGAAAATTTAGCTACAAATTAAAAAATATTCAACTCGGGTCAAATTAACGCACTTTAAAATTATGTGAAATAGCAAATGCGTCAGATTCATCAGAAAGAAGGGGAACATGTAAAGGTTCCAGTAAAAAACTATAATTCGGCAAATATTTGAGATAAATCGGTAGATTAAAAAACAGTTTATTTTTTCCCCTTTTTATGAGTTAAATCAAGTTTTTATTTTATAAGCAGTAAGATATCATCAGGTATAATATACAGGGTGTTTCACAGTTGAATGGTGATAATTCTGGATATTTCTTTGGCAAATTTAAGTATAAATGTTTCTATATACTTAAGTATTTATCACGGTGTAAATTGTTACAAATACTGCAATACTGTTTTATTGGTAGTGCAAAAGGTAATATGTGTTCCAATTTTCATTCAACTATCCTTAAATATGTAGAATATAATTTGAAAAAACAAGAAAATAAATAAATAAAACTTGAAACTAAAAAATACATTTTTTAGGGTATAGACAATTTTAAAATCAAATTTTGAAATTCGTAAAAGTGGGATTAGGTAAATAGATATCGAAAAATTGTATAAGAAAATGTAAAAATTCTCAGCCGATATACAAATTTGTGAATACAATATCTTTCTAAAAATATGTTTATCAAAACACAATTATTTTTTATTATTTAACAAAATTTTGTTTTCTATCGCTACCAATACACATACCTAACTCCTTAAATTTTATTTTTGCTCTTTTACTAAATGTACCAATGATTTATTGTTAATAAACATTTTATAATTTTGTAACAACTTTTATGACAAACCACTTAAAGTTATTTATTTTAATGCAATAAATGTTGAGATTTCTTTAATGTTTTTTATTTCAAGGCTTGCTAAGCCTTTGGCATATTAGATTTGTAGTTGGGCCTTCTTTGAAGAATATTCGTAATTAATTATGTACCAACATAGGGACAAAAAGTATATATTTAAATGGACTTTTTGCTAGAATATATTGAATTTTCTCATTTAAGCATAGTGATTATTTTAACCTATTAATATGAAAACCATTTTTTAAAATTCATATTTAATATATTAGTTAAAATGCCTTTAAGTCTTATTTTGCAAAATATAACAAAATGTTTGTGCAATTACATGCATAAAAATTATAATTTGCGAAAAGTTTGATATAATAATTGTGACAAAACTATTAGAGTTGTGACTTTGATGCTTCAGCATTGTTAGACTTAGTAACCGACTATATTTGTTAATTGTGTATTTTAGCAGTAATAGTAATTAAAAGTTTGTTAAATAAAAAGCAAGGAAACTAATTTGTTTTGGTATACTTATTTTCAGAAAAAAATGTTGACAAACATTTGCAGGGGATGGGATTATTAAAAAAATATTTTTAAAATAATTTATTAAAAACATGTAAAATGGAATTCTTGTCAAAAATGTATTATAAACTATTTCTTTCGGTTTAATCTGTCTTGTGTTTTTTGTGCTTTTATTTCTTTATTATTGGTGTTGTCATTTATATTAATCCTTCCTCTTTTTACAGGTAACTCAGAATCGCTGCTAATAAACGAGGATCAACAACCTTCATAATAGTTCCACTAATTTTAGTCTGTAAAGTGGGTGTTGATTTTCTGTGAATTAATAAGGCGGGAGGCACTCTTTAAAAATGTGTTGTGTTTTTAAGGATGTATCGTCTGTTGAGAACCCATAGTAGATGATTTTATGATTACAGTTACGCTTAGAGTGAAGAGAGTGCGCATAAAACCAGCGGAGTATGCTGAACTGAGATTATTTCTGTTTGTTAATAAAAAAAAACGATTATTGTTTTTAATTTCTCTAAAAGGTATACTAGTACACCTACATCACGCTAAAATATTTTCTACGACTAGAAAAGGCTCAATTACCTCATTGTAAATATATATTTTTATTACATCTTTTTTTTTAAATTTTTGTATCGCAAAAGGTTCGTTTACATATTAAAAATTCATAATTTCTTAACATATTTTTTCAGCAGGTATGTATAAATACAAAGTGAGATTTCATTACCGTAGTAGTGCGGTAATGAATTTCATTTCGAACTTAAAGCAGTCATTAAAGTGTGTGTTACAGCACGGTTGTGGGAAAACGTATTTTAATGTAACTAATTACTACAAATCTCATGGGTAGACATTTTTATTGATTTTAGAAGTAAATATTTGATACTGCTATTTATTTTTTATCCATTGCTTAATGGGGTTTCTTGGCTACCCTCGCTGTAGTTAATTCTAAGTAATGCAGTTCTAAACTAGTCTCTAAATTATCGGAATAGGACAAAAACTCATTTGTGGCTCCGTGGATTTGTTTTAAATGTCATTGAGTTTTTCAATTTTTACTCACTTTAATCAAAATGTGGGCATGTTTTACCAAAAGACGAATTAGTGTGATTGTGGGTGGACTTAGGGTTCGCAAAATGGATTTCAGTAGCCTAGTGGCCAGGCGTTAGCCTTTTCACTAATAATACTGGTATATTAAGTAAAAGATCTCAGATGTAGTCACTTGGAAAGCTCTTATGATCTATACAATTTTTGAGTTCAGCTGCGTGTGTATATTAATGTTTCATAATAACAAAGGATACATAATAAAGTGATAATTGGCTAGATTGTAAGCTGCTTTGAAGCATGTTTGTGATTTACTTAGTTATTTTTATAATATACTAAATTCTAAACCAAGGCATACTCTTATGTATTTTTTGTGTACTTAAGCGATAAGGATGTGAAAATGTTTTCTTAGCTTTTCAGCCAGCAGTTTATAAGTATAAAAATCCGTACAGAGAGGTTGCTTCAAAGATACAATTGTGATTTTATTTTTAATTTTATATTACAAGGAACTTTTTGTGATAGCGTAGTATCGTTACAATAATCAGCCTATTGAAAATTGTATTATTTTGATATTACACATTGAAACTACTTCATGCGTCATAAAATGCCGAATATATTTTAACCTATATAATTATATATTCTTATACAAATATAGTAATATGTATGTGTTATGATTATTTCTTATTAAGTCACCTTTGAGCCAATTTTGAAACGAAATATTGAGACCCGCTAAACTACTCTCTGTACATCGTGTATATATTTGTCTGTGAGAATGTTTTGAATATTTAAATTTGTGTGTTATTGTAAACATTTTGATATATTATTTATTTTAATTTATTGTGAATTGTCATCCATTACCCAGAGAACTGTCTTCTTTACATAAAAAGTAATCAGATCACTCAAAACTCGGAGGACGCAAGTCATATTTGTATTATATAAAAAATGTTATGGTACATTCGACTTTTGAGAAGAACACATTAATTTTTAAACAAATATTGTTTTTGTTGTTATGTTTTGTATGCTCGTTCAATAGGGTGTCTATTTACCAGATCGGTTGAAAAGTTTTCGTTGCAAGTTTGATTTAAGATAAGTAAATTTCTTCAGTTTTAAGTTTGGCGTGTCGATATGAGTTTTTTTTTAATTCGGATTCAGATTTATTTTATTTTTTGAAAGGATTACCGTCTGATACATAGAGTTTTCCACTTGAATTATCGAAAGGATAATGACCAGCCACATGTAAATCTTTCTAATCAGTGTTCATAAGTTTATGAAGTGTGTACTTCCTATTAAGGACTATTTTCTTTTAAAACAATTTTGAACATTTTTATGTGTTATTTGGACTACGTATGTATCTTGCAATAAAAACGTATTTACTCTTTTGTCACGCATACATTTCTAATATCATAATTGGATACCATAATTCAAAATATCAACCAATTTAAAATGCTGTCATAATTTTTAACCTAACAAAAGAATGTTTTTCTTTAGTTATATTTTTCGATAATTGATTACATAATTATTATTATAGTAATTAACTAGAAATTTGATTATTTGGAAAGAAGAACAATGTAACCTGTTTAAAAATCAGTCCTGACCTATTTTTTCATAAATCTTGGGTTTAAAAAGTAACAACATTTTTATTAGCAGCTTTATTGAATGAGGTGTCGCAAAAGTTTCATTTCAACTACAAAAATAGAAACAAGACCAATTTCAATTTTCTTCTGGTTATTTTATATCGAGAAATTTAAAAATAAAGGCAAGTTATTGTCATTTCACGTAGGTCAAAAAGCACTTTCAAGAAATAAAATGAAAACTTGTATTTAAAATAGGAAGTTGGCATTTGACACTTGAAACTGAATTGTCAGTCATAAAATGCTAGTACAATTTTATAGAAAAAAGTACACAACAGTCATTAACTTTAAAAAAAAAATTGTATATTCCTCCTTTCAGGAAATAAAGATTTGCAGTACTGTCAGCTTATCATAAAGTCTAAAAATAGAAAGTTTAGACTAATTTAACTGAACTATCTCCTAGCAGTTACTGTTTCGGATTCAAGAACAGTGACCGCCAAAATTCACACATGAATTAAATAGAAGTCTACATGAAGACTAGTGTAAAAAATACAAGCGTCCAGAAATCGTTACAAAAATTAAGGTAATTATTTTTAGCAAAAATATTAAGACATGTAAAATAATTTTATTAACTTGCGCGTTTTTTTGAGGGTGATCTGTTTAGACGCTGTCACATTTCGATAGTTTTTTTTATAGAATACACCAAAATTGGTACATATTTAAAATCTGCGTAAGATTCTATAAGTTTTTATGTAACATGCCCTGTACCATCTGATTGGTTTATTATTAGAATAGTATTTTATCGAAAAAAAAGTGTAAAGTCATGTTGAATTGGAAAGTGATACTTTAACATAGACTATAAAAGACAAATGGAACTATCTAGATTTTAAACTGTTTCAAAATCTTATATTGTCAATTTTCAATATCTCAGAAATAACTGATGTAGGTATAGAATGTTATGAATTTTAAATGTGTAATAAAAATTCAGCATTCCATTAAAAAAATTACTACGGATGTCAGCGTTTAAACGGATCACCCCATTAAATACTAGTAACAAAGGAAAGTAATAAATTACTTAACAGGTTTAAATATTTTTTGTTAAAAATAATTACTAATATAGAATTTTAATCGAATTCGTACAAAAGTATATTACCATCGATGGTTTTTTAAATGGGACACCCTATAGAGTTTTAAATTTTCGTGTAGGTACTTCAATAAATGATATTACATATCATATATCATATACCTACCTTTGAACTATTTATTTAATATTGATATTTCAATATTAACATTGTTACCTACTTTGAAAGGATCTCGGTTTAATTTAAATCAAAATGATTTAAATTTCTCTGATTTAACCAAAACTAGCTAGAATTAATTAATAATGCAAATAAAAAATTAACCAGAAATTAATCAACAGTTTATCAAAAACCAAGAAGAAAAGTGAAGTCCATTTTGACTTGTAAAGGGTTCAGCAATGTTTATTTTGATATGTCATATTTCGAAACTCGCAGAGATAGGAAATTGAAACGATATGTTGCTGGGAGAAATGTGTGCAGTACAAAGCTATACTGAGGCGCTTTGAAAGATGCTGTAAAGTGCTGCGAAGTAGGCGCGTACACAGCTATCAACCAGATCTGATATCGATTAAAATTCTAAATATTCTGTACTTAAAATATATAAGCGCAAGTTATCTATATCAGTTCGTATAAAAGTTTCAGATAGATTACATAGCTTTTAATACTTGATGGTTAAAATTTCTGTTAAACTGTTTCTTTCACTAAGATGTTAAACTTGTTTTGTAGGTATATTGCATAATGCCTTATTTACTAAAACACTTTTATTGCTAAGATATAACACCTTATATTAGTGCCACCATTCTTTATTCGCTTCAATATCCAGCCGATTTGCTAGAATGCGAAATTAGGAATTGAATTCAGTTGCGTGTATGTAAAAATGTGTCTTTTCAATCGTTATTATTGCTAGTACTATGCTAATTTTGATCAAACTTTTTTTTAAATGCGTCACCTTCAGTTTTGAAATCGAAGCTATTTACTATATTTGTGATAGTAAACACTTTTTAAATAAATTAAATAAGTTTTTTCTTTTGCTTACTTGTATAATAGACAGAACACTCAAATTGTTTAAATTTTTCAACTGACAGTTAAAATGGCCTGCCTAGTGCTGGGCACTTATAAGTCAAACTGTCATTTGTATATATATAAGTAAATTTTAATAGCATGTTCATACATTGTTGAATGATATCTGTAAGACAGAAAATTTAAAAACTAATATTTATATGTGTATAGGAGCAATTTTAGTCAATGAAACAAAAGACTTAATTTTTTATCCAAGATGCGAGAGGTGATATGTTGCCATTCAAAGCAACATTACTCATTATAACCAAAATATGTTTGGTATTGTTTTTGTACTGCAATAGATATTTGGAATCAAGTCCGAGAATTCAATTGAAACTCACTGGCTTGAAAACAGGTCACATACCAAAATTAAAAAAAAAGATAATAAACTCGTTGCAAAAAAGTGCAGTCCAGTCTATAATGTAATCCAGTTTCATTTAAAAAGTTCTAAATCCATTATGAGTATATATTAATATTGTTTCAATTTTTTAGAGGTGATTTTAATGAAAAAGACTTGTACAGTCAAGTAAATGTTATTTTATTGTAGCAGGGAATAAATAACAATACATGTGTTAATAAACAACCTAAGAAATGGTCTGGTTTGTACTAGGACTTCAGCTTGGAACAACAAGCTAAACGCACGTGACTTGAAAGTTGCAAAACAGGACTGTAGTTATTTGGGTGGTAGTCCAACCACCATCGAGGAAACATCACTAGGAAGAACGTCCTACTTAACGAGCCATTCGATGTGAGACGGAGATTCCTAGGGGACGTGGGAATTGTGAAATTTCTCCCGGAGAGGCTTATCTCATAAGTTCAAAGGTCGTGTGGTGACCTGAAAATTTCACGGAAGTGCGCAAGTCCTGCGGCTTTTTGACAGAAAGGGTTATACGTCAAGAACCAGTAGAAGGCCTAGGAGTGAACCTTTTGATAGTGGAACCGATGTGCTTTGCAAGAATTACAATCAATTGAAATAATGGGAATGGGCGTAGTCCCAGACGCACGTGAAGTGCTCCCAAAAAAAATAGTAACACTAGGCCTGGCTGACTACCTGCTGTAGGTCATATCAAATGTACAATACAATATAATCTGGTTTGTAATGTTTAAGAACGTGGACATATCAATATCATCGAAAACTATATGTGGTTAATATTCAGTTAATAAATGCTTTGATGTAAGTACCGAAAAGCAGAACGCAAATCCGTGAATAATTGCCAAATGCATAAAATATTCGAGGGCTTTATAACAAGGGCGTATCTTCCATATAAATTTAATTGAAGATACGTCCCTTTGTTATAAAGCCCTAGAAATATTTACAACCCAGACATGTTTCTTATTATTGCATCTACTTTTAATTCTATAAAAGCAGTATACAAATATTCAAAACTAACACTTTTGTTAATTGGGCAAGGGTAAAACGTATTTGCAAATTACATAGCTTATAATTAATAAAGGCTTAAACACCGTTATTAATTCCTTAATTAAATTCCAAACCAACAATTGGCTAATTCAATCCAATCATATTAAAAGAACTGGATTGCCTTTGGTTGACTTCGAAACTATTTCATGAATACGTTCTTATTTTATACAGTACCTAATTAAAGCTAAAGCCTCGAAATGAGTCAAAAAATGTTTGCCACATTTAACATCATTGATAAGCACAATTTTTTGGCACATATTTTTTGACGATAAACAAATGTATTTCTATAAAATCTATGTAATGTTAATAGTTATTTAGGAAGGCTTGGTACAATAAATCTACTTTATGTATATCTATATCGTAACCTATTAAGAATTAATTTATTGTTCCACTGTTTAAGTAATTAACAGTCAAATATTAAAGTTTTTTAAGAAACGTATGTTAATGTTATTACATAATTCTCTTCCTGTAATAGTTATACAATAATGCAAATTCTAGTTGTGCAATAACTCGAATTATGTATAAATCGAACTAGGATATACAGGATGGAATTTCTAAATGGAAACAATTTTGTATTTCAAGATGCCTGATTTTTTTCAAGAAAACGCCGTCGATTTTATTTATTATTTAAAATTTTTGTTAATCGTAGTGCTGACGTGACTCTCCCAGTAAGGTCTCTGTTTGGGAAATATGGATAATTTTTAATTCCTAGAGGCTAAAAATACGTATGGAAAAAAGTTGAATTGAAAAAAGAGGATACAAAAATTAAATTATAAGAAATAAAAACCTCTCTTGTTTGGAACCGAGTGGAAGATCTGATTAGCTTGCTAAAAACAAGAACTAGTAAAAAAGTATATTTATTAGAGGGAGACACAAGAAAGAATAGGACATCGTAACGTGCAAATTAAATATCGTTCGTTTAACTTTACTGTAGACATTCTAGAATTTTCTTGTTCAAATGTTTTTATGTATGCTAACTATTTTCTATAAAATATGATTTCATTTTTTTATTTCATTTTTGGTCCCCGGTTGTTGTGATCAAAAGCTAGTTAGTGAATCTTTCACACTTGGTCCTAAGTAGATGGTTTTTGCTCTTAATAATAAATAATATACTAATAATATTTTTTAATCAATAACATTTTAAAAATATTCAATCAAATACAACTGTTATATAATAAATTGACCAGAAAAATCCAACTACAGTTTAACACAAACAGAAAAAAAACTAGAACTCATTAAATATCGTTTTCTTAGCAATGAATTCAACTATTCCAAATAAGCGATAGTAAATGCAACCATGGAACCGCACATTTTTTATTTGCTCCGGAGATAACTATTATCATTCCCCCGTTGCTGTTCCGTTCCTGCTTGTGTCCGATATGCGCGTGGTTCCCTTTTTTAAGGAGCTTCTGGATGGCTCAAATTTGAGCCTTATTATAACGATCTGGGAAAACAATATATGAAGGAAATGTAATGTAAACTGTATTTTGCTATTGATGAATGGCTATTTAATCCGGTTTTCTTAAAAAAAAAAGACGCAGACAAAATAGGTTATGGTGCATGCGCAATCCGCTTGGTTACGAGTTTCGGTCAGGAAAGAAAAGTTAACACACCTGTTGAGTGCCCAGCCTGTCTGAGATTTCGTGAATATTGAGAAATAGTTCTAAAATGTTAAAAATGTAACAAGCTCGCCGGGTTTGATCGTTTCTTTTTCGAATATGGAATTGTTTTCATTTCAAATTCAACTGTATTAAATACAGCCTTAAATTTAAATAGTGAACCTTTCATAATATTTTTGAAAGTTGTAGTTGTAACCAAGCTAACTGGACAACCTTAGGTATGCATTATTCGCTTTCAGCTAATTGAGGCAGGACTGGCATATTTTTTAAGGGTTAGTTTACCAGCAGACCAGAATGCCAAAAGACTGATCTTACCATGTAAAAGTAAAATACGGATTTATTATTAAATATGTTAGCTATATTAATCTACTTTTTGTTTTACTATTTTGTTTCAAAAGACATTTTATTTGTATCAAAATAAAAAAATATATTATAAAAGACTATCTTTTTTTTAGTCCTCCATGAAAGACCTATTTTAAAATTTAGTACATAAGCAATGGTCTGAATCATATAACATAACATTTAAGGTACACCCATCCGAACATCGTCGAACTTCAAAATCTAAAACATAGCCTCGTAGATAACAACAATAATAGAAACTACCGAGCCTGTTCCTGGTATCGTAGTTTATTTAATATGTAACGTGGATTTGGATTTTATTTTTATTCTATTGTGAATTGTATGTCTAAGTTACTAAATATCTTTTTACTACTCTTCTAAGAGGGAAGTAGTGTAATCGTGAAAAATGAAAAGCGCCATCCGAGATTTTTTCAGATCTTCGTGTTTTGGGGGTCTCTAGATAGATACAAAAGTAGTATTAGGGGTACTGTAATTGTAAAAAACCGCCCTCCCAAGTTTTTGCAAATTTTGACATTTTAGATCCCGAAAAAAATATGTTTTCCGATTTCCGCCGGTCTGTCTGTTGATGGCACAAGATGTGAACTAAATATAAAATCGATGTAAAAAGCTACTTGTTCAATGTACCTCAAGTTTTGTAAAACTATTAAATTATAGTACTTATCGAATATGGAAAACTGAAAGACCCAACTTCCGTATCAATTATATATCCCTTTCCTTAATATATACTATATACTTCACCTTCAAAACAACTATAACAAGATTCTTAGAACTTGTAAATTAATGAGTTAAAAAAAACTAGACCGGAAAGGGCGCTACTCATTTTGAGTCGTCGTGGAAAACTAAAATGTAGGGACGATGCGATCTATAAAATCGATATTGCATGCTTACGAAGTTTTCAGGTAGATGGAGCTACACAATGACGAATATTACAGTGAAAGTCACTGTAGAGATATGGATTACTGATCTTTAAACTGACACAGATTTAGAGTAGGGTGATATTTGACTACCCGTTTCAAAATCACGGGTTAACTACAGTGACCAATATCTATCGTAACAGCGATCGGCAAACCGTGATTTTATTTTTTCAGGCTTTTAAATAATCAATACTCTATTGTACCGGCGACCGAAGAAAGGTGCAGTCAACGGTCGATTAGGCGCGATACGTCTTGTCAACCGTGTTCTGCACTGCACTACTGTAGTTTACAGAGTTGCCAGATGGATTTTTACCTTAGCAGTAGTTTCCTTCACAAAAAACAGGACATTAACAAAAATATCAGTAGATTTCTTCAATTTATTTAAAACATTTAAATATAAAAACACACATTATTCAGAAATTGCCAATTCTAATACTATATGGAAAAAATCAGTAATAATAAAAAAGTAGGTATATACATTTTTTTCAAAATCTACAAAATTGCCATCAAAAAGAAATTACGTATCCATATGTACTTCATTTGACTCATTTGTTTCTAAACACAAACCTGTAGGGACGTCAAAATCTAGAGCGATCACCGAAGTTCAGAGGTATTTGGAGGATGATTTAATTGCACGATATTCAGATTCTCTGGAATGGTGGCGCAAAAACAAATTAAAATATCCGAAACTTTCAGTCCTAGCTCAAGAAAAATTGTGTGCTTTGGCTACCCCCATTCCGAGGTTATTCTCAAAGGCGGGACAACTACAAATATTGTAAATGATTACAATTTGTTTTGTTTTTAGGATTAAGTTTTTTTTTGTGTTTACTTATATTTTAATTACCAATATAGTTTTTTAAATTATTAAAATTATCCTTTCTTACATGCCAGTCAGCCTTTTTCTAAAATTAAAAATTTTATGATTCCTCAGCAACAATAATGCAAGAATAACATTGTGCTTTCATGTTCCTTAATATATATATATATATATATATATATATATATACAGGGTGATTATATATATATATATGAAATATATATATATACCGTTTTAAAATATATACATATATATATATATATAAATGAAATATATTTTTTTACATTTTCTATATATATATATATATATATATATATATAAAACAATATATATATATATGCCCTTATATATATATTGTCATATATATATATATATATATATATATATATATACAAAATATATATATATTTCTTTATATATATAAAATATATATAATGTTGATTTTATATATATATATATATATATATATATATATATATGGACGCAAAACAATATTGAAAGCTTTATAGGCTGTGAAAAATAACGCCACGCTATTGACAAGCTTGCCATGATATATATAATGGCTGAAATATTTGATAACAATTATACGTTTTCTCATATTTGTGATTTGTTTGTAATCTTTGGTGAGTGTAACAAAATTTATGCTAGAGCATGTCGCGTATTTAATGAAAAATATCCAGAGTTAACTCCAATGACGAAGAAAAAATTCAAACGCATACAAAGGAATTATGTTTTGCATGGAACTTCGGTTTGTCCAAGATGCCGTGTGAAACTTGTCACCGGAGATGAAGGTATAGAAATTATGGTGCTGGCATATTTTTATGCTTTTCCACGAAGCTCAATACGTAGTGCGGAGATTCATTTAGGAGTAAGTTATTCTTCTATTCAAAGAATGCTTTCCAAACATCTTATGCATAATTTTAAAGCAAATACTCTTCATGAACTATTGCCTACCGATTTTCTGCAAAGAGTGGAATTGTGTGAAATGCTTTTAGTGAGAACTCAAGAGGATCCAGACTTTTTAAAGAAAATAATTTGGACTGACGAATCCAAGTTCAGCAGAGATGGCATCTTTAATAGAAGAAATAATCACTATTGGTCTACCGAGAATCCAAATTTTATTGTCGAACGGAATCATCAACAAAAATTTTCTTTTAATGTGTTTTGCCTTCTTATGGACAACCAGAGTGTTTATTACGTGTATGATGATAATTTGGATCAAATGAAGTATATTGAAATTTTGCAAACCGTGGTGTCGGATTTTTTGGATAGTTTACCCTTAAACTTAGCTGCCCGCGTTTGGTATCAGTTGGATGGAGCTCCAGCTCATTGTACGGATTTGGTCAGTAATGAGCTGAATATTATGTCTGAAGATCAATGGATTCGCAGGCGAGGTCCATGGAACTGGCCTCCTAGATCACCTGATCTAAATCCTTTAGATTTTTTCTTGTGGGGGCACATTAAAAATTTAGTATACGATGGAACATTAATAAATAGTCGAGAAGAACTTTTAAATCGGGTTCATGCAGCTTTTGGTAGTCTACAGCCAGAACAAATTAGAAGATCTACAACATCACATGTAAAAGAAAACATTTTGAAATGCCTGAGACTAAATGGTGGCCATATTGAATAATTATTGTAACTGTTATTTTCACTTTTATTATTATATTATTTTTGTTGTATTGTTGGTTTTAAATAGTTAGGCTATTGTTTTATTCACCTGTTTAACAATATTTTTATTTATGTATACGTAATCTTTTTCTATTATTAGGTAGGTACATAATATTCATTTCTTTTTATTCCCACTAAAGTCTGAGGTAAAGTGTAGTTCCTTTGCATACATTCAATTTTTTTAACTAATTATGGTTAAATCTGGATGTTTTTCATTAAATAAGTGACAGGCTCTAGCATAAATTTTGTTACACTCCTCAAAAGTTACAAATAAATCGTAAATGTCAGAAAATCAGTAGTATTATTGTTTAATTATACTGCCATGGAGCCTTATATTAATTGTTTTCATGGCACACTACTACTAGAATCATTAAAAATTACTTGTTTTATGATATTTCATAAAGAAATGCTTATAAATCAAAAACTTGAAGAGTTAGGTATAGGCAAAGTATACATTATTAGAAAGCCACTTTTATCAGCTTCTCAAATAAGTATTGATATACAGGGTGTCCTATTTAAAAAAATCGAATTTCTCGCACTTTTGTAAGTTACCTACATGCATCTATTTCTGGAGCACCCTGTATGCTTCAACTAGAATATGACAAAAAAATCAAATACCTAAGGGCATTATCTAACCGCATCCCAAATTTCTGATTAAAATTGTTTTAGAGTTGGGAGAAATTCAGATTTATTTGAAGTGTTGTTTTCGTTAAAAATATTCTAAATAAATTAATTCCTGAAAAACGGCTACACATAGGTATAGGGAAGTATTTAGAAAAGTTGCTCAGAAAAACGCGTAGTTTCAGAAAATGTAAAAAAATATAGGGCATTTCATTTAAAATAGCGATGTTGCCACCGGTTTTGAGTATAACCGGCAACACTGTAAGGCTGAAAATATTTTAAAACGGTAGATCAAGGTCATTTATGTAAGTAACCGAAATTTCAGAAGGATCCATCAATCCGTTCTTAGAAACGTCCAACGGTCCATCCACGTGAATCACCCTGTGTATATATATATATATATATATATATATATATATATTATATATATATATACATATATATATATATATATATACATATATATATATATATATATATATATATATATATATATATACAAAAGCAATCTTTTTTCAGTGTCTATTTTAATACTCTTAACAGAATGTCGCGTCGTGGTAGCGTGATTAAAAGTAGCGGTGATTTAATAATCAGTTACTAGAAAGTCGCTGGCAAGTTTGCAATAATAACGATATTTTGATATTAGACAAACCGTGCTCACAGTCACTGTTTAAAAGAATGGTGATTGAGTAATCACGGTAACTGATTGCGTGATTTTTGCCTTTAATGCTACAACTGTACGCTTAGGATCGTTACACAGTCTTCTACATACAATGTCGTAAAGTTTCAATGACATTCAAGCAGGGACGACTCGATGGCCATGATAAAACATGTAAATTATGGTCCCAAAAAGATTTTTGTTGTTTTTGCAGTGTGGCAGTGCTGAAATATGAAATTGTCATTTCCAAACCTTTGTTCTGTTGTTGCAATCGAGCTTCGTGATAAAATTTGTTGGTATTTTTCTGCATTACGATACCATCAATGAACTCATATTTACCAGCTTCTTTGTTCTTTACTACTCATACTCATAACCTTCTTGGGAAATTATTTGGGGTTAGGGTCCAGTAAAGAAACAAAAGATTTTTTTGAATTGTCGACGTTTCGCAATTTTATTGTTGCATTCTCAGGACACATATAGATTTTATATCCTACATGAAACCCATATTATCAGTCTTTACCTACTCCGTTGCAGATATGTCCCACATATTAAGCTTCTAAATGGTTTTCGCTAACGGTCTTCTTGCTGTTAGAGTGGTGTATTATTTGGGGTTAGGAAATACCTGCAGACCAACGAAGTAGGGAAAGACTGATAATATGGGTTTCATATAGGATATAAAATCTGTGTCCTGAGGATGCAACAATAAAGTTGCGAAACGTCGACATTTAAAAAAAAAAGGCTTTTGTATTTACTGGATACTAACCCCAAATAATACACCACTTTAACATAACAAGATGATCGATAACGAAAACCAGTTAAAAACTTAATATCTAGGAAGTATCTGCGGACCAGCGGAGTAGATAAAGACTGATAATATGGGTTTCAATTTAAGATAACGAAACAAAATGGCGGCCAAATAAAATTTTTAAAAACTAGAAGAAAAATTAGATGTGAAAATGGCATAAATTGGTACGAAGTCAATGTGACGTATCAAAATGGCGGTATGTGTCAATGCAAAAAGTACTTATTAAATTTATTTTATTAGTAGGAATCGAATATGATGGAACAAATAAAAACGAAGACAGTATACGTATCACATATATACCGTGACTATGTACTGAACTAAATTGGGACTTCACTATTCCTAACAAATGGAAAAAAATCATAACGAGAAAAGTTCCGGGTAAAGAAATTTACCGATTTTTTTATTTTAAAAATCGCCTCAGTACAAAAATGTTTTTCGAGGGACACGAGAGAGCTCGAGAAAACGAGAAATTCTCGACGACCACTATCTCCATGTCCTCGTAAAAGAAAACCCTGCTGTCCACACAAAATTAGTTTGTTATTGGAAGTTTTTTTTCAGTTTTGTTTCTTGCTTTTTCGCCTCTTTGTTAATTTGAAAGTAAATATAGTCTTGTTTTCCTAAAAAATGAAATGTGTCTTACTTTGATTTGCTACGTATAGGTACCGGGTTTTCTATTATATTTTTCTTTCCAGTTAGTAGGTTATGTAACAGATATGAAAAAACTTTAAATAGTAAAGTTGTAGGATTTTACCCGTATTATCTTTTAAGATTATCAAAAATGTTTAAAAATCATAAGTTGAAAAATATTCATAACCTATATGTAACACTCTGTATATTATTATTTCATTAAATGATGTCTTACCGATTATACATATATCAGGTTTGATACCTTTATCTTTAAAGACAAAATTGACAAACTTTTAAATCTTAAAAGATAATACAGGTAAAATCCTATAACTTTCCTATTTAAAGTAATATTTAACCCACGAACTGAAAGGCAAAATATAATAGAAAATCCGGTACAATATGAATATGATACTTCCCAATTATAATTTTCACGTTACCGTTAATTGAGAAATAGTTAGACAAAGTTATTAGCGACGTAAAAATATGATTAACTTAAACTTTGAAAATTAAGTTAGCATTGGATTTGGGACTGAAAGTATATTAGTTCAAGGTTTGCTAATGGTATAAACCAATTTGAACATTAATGGCTAATTTACAAACATTACATTACAATATGCTTCGTCTTCAATCAACAGCTAAATATGCAAGCCAATTATATTTCAATAACCGCTTATATTGGAACGATAATTTTCTATCTCCGCTGGTAGGAAACTTATAATTCATTTCCGGATTCCACACGTTTTCAATAGTTTTTAGTTTGTCCTCTGGTAAACTTAAAAACCCTTTAAGTAAGTTTGTTGTCGCCATTATTCTGGTTTTTAGATAAGAGTTCAGGTTGAAGAACCTTTTTCTTTAGGTGCAGTGTACTATCTTGAGCTTTACTTGGGTCAGTTCGTGTTTTTTTTTGGGCTGGGCTATTTCATAAAATAATGTAAGACTAAATATTTTTCCTCTCGTTTTGCCATCGCAAAAAACTTGAAAATTATGAATTATACTGTAAAATTGCGCACTACGCGCCAAGAGAAACTTTCGTCTTTTTTGGAATTTTCATACAATAATGTAACTTTGAATATTTTCCCTCTCATTTTCCAATTGCATAAAACTTGTAAAAGTATGAATTATACTGTGAAATTGTGCACCAACTCGTCAAGAGAGACTCAGACGAACTGACTATTTCAATGCTTTTAGTGTACGTGAATGCGGTCATAGATAAAAGATTATGTGAATGCGGCCGAGTCGATACGGTCTCGCTCATATGCGCTGTTGCCGTTACAACCAAGAATATCGTAAAATATACTTATTTCGTAACCCGAAAATTAAAAGCACAGACGTTGTGCATTACTTAAATTACTTCATTTAGCCAGCCAATGGTGAAGGGGGTGTAAGCCCCTGGGGAACGGTTATTACAAAATGTTTTATACAAAAATTGGTCGATTGCGTTACACACACAAATAATATAAGGGTTTATTGACAAGAACACTTATTATTTAACTTTTATTGAGGGTCTTTGTAGCAAATGTATCAATCAGATCTTTGTAAAATAAAGAAAACAAGGAAATTGTTGCGGAAACGCGCTATTTGAGTATAACATGTAAAAATATTTAGATGTTATACTAATTTGATAAAATAAAACAACACGTAATCAAAATAGCCTCAGCATCATAAGAGAATTTATCGAGAAAACATCGCGACTCCCAAGACCCTTTTTAATAAATTTTAGGTAATCTAGTTCGGTTTCTCCTATCTTAATAAAAAGTTAATTAAAACTCTGCTCCTGCCTATTCCATGACATTTGTCATAATTCCAATTCCCCTTTTTCCAGGCTACATAAAACCTTGTTAAAGAACTGTTGTAAAGCCTTACAGTTATTATATTAATTTTCAAAGCGAACGAATATCATTTTCACGAATTAAAACATGAGCATTACCTTAGCCAAAAAGTACATGTTGAATAAGAAATAAATCAAGTTTCACTTATATTTTGATCAACTATAATAAATATAACTTAAAATAAAAGTGAAATTATATTTATTTATTGGTCAATATATACTTTTATCACTATAATAATATGATCGTGTTTGACTACAAAATATTTTATTAAACAAAATAATACAAATGTAGAAAAATAGTATAAAACTTGTATCTTCAAATTTATACGCTTATTCAAATATAATATAAATACTTAAAAACGTAATAGCTGAACAAGGAACTTCTGTAAATATATACTATACGTAGTATAAGTATAGGTAAGTTAAATATTACTAAACATTTCTAAACATATAAATTAATTTTCGCATTCCATGGTGATACGCTCGTCACATAACTTCCATGATAGAAATGATGCAAAACTTATATTAAATATCTTACTGAACAAATATCAACACAACATATACAAACTTACATCTTATCACATAACATATTTAACAAAAACAAATGGCACCTGTGAGAATATATTTTTCTTGTATTACTAATAAATTAAAACATATCATGGGAACAATTAATTGAAGTTTCATAACGCAAAGAAGTCATAATTTGTTTGCATATGAATAATAAAATTTAAGTATAAAAAAAGCTTAATGTTTTTTGTAAATGCTTCTTAGACGCGTCTCACGTATTTTTCTGTATAAATCAAGGGGATATGCGGTAATATTTTCGAAAAATAATAAAATAATAGGTGAGAAAAATATTCTATTTCCAGAATATCAGAGTATGTTATTAATTTGACGTCTAAACCAAAGCAGGTATAGAGCTTATCCAAAGCAACTTATACTGTCATTCAATCCAGTAACACATTGCAATAAGGGTTTGCGTCTTTTCATTAACCGGCACTTCAAGAAGCCTGTGTAGAAGTAACAAGAGATGGACATGGTAAATGTAGCTTACACACAACTTCAATAATACATCACAACAAAGAAAAAATGTATAATATTTACATTACTGATAACACCAAAAACATCACCTTCGATTCAACATATAGGGTCACCTGGAAGAATTTCTTCAACTCTCACTAGGCTGCAAATTCAAAATAAGTTAGGGCTCTGGCTTATATATATATATATATATATATATATATATATATATATATATATATATATATATATATATATATATATATATATATATATATATATATATATATATATATATATATATATATATATATATATATATATATATATATATATATATATATATATATATATATATATATATATATATATATATATATATATATATATATATATATATATATATATATATATATATATATATATATATATATTTATATATATATATATATATATATATATATATATATATATATATATATATATATATATATATATATATATATATATATATATATATATATATATATATATATATATATATATATATATATATATATATATATATATATAATCATTATATATTTCGTTTTACATGATAATTTAATTTTATTAGAAATGTTTGGTGTGCGATGTCGACCGCAAGCATTATCGGTTGGCACTTTTTTAGACGCGTCGTAATCAGTACCGTGAAAAGTGATCGTTATTGTGAGATTCTTCGGGATATTTTGGTACCTAAGTACAAGAGTTCCATAATTTCAGCAGAATGGTGAAACTGTACATACATATAGGTCAACAGAAGCCGTAAGAGCAGTATTTACTCAAAAAGTAGTAAGTTGGGCGGCTAGATCTCCGGGCCTGACCTCATTAGACTTTTTTGTGGGGATACCTTAAGTTTCTGCCTTTTTTGCTTCCTTCTGAAATCCTAGGAAGGACAACGGATTTAATCACGTCAAAAGTTAAAAGGATCTGTCTGTTTAGTGGAACACCTATATACATATATATATATATATATATATATATATATATATATATATATATATATATATATATATATATATATATATATATATATATATATATATATATATATATATATATATAATAAAAAGCACAATGAGAATGTATGCCTTTTTTCCTCCGTGTCTAGGATATTTAACTTCTATGCTTTAGATATTGCACATTTAAAGTTGGTACGCCTATATGCAGTGCCAACCGTGTATGGTAGTTTTTGACAACCTGAGGACGAGCATTAAACGTGTTATAAAACTTCAATTAATGTTTTAATCAGTCTTCGCAATAGTGGAATCAATCTACCCGAAATTTTCATGAAAAGAGAACTGTTCTTCACGTCGATATTGGTGGAATCAGAAAGTAAAGGATTTCGAAGTTTTGGCATTGTACGACAAATCGAAGCCATATTTTTTTGACTTTTGTAGAAAAATGGCGTTTTTGACAATAGCGGTGTAGTTAGCGGGTTCTTTGGTCTATGCGGAACCAAAAAAAAATTATTTCATTTTCAAATTTCCAACAAAACTGCAGGTTTCTATTCAATACACAACCTACAAAACAAAACTAAAAAAACTACACGACAAAGAGTTTTCGAATTTTCTTCATAATTTTAATTGGATTTAATCAATTTAATAAAAGCCTATGAAATTATACTTTTAGTGGTCACTAATAACCATATTGAATGTTAGGTCTTTGTATCTGAAACAACGGTTAAAAACTGCAATTTAATTTGAAAACTGAATTGTCCGATTTGTGCAAACCAACCAAATCGAATGTTTTATTTTTTTAAATGTAGGTTTTTTGTTCTCTTTAAAATGGCACCAAATTTTTACATTACATTTTAAATTACGAAATTCTATTTATTTATTTTTGTAAAAAGAAAGCTATTACACTCAAAAGAAAAACCAAAAAAACGCCTTTTCTTACATTAAAAACCAAAAATTTATTTTTAAATATAATAAATACATTTCATTTCATATTTAAACAACTGGTAATAATCCTTTCCCGAAAAAAATATGTTTTTAAGTTCAAATAAAATGTATTTTATTTTAAAATAAAATGTTAATTAAAATACTTTTTTTAATATAATCGTTTTTTTCTATATATCTGACTTAATATATTTTGAATTCCATTTTGAAGAGTATAAAAACGTACATTTGAAAAAATAAACATTCAAGTTGGCTGGTTTGCACAAAAACTAGACCAATTGAATTGGAGTTTTTAACCGTTCTATTAAATACAAGTACCTAAAATTTGTTATACTTTATGGTGACCACTAGAAGCATACTTAAATTTTTGTTAAAAAAAAAGTCAAAAGTAAAAAAAAACAGTTTTCGTCGTTGTGCAATCCAAAAATCTTTTTTTTTTCCTTTGTGATCCCACCAACATATTTATTCAAAACATTCCGATAAATTGACTCCATTACAAATTGAAATCCATTGCTGGACTCCAAAAATATAAATATTATAACAGCTGATTATACTGATTTTTAAAAATAAGAATTAGTATAATCAGGATATTCTAAAAAACTAAATTAAATAAAAAAACAATACAAAGTACAAAAATCTAGTAAATAAACGGAACATTTTGCATAACGACAGTGTCAATTTGAAAAAAAGTGTTTTCTTAAAGAGGTAATGGTTATACAATGAATAAATTCATTATTTTGTTATCCTAGTAGTATTTTCTTGTCCTCGTACTGATGAATAAAATAAAATAGCCTTGAACCACTCAATATATTAATTTTGAAAGTAAACTGAAAAAGATCAAGACTACTGTTTGGCACATAACATCAAAATTGTTACATTAAATTTTTGTTTAGTTGTAAAGGGTAATATTTATTTCTGAGGTTGACACTTTACATTTTACCATTTTCAATACAAAAAATACTACACATAATTACTACTAAACCTAGAACATGAACACCTAGACATTCATCAATATTGCTTTATATAAATTCAGTGTGTAGACACTACAGTCAAAGGTAACTAGAATATTGCAAGACGATTCAGATATTTTAAATAAGGACAGTCATCTCAAGGCAAAATTAAGTTAAAACTTTTTTGACAGACGGTTAAAACTTTTTTGACGGGCATGGTTACGAAGTTTAGTTTATAAAAAGAGAAACACCAAAGAAATATTGATTAGATATTTTGACAGAACATTTGACTGATTGGGTACTATACATATTTTTAGTAGTGATATTTTTTTAAAGAACTGTTAGATACCTACATTTAGAAAACATATATACAGTTTTTACAAAAAGTATTGTGTCGTCAAATTTAATGTCATAAAATATTAGGGCAACGAGCAAATTATTTGAGGTAGGGTAAAACTTAAAATCCTCATTTACTCCGTGTAAATACAAAACATTAAAAATGAACTACTCGAACGTTTATTTTTTGTCTTTTTGAATATCGAGGAGTGCAAAGAAACAATTAACTGAACAGTCATCCTGCTCATCATCATATCATATTTTTCTTTTAGAGGATTTTTATTCATGTCTGAATAAAAAAATAATTTTAATTTAAAAGACAATTTGCAGCATTCCTTTGAAGAAAATTAGTTCAGTTTCATTGTAATTAAATAAACAAATAGAAATATTAACAGTTAAATAACTAAATGCCTTTCGAGCGTATGTTTTTTAACGTATTTTTCGGACGTAATACACCAAATTTAGTACCTATTTTTCAATAACCGCTTACAAATTAATTAAGCTTATTTGCTTTTAGAGGTATGTCTATAAATAATTATCAAATTTTAACATGGGATAGAAAAAATAATACGTTTATTTTAATAAGAACTTAACATTATCAGTTGGGGGTTTTTTGCATTAGCAAAAGATAAAAATTAAAAACTAAGAAAGAAATACGATGTGTTAGAAGGTTTCAATATAAATATATATACTCTATTTATTTCTCGGATAAGTACACAAATTAATTTAAAAAATATCACATTGTTCTAGTTGTGAACACTGTATAATTAGACGTTTGCTGAGCTCAAATGCATAGCGAATCATGTGAAGTCAGCCGCAAAATCATTTTTCTTTTTTGAGAATATTTGGAATGTTTTTGCTTTTTTCAAAATGTAAGCACTTTTCGGAATTTTTTTATTATAATTATTATTTGTTAACATTAGAATAAACAAAATTTTTATTAAGCACTATAAATATGAATATTACTGTGCGTAGGTTTGCAAACTTATCACGACCTCTTTGTGTCCATTAAAATACAAATATTTACCTAAATAACTGTTTAAGGTCTATAATCGCAGAGTATAGGAATTTTATCAAGAATAAAACATAATTCAAAATTAATACACAGTGCTTTGTTCCGAAAAGTGAGTGTTTTTAGTTGTCAAAAAAAAGAAAGTATCTAAGCTGGATATTTGTCAGTTCTATTTTAACAGTAAACAACAATGTTTTATATAAATGTTCTAATTTAAATTAACGTATCTAGACACGTCTCGTATTATCTAACAAAAGTTATATGACGATCCTTATTTAGGTTAAATAAAAAAGAGTATAATACATCAAATTCATACAGAGAATTTGTTAAAAAAATTAACAGAACAAAAAAATTTGGAAATAACATATCGAGAAAAAGTAAACATTAACCACTAAGTAAAAACAATAAGATCTACTAAGTTCATGCTTAAAAAAGAAGATAACTATGTTGTTTTGGCCAATCACAAAGCGAATCCAAGCTCTAAACATGACTAATATTAATTAAAATTTGGCAAATATAAGAAATATTAATTTTTGCTACAATTTTGAAAAAAAATTGGTAGTCCCGTATCACAAAGCTGTCAATAAAAAGTCGGCTGTTGCCTTTCTAGTGTATTCCGTAAAAATAAATCAAATAACAACTTGGAAACAAACCATAAATGGAGCAAAGATTTTCTAGAAAATCTGTTAAAATATGATATCCGTTATTTTCAAAATAAAAATACAAAACAAAAATAAACATTGTGTATTGTCTTCTAGGTTTATTTTTAGCAATATTATCACATTTGTTTTAGGAATGTAATACCTACCTTGACAGTTGTAAGCGTTACAACACACAGTTATTTCTTTCCTTAAACACAGCCGCAATATTGTTTTTACTTAAAACTTAGCAAACTTTAAACATTATGAAGAAAAAAAACACAACAACTAAATTTGAACCTGAGGATTAACAACAAATGGTAGAGCTACTAGGAAAATTGCCATTACCTGTCGTGAATGATTCGTCGGATGAACTTGAATAAACGTTGCTACTTAATTTAGATCTCTTTAACGGTGGCTCCAACGGCAAATCTTCCATGGGGTTTTGTAAGCCTTCTTCCTGAAGAAGCCGTTTTACTTTGGACTTAACGTCATCATCCTGGCAAAAAATATTTAAATCAGGCTTAAAAACAAATACGGGTGTGAATAATTTGCTAATCATGAATTGAAAACCTGCTGCCATGCTTATTATGAAGTAATCAAGAAAAAAAGGTATACTTTTAATACATATAAAATTTTTATGCTTCCATAAATTTACCTCTGCCCCTAGGGGGTACTTTACTTTAGAGAATTTTATAAAAAAAATGTACCGCCACCACTGCTTCTCAACAAATACCAACAAATTTTAAGTTTAAGTTAATTAAATAAACATTATAAATGTTCTATGCTGCCATAAAAAGAAATATTTAATTATGCCCGTAGGGGATATTTAACTCTTGGGAATTTTGTCAAAAATGTGCCACCAGCCATATATATATATATATATTGATACAGGACAAGATGGCACCTGCCTGTAGAAAATTGTAGGTTCAACTGGCTTCTATGGGTCAGTTGGCATCCGGTATTCGAATGCCAAGTGACTATCAAGGAAAAATAGCATAGACATGTCAGGGATGACTCCCTAAGTCGAAATAACCAATAAAAAGTTGGTATCCAACTGACCTGATTTTTGACCTTAGTGGGTAATTTTGGTTCAACCGCTTTCCGCTCGGGTCGCCGATGCTGCCTTGAAAGTATTCATTTTATGTATTCTTCGTAAACTGTATAGGGTTAGATGGCATTCGATTTACTGGCAACATTGCAGGGTGCCGACTTACCCGATATACTGATTTAAATCTGCGAATTCGTACGAGTTTTTCGTATTTTGATCGATTTTTCGGATTTTCACCTACTTAATTTTTCAGTTTGTTTGTATTTGTGATAAAGTAAAAATGTATTTTGTATCTTTAAAGGCTGTATAGAAATATTTAATAAATGACCGAATTCGGGGGGCAATTTCCGAAACGGTGCATTTAACACTCTTCTCAAACACTAATTTAAGAGCGGTAGTTGCATGATTCATCCTCAACGAGAACCTGTGTGCACATGTTAATCACGTTGGAAACGCTAGACATATGACGACAGTTTTTTTTACAGACGTAAAGGGTTGGAGAAAATTTCCAGATATGTTTATTGGAAAAATAAGGCGTCATTTTTTAATTGCTTAAAATATAATAAAAAAATACAGTGTCAATATTAATTTTTTTATATTTTTCAACTGCGGATGATGGCATTTAAATTTATAAACCCCAAAACAAATAAAATAAATAAAAAAACTCTTGTTGACAATGATATAATTATTTACTGAATTGTAAAAGGTAAGCGAATATATTTTAATATCTCTTGTACATTAAAAAAAAAGGCTTCAAATATAAAGAAATGTAAAGTGCTACACCAACTGGAAAATATTTTTTGGACAGTTTTTCAAAATTATTGACAGCCCACCATCTTCTATCAACGTTTTTAATATGCATTGCCCATTTCGCTTCTTAAGGGTATGAAATTAATAACTAATATCTCTTTTCTGAACAACAGCACTAGATTTTTCAACTACGAAAAGGAGTTCTTCCCCCCGCCCCCTTTAGGTGGCGCCCCTCTACGGTAAATCCTATACTCCTTTCTTTGTTTTCAAACAAATATGGCGTGAGGACTTTTTTTTTTTATTTATTTTTTTAGTCGTCACTTTACTTGTACCTGGCGTTATTATTTTCTATGACATACTTTTTGCCAGGCTTTATTTTACATATTTTTATCGTCGCCTTACTTCATACTGTCGCTCGTCTTATGGACTGTCCTCCCCCGCGCCCCCAACAGCTGGTTACTCTCCTGCCTCTGCGTTAAGTCATTTTTAAAATTAAAAAAAATTTAAAAAAATTAAAAAAAAAACGGTACATCTAGAAAAGTTTCCATTTTATTGCAAATCACTTACACATATTGTATTTTATGCTTGTAGTATTGGTTTGTGATGATAATCTTTGAATGGCTTAATGTAAAAAACGTATGGCAAACCCATTTCATTGCTGAAAAACCTGTTGGTATGTATTTTTTAAAACCACTATTACTCTTAGGAATCGAGTAGGACGCAGCACATTAAAAATATTTTAACAAAATATGGAGGGCTGCCAATAAAAGGCATCTAAAAATTACAAATATTTCTAGAACTAGGTGTGGAATTTAAAATGTTCGAATTTGACGAACTTTTTTTAAACAGCCTGTATAATAGTGATTTTGTAACTGGCATGCTGGCCATGATGGAATTCATTAAAAGTAAGAGGAAATCTCTCTTTTAACCCTGAAATCCACAATAATATGAACTATTTTGAAGAAAAAAATGTTTAAAATATACAGTATTTTTACAGTTGTTTAACTTTTGGCCAGTAACATACTTAAAGTAGGTCCTAATAAAAAAAAAACAAGAAGAAACCAAATTGCCTACAGTTAATAAAAAAATCATTTTACACAGTTAATAAATAAAAGAGTTATATGATGAAAGTAGAGTCCAATTTAATTTAGCACATCATGTATGATATTAAAACATTTTTGTGTGCCAAACTTGCGAGGAAAGCTTTCAAGAAATACAAAATTCGAACTAAATTTTTTAACTGCTTACTTAAAAATCCTACTTTTACCAACGATTCGAAAACATTAATTTTATATAATTTTGGTCGGTTCACTATACGTTTAGATGGCATCCGTTTAACTGTCGCCCCTCTATATTTTAACGGTTTTAAACAGTTTATTTCAACCATGGGCGTAGGCATGAATAATCATCCGTGATTGAATCGTAATTCGTATTCAAGTTTTCCACTAAATTAAACGAAAAGATAGCAAAGCTCTCCTATCGAATTTGTAACACTCTGTATATATAGATGTATAGATTTCCAAGTTGTAAATTTTGTATATAAGAACTTTAATGCGTTGTTAAGTTTAAGTACTTCAAAAACAGTTTAAGCAAAAATATTATTTATTTTTCAAATCAGGAAGATATAGGCTATCCCATTTAAAAAATATTTTGTGTAATTTTCGCAGCTTTTCGATGCTCTTTTGTCTGTCATATCTTAAGTCAAAATCTCATGATGATTTTTTTTTAACTTTTTTGTATCTCAAAAAATAAAAGGTGAAAAAAAAATCGTAAGCCACTTCATCGTTTAGGGCAAGTAAAAATATATAAAAAATGCCTCCATGTATTTTATGATACAAGTCGTTTTCGAGAAAAAAAAATCTATTTTGATGCACGACTCTGATCCAGTTTTAGTTAGAGTCAGAATTGCTCAAAACTCAAAAACATACACCGAATAAGTCTGTGGTAAATACTATCAATCGCACTTTGAATACTTTTGGCTAGTAAATTAGTAACCTCATCCTTATTCTATCTTGTAGGTCCTCAACGCTGTTTGGTCTATTTTTAAACACTCTCTTCTTCAAATACTCCCACAGAAAGAAATCCAACGGTGTAAGGTCCGGAGATCTTGGTGGCCATTCAATGGGACCCCGTCTACCTATCCACCGATTTGGACAAATTTTGTCCAAGTACCTTCGAACATTTATACCAAAATGGTGCGCCATCTTGTTGAAACCATATTCTTTCGTGGGGTATATCTGCATCATCCTCATTAGGAAACATTATTGCTAATGCAGGTATTAAATCAATCGAATGAGTGGAAATCTAAGAAACGCTCAGCAGTAAAATTTTCTTAAAAAACAAATGTTCCTAAAATTCGGTTATTTATTATGCCAGCCCACACACTGACTTTTTGAGGATCTTGTGCATGTCCCTCAGGTATCCACTATGTGGATGTCCATAAATTACTTCACGCCAATTTTACCCATTTTAGACCCTTCCCCCTCATTGTCACACTTGGGTGGACCCTCCTAACAAAACAACGTCACAGTATGGTAGCCCCCCCTCAGTCACACATAACGAGGGCGCGTTAAAAAATAATTTTTATCAAAAAGTCATGCGAATGCAAAAACACTCTTTAATACTTATAGTTAGTAAGTAAAATACATAGCACATTTGGTAAATAAAATGTTGTCCACGGATTTTTTAAATATTGACCTGGTTCCACACAAATTCGAGCAGAAGTACTATCTGGCCGAGAGACATCCTTGACAATTTTGTCAAAATCGATTTCATTTTCATCGACCCATTCGGCGTCTTCTGCACCTGTGAGTTCGTCCCGTAAAATTCATAATAACTCCCGAGCTCTACGTGCTGCAACTCGCAAGGGTCTTTTATCACGCTGCTGTACATCATTATGATATATTTTTTAGGTTTCAACATTGCTTGCTTAGATGTGTAGTAGAGATCACATTGGCTGCAAACTCTATCTGCTAGTTTATGGTGGATAGAAGGACAAAAATAATCAAATGGTAGTTGGGAGAAATCCTGATTCTCAGGTTGGATACCTAAAGATAGACCAGTAAAACTAGAAATTTTTTATCATAATCGAATGACGCTTTGCTCAATTTTTATCAGTGGAGGCAGAAATCCATTTGGAATTAAATATCTTAGGCGACTTCTACTTACAGAACAACATTCACTTGAGGTACATTTTACTATCTGCAATAAATACTGCGATTCGCGGACGTGTTTATCATACCACTCTTCTATTAGTACCTCTACACCATCACTGCAAGAATCCTCAACTGCGAAACTTTTCAAGAAGTGTATCGGTAGTTCTACCTTGTGAATCAAGGTGAGATCCATAGTACTCATGCATTTTACCTGCATTTTGCAACGTAAAAATTTGTGATATTAGGAAGTTGCTACTTAACGTAGTGCAATAATAAATATCACTATCGTTTAATCAATCCTTTCAAAATAATTAAATGAAATTTTCCCAAGTCACTGGATAGGTTGAATAATTGGTGTTACCCAAGGTCGTTCCGCATTACACCATAAGGATATACTTTGATAGTTAATTTTAATTAAAAACTTATGTGGACTCTTTTTTTCTGTAACGAAATGAGCAGCCCCTAATTTTTTGCTAGAATCGGATTCAGTTTTAGAAGACCTCATAGAGTCCCCACATGACCCGAGGTTGCCATTTCGGAGAAAAAAATGTTGAGGTGCCTACAAATTAAAGGGTTGCAGGAAGGGGGCTGAAAATATTACAAAAAGACAACTTTTTGTGAAAAACAAGGGAATTTTGTGCGTTTGTATATATATATATATATATATATATATATATATATATATATATATATATATATATATATATATATATATATATATATATATATATATTCCTGCTGGGTAAATTTCGAGTTTTTATATTAGAATTTTTAGTTGTGCTGGATTATAATAAATTAATACATTTAATATTTAAACGTGGTGTACTTATAGAGGGCCAGTACTTTCATGTTCAACTACACAATATATTTTTTCGGTTAAATATCCGAGAATACAGTCATTCCTACCTATGGTTTTAGAGTGTAGAATGGCTACATTCCTTCAAAAGAGTTATGATAGCATTGTAAATAAATGAAAATAATATATGGGTTATCTTGGCAACAGTAGCGTATTTTCGCGAATCCAGGCAGCCCAGAGGATAGGGCCTACGCTTTCGTTAAACGGACGAAGTATTTTTTTATCTGGCTATTTTTTCCACATATAATATCAAAA
Organism: Kuschelorhynchus macadamiae; assembly: GCA_030620095.1. Classification (NCBI taxonomy): domain Eukaryota; kingdom Metazoa; phylum Arthropoda; class Insecta; order Coleoptera; family Curculionidae; genus Kuschelorhynchus; species Kuschelorhynchus macadamiae. The sequence continues at coordinate 357,675 of JAUTXW010003977.1, forward strand.
TTTTTCGATTTGCGTTCGCGCCTTCATCATGTTACTGGATTTATCTATAGATAGGTATATGGGTTTAGAATGTTCATAGCTACCGCAGAGTCGGGATAGGTACCAGGTGATATTTAGAAATTCCGGCCGGACCTATCTGTGAAAGAAACTAAAAATATGGGCAACAATTGAGCTGAAAAATAATAAACATGGGTTCACAGATAAAGTTATCTGTTCGTACAGAAATGGAAGGTACTTAAACTGAAAGAAATAATTTTGACTAAATAAAAATAGTCGTTTGTGGTTTTAAAACCTAGAATAATTTTTTTTAGATATTTTATGATTAATTTGTTTTAAGAATTCCACTATTTTCATATTAGAATCAACTAGTGAAAAATCTAAATCAGAGTTTGAAGGAAAACTATAACAGCCTTTTGCAAATGACATAAAGAGGAAATTATATATTTGGTGTAAATAGACGCTATGTGAATTTGATATAGCAACGTATAACTATATCGTTGAAATCTTGGTTCAAATACAATTTGTTTTCTTTGTATATGCGCTTAAACTAACCTTGGACCTAACAAGTGACAAAAATTGGCTTCTTAACTACATAATAACATATAAGCCGATAGCGTACATGTATGTAGGTATAATCTTCTTTACAAATGATTCCAAGAAACAAAGTTTTTTAAACTAATAAAACATATTTAAATTTTATACATATAGATATGTGGCGGGAAATAAACTATAATAAGACATCAAAGTTATGAATTTCTGTCAATATGGTTAACCTTACGTGGCTTTACGAATGTCGTGACTAGTAAAGTCACACGTCAAAGAAAAGCTGCGATGAAACGTCATCTTTGTCCATCTTTTTCGCCGGTTCTATTCATAAAGTTTCATCACATGGCTGGTGTCAATTATTGTTAACATTATAAAAACGGCATCCATTGTATTAGAGATTCAAACAGAAAGGTCAAATCTGATCACATGCTTTTCGATAATTTTTCGCCCAGCCATTTTAAAATAACTTATACTTGGGTTACTTCATGACAGAATGATAATGATATATAGTCCATACATGAGGTGTATTCTTAGTCATGAGATTATTTGAAATGATTATTATAAAATAATAGTGGACGTCAAATTACATTACTAAATTCACTTATATTTTCTCCTGAGACAAATCAATATCAATATCGAATCAAATATTTTACTTTAATTTATATGTCCAAGAAAAAGCACATTTACTTAAATGTAAATTTTTCCACTAAAATGCGAAAAATAAATAATATATCTTTTGAAAATTCGGCTATTACCTAATAAAAAAATCGATAATTTCATTTACCCGGACCATCCCTGGTTATGAATATTTTCATTCATTAGGAATAGTGAAGAGTAACCCAATTTAATTCCGCACATAGTCATTTAATATACTTTTCAAAAGTGTTTACTGTTCGCAATTTTATTCCACTATATGGGATTAGCACCAATATTTTACCAGTTTCTTTCTACCTATGCTACACTTATTTTTTTGGGCATGATTTAAAATAAATTGATTTTTTTACATAGATTTTTATAGATTGCCATTTTGTATTATCATTTTGAATTCGAACCAGTTAATCCCTGTATCATATTCAATTTTGCTGCAGGATATTATGTCAACTGAAAAATTTTTTACATTGATTTTTTTAGATATTTTATTTAGACGCCACTTTGTTTCTCCGTCTTGAATCGCACCACAATTTTATCAGTTAATTTCTATACCACACTAAAGAGACGTTCAAAAGTTAAAATTTTTCTAAAAAGTCGTTTTTTAGACTGATTTTTTAAATAATTTATCAGGCCACCACTTTTTTTTGCTGCCTTAGATTTATACCAAAATATTACAGGCTGGTTCCTTGGTTTTTTCCAAAATTTGAGATAAATTGGAAAACTTGGTTTTTAGTAATAATTTTTAAACAATTTACTAGGCTGCCATTTTGTTCCCTCATATTGGATATTTATCAAAATAATACCATATCAGCCCTACATAACCATTAATTTTTAATAAAAATTTGAAGTCAATCGGGTAAATAGTTTTTAGCAACGCCGAGAACTGACAAACAGACAGACCGACAAACAGACAAATGGAAGTGAGCAAACATATTTTTTGACACCTAGGGACACTAAAATATTTTTAATATGTAAACCCTGCAATTTTTTTCACGAAACATTTCATTTGGCAGCCATTTTGTTTCGCCATCTTGAATTCGTATTACAATTTTACATCTCTATACCACAGTTAATTCTTGACGAAATTTGAAGTCAATCTATTAATTTGTTTGTTTGTTTGTATTGAATCTTTAATAAAATATGACCAGGTCATTCCCATACGGATTTTTATTTTAATCAAAATTTGAACCCAATCGGGAAAGTAGTATTTTAGCTGTGCCGCGAACAGGCAGACCGACGCACAGAAGGCAAAAATCCAAAATTAGAAAATAAAAAGTCAAATATTGAACATTACGTTTTTTGTCCTTCAAATGCATCATTGAATGCTTAATATGTCCCTACAAACATATTTGTTTGTTTTGAATTTTTCGGGTAACTTATTTTATAGTAGGCTCTGGACAAATAGTAAGTATATTAAACGTCAAATAGTTTCTATTATTTGTTGATAATTAACGTCAAAATCAGGTTCTTGTTTTGTGAGCTTAGAAAGTAATTTAGTTTTTGCAACAATAGTATGGTAAATATGCAAGGTAAGTACATTTTATTATCTAGTATTTTTTATATAACCAAACGTTTGTTATATATTTTACTTCCACATCCCTTCAGGATGGGAAGTATAGTATTTTTGTTATATGTTTAAGTTGGTAAAGCATATTATTGTCAAATTACACTCAATTACAGTTAAATCGACCGGTATACTGTTGAGATATATTCGGTTAATCAAATCACACTAAAATCAGCTGCAACAAATTGCAATAAATGCTGTTTTTATAACCTTTTATTTAACTTGACAATGTTGACGTATATGCTTTGGACAAATTTTAATTAACATTTGACCAACTTTTACGTACTTACCCGATTACCTTTAAATGTGGTATGTGGCATGATACAATAAATACAAGGTATGTCAGCTGCTTACGTCACGCGTGTGACACGGCAGGCAAGGGCATCTTGATTATTTTATTCATAAAGCTTTTAAGGTAACTTTAAATGTTTTAAATATTATTTTAACCATCTGTAGACTTTATAAAGCTTAAAATACAGATATTTATAAAATTACGACAATAAAATAAGTTTAAACTCAATATTCAATCGTGTTTTCCATTTAAATACATAACAAAAGGCAAACGCTTGCAACCTTAGACAAGGAATTCCTTGTCTAAGCTTGCAACACGCGTGACGTCACAAGCGGAATCCAACCTCGCGTTGCGTGATAGATATAGTTTTGGGACATAACAATATTATGATGTCATGAAGTTGACAACTCCCCCTCTAAGTGGGTGGAGAGGGGTAACATATAAACACGAGTATAGACATGTTCGTTCAAAATTGGTACAAATGCGTATTTAGGAGCGCACATTACGAATTTTAAAAAATGTGGTTTTTGCAAAGTTTTATAAAACTGACCGATAATAAAACTGTCCGCAAATGGTTCGTTTCCAAAATACAGGGTCAATGGTAAAGTTTTGAAAAAAAATATTTTTTTATCTTGCATATTTACCATACTATTGTTGCAAAAACTAAATTACTTTCTAAGCTCACAAAACAAGAACCTGATTTTGACGTTAATTATCAACAAATAATAGAAACTATTTGACGTTTAATATACTTACTATTTTTCCAGAGCCTACTATAAAATAAGTTACCCGAAAAATTCAAAACAAACAAATATGTTTGTAGGGACATATTAAGCATTCAATGATGCATTTGAAGGACAAAAAACGTAATGTTCAATATTTGACTTTTTATTTTCTAATTTTGGATTTTTGCCTTCTGTGCGACGGAATTGAGAAAACATGTTTTCCGGCATCTATGAACCCCGAAACTGAAAAAATCTCGGAGGGTGATTTTTTCACGATTACAATACTTCCATTTTACGATAGAAGTAATAAATTCAATAAGTAGTTTTTACAATGACGAACACCGCGTTTTTATTACGTAATTTTGAATTGGTACCAGTTTATCTCTATATCACACTTAATTTTTCTGCAAAATTTAAAGTCCATTGAATAAGATTTAAAAAAAATTGGCCATCATTTTGTTCCGCCATCTTGAAATGGTACCACCACTTTACCATTTTATCTCTATATCACACCTAATGCTTGTATACAATTTGAAGTTAATCTAATAAGTAGTTTAAATATCTTGTTAGGGCGCCATTTTGTTTTCATATCTTATATTCATACCAAAATATCACCAGTATATTTCTATATAACACTTGATTTGTATGCAAATTTTCCGACAAATATGGTAATTAGTTTTTTTAGTAATAATTTTTTAAATTTCACTAAGCCGCCATCTTGCTCCGGCATTTTGGATTTTTACCAAAATATTACCAGGTCATCCCCATATGACCCTTAATTTTTGACTTAAATTTGAAGTCGATTTGATAAGTAGCTTTTACGCTATGCCACGAAATGAGAGACAGACAGACAAACCGACAGACAGATCGATTAATAAATTATTTTTTGGCACCTAGGGATGCTAAAACGTAATATGTGTGATTTTTCACAACTACAAACATTCTCTTTTGCCGCCATTTTGCCACGCAATCTTGAGTTAGTACCACAATTTTAGTAGTTCATCTCTAGACCACAGTTATGGCATACAATTTGAAATAAATTTAATAAGTAGTTTTCTCAAGCTGAATTTTTAAATATTTTATTAAGCCGCCATTTTCAATTCAAACCAAAATTTTACCAGTTGGTTCTTACATAATACTTGATATTTGTACAAAACTAGAGATAAATTAGATAAGTAGTCGTTTAGTAATATTTTTTTTAATATTTCACTAGGGCGCCATTTTGTTTTGCCTTATTGGATTTTTTCCAAAATGTTACCAGGACATTCCCACATGAGCATTAATTTTTGACTAAAATATGAAGTCAATCTGATAAGTAGTTTTTAAGCCATACCGCGAACTGACAAACAGACAGACAAACCGACAGACGGACGAACGGAATTGTTAAAACATATTTTTTGGCACCTAGCGACGCTAAAACGTGAATATATGTAAAACCTGAGAGGGTGATTTTTTTCACGATTACAAACATTCTATTTGGCCGCCATCTTGAATTAGTACCACAATTTTACTGGTTCATGTCTATACCACCTGACCACAGTTAGTTATAGCATACAATTTGAAATTACTCCATTAAGTAGTTTTTTCAGGCTGAATTTTTAAATATCTTACTAAGCTGCCATTTTCTTCCGCCATCTTGGATTCGTACCAAAATTTTACCAATTTATTCCTACATAATTCTTAATTTTTGTGCAAAATTTGAGATAAATAGTTTTTTAGTAATAATTTTTTTAACAGTTTTTGTTCACATTTTGTTTTGCCATATTGGATTTTTATCAACATGTTACCAGGTCATTCCCACATGACCCTTCATTTTTGTTCAAAATCTGAAGTCAATCGGGTAAGTAGTTTTTTAGCTATGCCGCGGACAGAGCGACACACAGACCGACCAACAGACAGACAGACCAATGGAATTGAGAAAACATGTCTAGACCCTGAAACGTAAAGATCTGAAACTACCTCAGAGGATGATTTTTTTACGATTACAATACTTCTCTTTTAAAATTGATAATTTTTCTTAATTTCTTTGTTAGGATTTAATTATTAAATATGTACCCACACGCACGACTAATAGTTAGTTGGAAATTGTTGGAAAAAATTATATTAAATATTTTTAAGACATTGTTGCATTCTTTATAAGTCATTACAATTTAAACAAAATCTTTGTATTTAAGGACCATTTTGACGTGTGTTTTCAGTTTATCAAAAAATATAGAAGGTCGACCTGGTACCTGTTTATGCTTACTACGAGAGATTTCGGAACTTTTAAACAGTTTCAAATTCTCCCGGTTATAAAAATTGTTTTTTTTTTAACATCACATTCTGTTTAGAAAAAATCCCAGCTTTCCATTGGTCAAACAAAGAAGGTATCCACCAGACTTGAAAAAATATTTTGTAGTTAGATTATGTTAATTGTAGCAACACATTTAAAAAGTTCTTAAGTTAGATTTCAAATGAAAAAAGTTAGATTATCTTAAATATAACGGAAATAAGGGGGAGTGGAACCTCTATGTGGGACACTCTGTATCTATACATACTGAGATATCAAAAATTATATCGATAAAAGTTAGCCGTAGAATAAAAACCATCTTTCTTAGGTTCTGCCATTCTTGCGAGGCGATAATGCAAATTATTCTTTTTTTTTCGCCAGTGGATAATAAATATAAAACGTACTTTTTCCATTCTATTGTTAATTTATCAAAATAAGTCATACATAATAAATATATATATATATATATATATATATATATATATATATATATATATATATATATATATATATATATATATATATATATATATATATATATATATATATATATATATATATATATATATATATATATATATATATATATATATATATATATATATATATATATATATATATATATATATATATATATATATATATATATATATATATATATATATATATATATATATATATATATATATATATATATATATATATATATATATATATATATATATATATATATATATATATATATATATATATATATATATATATATATATATATATATATATATATATATATATATATATATATATATATATATATATATATATATATATATATATATATATATATATATATATATATATATATATATATATATATATATATATATATATATATATATATACATATATATATATATATATATATATATATATATATATATATATATATATATATATATATATATATATATATATATATATATATATATATATATATATATATATATATATATATATATATATATATATATATATATATATATATATATATATATATATATATATATATATATATATATATATATATATATATATATATATATATATATATATATATATATATATATATATATATATACATATATATATATATATATACATATAAATATATATATATATATATATATATATATATATATATATATATATATATATATATATATATATATATATATATATATATATATATATATATATATATATATATGTATGTATATATATATATATATATATATATATATATATATATATATATATATACCTCTAAAGTATTGCCGGGCGTCCATAATGTAAAATTGTAGGTTCAGTTAGCGTCCGGCGCTAATGGGCGTCCCATATACGGACGCCCACTGACCCTACCTTAAAACCCAGTTAGAACTCCATCATTCGTCATTTAGAAATAATCTAACGTAAAATTAGCCGGACGTTAACTTGCCTGTTTTTTGATAGCCGTTTATGTTGTAGTTCAACCATTTAACATCATGGCGCGCTACAAGCAAATTCTGTATATGTTAGTGTATATCTTACCATTACAAGGGTTTACCCGGCGTCCAATTCCACCATAGCTATGCTTCGAGATATTCAGTATAAACTTCCACAGTAAGGATTTACTTGGCGTCCGAAATCATCGTAAAATCGGCAACATAGCCTATGAAAATATTTACTTCTGTTTTGTTTGGGAGAGTGAAATTGTGGGATTTCATTTTTGTAACACTGGATAGTACTATAAATTATTTTATCAAGTGTGATTTATTGGTTTAAAAGTAATTAAAAATGTACCAGTTCCATTCGCGTACCACTAGGATAGTGAATGCAGCGAAAACAAATAAAACAGGTACGTAAATAAAACATTAATAAAAGTGAGGTTATAATTTTTTTTCTTTGCCGCATTTTAAAGCATTTGAAGCATGTGTTTTCTTAAACTAGGCAATAAAGATGACCGCCAATATAATAGTCGATTCTATCTTATTTACAGAAATAAGAGGTGGAAAAATACTACTAATTACAGAGAAAAGTTGCATGTTTTTTTTGCTAGAGCTAGATATGATTTTTTTAAATAAGTTTTTGCTAAAGGGTGAGCAATACAAAACATTTTGACATCTCAAAATGTATGGAACTTTTAATGAAACGTTACAATATAAGATAGCTTCAATTTCGTGTAGTTATAGTTAATTTCATATTTATATTACTTTACATTTAACATTTACACATTACATTACAACATTTTAAAAAAGTTGGAAAACTAGCAATTAGTAGTGTATTCTTTCTTGAAGGTATTTATAGCTTTTATTGTGTATTGTATTTTTACTTTCCATTATAACAGCCAATATATTCTTCTTATTAATGCACTAGGTACACCGTGTTCCACATAAAAATACCCACTATACAATCTGGAAGTCCGTAATAGATTAGAAAAAGTTTCTTTAAATTTGAAGTTCTTTTAAAATAAGTTTCCAAATATACACATGAACTATAAAGTTTTAAATGGGACACCCTGTATTTTTGTCCATTTTGGATTCCTTGTCAAAAATAAACATAAGTTATCAATTTAAACTATAGTTGATTTCTGCTTAGGTTTCGAGATAATCAAGGTTATGTGTGATTTTTTGAAAACAGGAGCTATTTTTCAAATCATTATAAAAAATAGCAAAAATCTAAAATTGGACATTTGGGTGGTAATTTCCAGTTTATAAAGCGCCAATGCATATACGAAATACCAAATATTTGTCCACACCTATACAGGGCGGACATACCACGAAATCAATCTTACACCTTTTTAAAGTGAAAAAAAGTCAGTTTTGTTTAAATAGAACACCCACTATGTTTTTTATTTATTTATTTATTTATTTATTTATTTACACTACCCCACAGGGCAGTAGCCCCTATTATTGGGCAGGATACACAGCAAATATTAAGTTATACAGATAAACAAATATATATCCAGCAATATAAATTATCAAATAGCTAACATATATAGTTAAATAACTAAAACTAAAATAACTTATCAAATATTGAACATACTATATAATTATAAATAACTAGAACTAACAGATTTAATATTTTTATCATTACAATGGAAAATATCCAAATAATCCTTCAAGCGATTGTGAATAGAATACATATTGTGCAGTGGGGAGAATTTTAAAACGTTCGTTCTAGATTTTGGAAGGTAGAATAATGGTGATGACCGAGTTGATCTAGCGGGCACGTGAAAAGTAACTTGAGATAGCAGATTAGGAGCAGACATTTTATTATTTATTAACTTGTACAGAAATATGAGCAGAAAATATTGTCTTCTTTTCTCAAGGGTGTCCCATTTAAATCTTAAAAGTAGACTTTGTCGGGAAATATCAAAAGGTGGGTAAGACCCATCAATTTTAAAACTCAGAAATTTTAAAAATTTATACTGCACGCTTTCTAATTTGTCAATATGCACTTGATAATTAGGGTGCCAAACAGAGGAGGCATACTCTAACCTACTACGAACCAGAGAATAAAAAAGTGAGCACAAGGTTTCAGATGACTTGAACTCCCGACTAGATCGTATAAGAAATCCTAAAATCCGATAAGACTTGGCAACAATATCCTCGATGTGATGGATAAATGAAAACCTGCTATCAAATATGACTCCCAAGTCTTTAAAATTTTCAACTCGTTTCAGAGCAACACCGTCCATATGATACTCATACTGCATAGGAATTCTACTTCTACTGAATGTTAAAACATTACATTTATTGATGTTAAGGGACAGTTTGTTTTTTTCACACCATTGACCAAGTGTAAGAAGATCAAGACTCAAGTTCCGGCAATCATCAAGACAGTCAATTGTGCGGAATATTTTTAAATCATCAGCATAAAGCAAACAATTATTATTCATACCGTTAACGATGTCATTTATAAAAATGTTAAAAAATAAGGGACCCAGGACAGACCCCTGGGGAACACCCGACGTGGCAACAAAAGTATCTGAAATATGACACCGATACTGCACAAATTGACCCCGACTTAAAAGGTAGCTTTGCAAAAATTTAACCAAGTTTCCCGAAAAGCCAAAACTGGATAATTTAGTAAGTAGGATACCGTGATCAAGACGATCGAACGCTTTAGAAAAATCTGTAAAAATAACGTCAACCTGTGTATTACAATCCAGGCTCTCAGCAATGTATTGAGTAATAGTACAAAGATTTGTTACAGTCGATCTACCAGATACAAAACCATGTTGTTGATCAATTAGAAGAGGAGTAACGTAAAAAGATAACTGGGCGTGAATAACAAATTCAAAGACTTTGCTAAAATTGCATATTATAGCAACAGGTCGATAGTTTTCTATTTTACTCCTATCATCTTTTTTAAAGATTGGGCAGATTTTTGATTTTTTCCATACATCTGGAAAAGTGCAGTTTTGCACACATAAATTAAAAATAACTGCTAAAGGTTTGGCAAAAGCACTTGCGCAGTCTCGCACAATAAATGAAGGGATAAGATCAGGCCCAGTGGTAAATTTAACTTTTAGTTTCTTACATGCAGTTTCAGTGGCTTCAGGCGTTATGTTAAACAATGAAATTAAAACATGACTAATATTTGAATCATATGTGTGCGCATAATCAGTAGATGTTATAAAAGATTCCTTAAACATATTTGCAAATGAGTTAACAATGTCCATAGGGTTGTTCAGTTCGGAATTTAGGTAAGACATCGTAGAAGGCAGAGTACCGCATGACTTCCTAGAATTTATATAGGACCAGAATGACTGGGGATTACTCTTAAATTTTGTTTCTACATTAGCTAAGTAGGATTGGTAGGATATGTTAATGAGATATTTTACCGTCCGCCTGGTTAGTTTAAAAGCTTCATAATCATTTACTCGCTTGCACCGCTTATACGTACGCCACTGGGATTCCTTCTTTTTTAATATAATCCGTATATCACTTGTAAACCAAGGAGGATATTTACTATGTTTAGCCTGCGTTATCGGAACTGTATCTCCGAAAATAATATCTAAGTACTGATAAAATGCTGCGACCGCATGGTTAGCATTAGGTTCCTCGTTAAGGAACGACCAATCATGTTCGGACAGAAGCTGGTACATTTCGGAAAATTGGCCTTTTTAAAATTATATGCTAAATTCTCTTTCAGTTTAAACTTATTTTGTTTGTGAATGTAAAACGGAAAAGAAATTAATAAAGCGGGGTGATGTAAGTCAATGGATATCACTGACTCATCAGATTCAGTTACACAACAGGATTTTAGGGTACAAAAAACTAAATCAAGAAGCCTTTTATTACAATTTTCTATCGTATTTAATTGCTTGAAATTAAAGAAGTTTTGGAATTTATTAACGGCTTGCATTTTTGAGCTACACACGATATCGCTTATATTCATATTTTTTCGGTATTCCGGAATATTAAAATCACCTAAAAATATAATATCTAAATCCATATTTAAAGCAGGCAAGGCAATAAGAATCCCAAATAACTCCTCATATGCTGCGAAAGTAGGCGGAATATACATAACAATTACAATAATTTCGAAAAATCTCCGAGTGATGCGCAATCCCAAAATATCTATACTAGGGAAAGTATGTAAATGATCATACAAATACCTACTTTTTCATATTTATATGTTCTATACCTAAATTCAATGGTCACAGAGAAATTCGCAATTTAACAGAAAATCTCAATTATTTCTTGAATACTCAAAAATAATGTCCATCAGTTGATAAATCACCGCAAATTTTGTCAAATATTTTCTTGTTTGGTCTCCTTGAAATGGTAGTTATTTGGCGATGCTCTCCTAATGCATGTGCTGGACTTTTATTAGTTTCAATGTAACATTTTTACAAATTTAGTAGTTCTTGACTTGAATATTGAGCCATTTTTTTTAAATAGAACAAGTAAACACCGATAAGGGGAAACGATTTTAAAGTCTAGTTATCTAAAATTTAAATGATTTCAATAAAACAGTAACACCTTTCAACACAAATAAATTGAAAAACGGTCAAATTTAAAACAAATAGTTATATTATCCATTCCATGGCCTCCTATAGTTTTTGTTTAGTATGCAGCACCAATTGCAATATTCAAAAATAATTGAAATTTTCTGGTAAATTGACATTTTTTTTGTAAGCATTGAATTTAGGTATAGAACGTATATATATATATATATATATGAAAAAATATATATTTTAATGATCATTTGCATAAATAAAAAACACAGTGGGTGTTAAATTAAAAACAAAAAAAAAGATTTTTTCGCTTTAAAAAGGTGCAAGATTGATTTCGTAGTATATCCACCCTGTAGACATACTATGGTGTGGACGAAAATTTTAGATTCCACATATGCATTGATGCTTTATAAACTGGAAATTACCACCCAAGCGCCCAATGTTAGATATTTGCTATTTTTTATAGTGACTTGAAAAATAGCTCCAGTTTTCAAAAAATCATACATAACCTTAATTATCTCGGAAACTACGCACCAACCGACTCGACTAGAGTTTAAATTGTTTATGTTTATTTTTGACAAGGAATCAAATAATGGACAAAAATACAGGGTGTCCCATTTAAAATTTTATAGTTGTTATTGCCCCAGCAAAATTGGGATACCCTGCATACATGGAAACATTATATTTTAAAAGAACTTAGAAACTTTTGTATGACAGTTTTTTTCGTATCTATTACGAATTTCCAGATAGTATAGTGGGTACTTTTATGTAGAACACAGTGTACCTATTCGATCTAAATAGAAAAATATAAGTTATGTGTTTAGTCGTTTTAGAATAACTAGCCTAGAACTCGAAAAATATAATTTTAGAAAAAAAATATGATATCTGTACGGATGTGGGTATATACTTTGCACCAAAAATAGTTTAGGACAATGTTTTGCGAGGGATTAGACTTTGGATATCATGGGCATAAAGTGTTTTGTTCGTTTCGCGTCCACTACGTATCTAACTCTAAACTAATTTTACTTAAAATAACTTGTTTGGACGAAAGGTTGTTTATTAATTTGAATCCATTGCCGACGTTTCGACACTCTCCGTGTCTTCATCAGGGCTAAAAAAAAAACAACAAAGAACACATCAGCTATTGTACACATATATAAATGACAAATTTACGCAAAATTGGTATTAAAATAATGTACATACATATGGTTTATAGTAAAATAAATAGAAATAAAGAAATTAAAATTAAAGAATTGCTTATGTCACTCAGATCTTAAAATTAAATTGTACATGGATATATACAGTTTATACTAAAACAATTAGAAATAATAAAAATAGAGGAATTACTTATGTAATATAGATTTTAAAATTCTATGGATACAATGAAATGATTTGTTTTGATTTTGTTTTTTTCTCGAAGCACGAGAATTTTGTCAGATAAGGCTTAAGACAACCTACATACATCTTATCGCAGCTAGCAATTGGTACTAACCAGGACGATGCATGCAAAGACCATGCTGGGCGGCCGTAAAACGGAATCCCCACGCTTCGTAGAACCTGTATGTTAAAATCTATTATAAACTTAAATTAGGGAAAACAAGATATTATATTGTCTTGAACATCCCGATTAAGTTGCAAATTAGGATGATTTTTGTGAATATGGGCCATATCCTAGAGATAAGGCAATTGATTTAAATTAATAAACAGTTTTTTTGTCCAAACAAGCTGTTGTATTATTTTAAGAGTTACCATGGGTATTGGTCTTCAATATTTTTTAAAGGGTATACAGTGTGAAAAATTCATTTTTTGAGAACGCACACACTGTTCCATTTATAAAAAAAGGGAAACACTTATCCTTTTGGGTATAAAAAATTTTTTTTTATTATAGTGGTATTCATTTTTTTTTAATATGCTTAACTTTAAACACTTCTCTTATGAATTAAAGTTGATCTTTTAGACATTCATTTGCTCCCTCGATACTCAATGAAAATATATAGAATCGAGTTTTATCTTGGCTAAATAGTCAAAGTATAAATAAAATTGGTATTTTTACAAGAAGACTTCTTTATTTCTAAGGAATGATTTTCTAGGGCAAAATATTTTTATATATCTTCAACCAGCTATTTTTAATTCTATACCCTTAATTAATAACTTACAAATTTAAATAATTGAAGAATTTTCAGTTGTGAATTATAGCAGAATTCATTTTAAATACTTTTATTAGATGAAGATTTATCAAGTGATACTGACGACGGCGACCGGAGCGATTCAGACTCAACCTTTTGTGTTTCAAATTCAACAAGCGGTATGAAATTTTATGTTATTCTATTAACATACAACTAACATAAACCGTGGCCAACTAAACTTAATAATTCTACAAATATACAATTTCTAAAATATCAATTTTTTTACTGTACACTTTGTTAGTATTTTTTCTTCTGACCTCTAGCAAAAAAATAATATTGGCCTGGAAATGAACTTTATAGGGACTAAATGACCCGTAATTTTATTATTGGAGTGTGAAGTTTATTCATAATTTTACCTGTTTTAGGAGATGATTCGCCATCATGTCTTCTGGAATATTCAGTTAAGGATTTCCTTAGCTCAGATTTAAACGGTATGCATTTTTTATTTTTTCTACATAAATATAAAAATTTATTATTTTTGGGATTTGTTTCATTGTTTTAATAGTTAATCTAGGTTTTATCTGTCGGCGTTTTGGTTTTTATTTAAAACATCTTTAGGGATCTTTTAGTAGTATAAAGTAATGAATCGAAAAGAATATTAATATTTCAATAACTTTTGTTATGTGTTATATTTTACAAAACAAACGCTGGGTATTTGCTAATATCCGACCGTTGCCAATGTTCGTTTTTTTTTATTGACTGGTTTTTAATGCATGGTTTATTTACTAGTTTATTTTGGGAGTTTATTTGAGGATAGATTATTTTTGGTTTAAATAAAAGATTTTTCTATTTAACAAAATACTTTATAAAAACGTCGACTCTAAAAGATTTTTATGTTTTGATCGAAAAAAAAAAAGGTATTTTTATTGGAATCATTATCTCTGTCATTTAAACTACTTTATAAAAACGTCCACTTCGAATATTTTTGTAGTTTTTTTTCGGAAAGAAAATTATTTAGATTTTTGTATCATTTTTTGTGTCATTCGTTGTAAATATTTTTGTATTTGTGATTTATTCCTAGAATCAGCGGCGTTAAATTTCCCATTTTTTCTTTGTTTTTCCAGGTAAAGACTCCGTTTTGGCAAGTTTATGTGATAATGAAATACATAGTGGTGAAATAATTGATGATACTCCTGCCATATGTTTAGCTGAAATACCTAACGAAGAAGTTGCTGAATCCAAGCCAACTAATAAAGCTGATAATGAAATACCTACCGAAGAAGTAGCTAAATCTAACGGTAATAAAAAAAGGAAAAGAAGAATGCATAATTGTTCTTTTTGTGATGTACCTGTTCATAACTTTGCAAGACATCTACAAAGGCGACATTATGATGAATTTCCAGTTCAACAATTTTTAGCTTTAAAAAAAACAGATCCAATGCGGAAACATTTGATAAATAAATTAAGAAAAGAAGGTGATTTTTGCACTGGCGAAGTCCTACCTGTACAAGGAAAACAAAACACGAGCAATGAGTTTAATGATACGAGTACAAATTCTTGTAAATTGTTGCCCTGCACGCATTGCAAAGGTTCGTTTTCTTTCAAATTGTTATAAGCTTTCGGCTTATCATTTTAATATTTAAAGAAGTAAAAGGCCGTTGGTCGATTATTTTATTCCTAATCAATTTCTTTTTTAGGATATTATGCAAGAAACACACTTCGTCGACATGTTAAACGCTGTTTCTTCAACAAATCTAAAGACTTAAAAGATCCTACAACCCGGAAACATCATCAGTCGGAAGGACATACATTAATGGCTAATTACTTCGGGCCTAATGATCCACTTCGTAAGTCTGGAGTTTTGAAATCATTAAAAGCAGACGAAGTTAGTTTGGTGGCCAAAAGAGATAAAATTATTTGCGAAGTAGCTCGAAAATATATAAAAAGCCACAAAGAAAAACATCTTATAAAAGTTGCAAGACGTCAAATGAGACGTTTAGCGCGTTTGTTAATGGAAGCTAGAAAAATAGAAAATAACAATTCTCTTTCATTCACATCTTTATTGCACCCATCAAAATTCAAGGTTATTGTGGAAGCCACAAAGACTATGACACAATATGATTATAACACAAACACTTTTAACTCTCCTTCTGTTGCAATGCAAATGGGAACGTTAATAAAAGATGCGGTAAAGACAGCTTATACCATGGAACTGCAAGCAAATATCGAATCACCCAAACTAAAGATTTTAGACATTATGAAAAAATTAATTGAAGAAGAGTGGGCAACAGAAATTTCTACAGAGGCCGGCCAAAATTTAAATCTGAATAGATTTAATAAACCAACCATAATTCCTATGGCCGAAGATCTAGCGGTAAGTAGAATAATTATACTGCCAATATTTGAATGAATAGTAAAAAATTAATTTTTTTACTCGGTCATAACAAAAACCAAAAACCTAACTTAAAAAATACATAAAAAAGCATGAAAATTATTTTTACATAAGTATTGTGGCCTATCACCAATAACGAATTCGCTACTACCGTTTCATTATTTTATAAATATACATTTTTTTTCTTAATTTCTATTTCGATCTACGCTGAAATTATAAATATCGAGTTATTTAGCACACCACAAAATAGCAATTTTTCAATTTAAAGTGTGCCTTTCTAATACTTTGCTTTTTAATTAATCCTATCTGTCGAAAAATTATTCTACACATGTCTTTTATTTAACATGGTTTATTATGACTAACTTCCGTTTTTTAAATTTATATTCTAAACATCCCTCACACTTTGAAGTAAAAACAGATGCCCAAATTGCAACTAGAAAAGTTTTAGTTATTTGTTTTTTGACTTTGTGTGTGTATTTTCAGACCTTTACTTTACAGTTATCTGTAAACGCGAAAAGGTTAAATAGTCATGGAAACATAAGTCTATCTCTTTTTTACGAATACACGTAGACAGATGTACCTACTATGCCAATATTGGGCGTATCGTAGCAATAAAACACTGAGCTATAAACAACTCAGGATAATAGTTTATAAATTACCATTAAATATATTTTTTAGTTGAATGTATTGGTAAGTTTTTTTCTTATTGTATCGTTTACTAGACATATTACAAAATATAAAACTAAAAATAATTTACAAAAACCTATTAAGTAATTAATTAGCGACGTGATAGGCCTAATACGATTTGAAAGACCCCACTCACTTATTGAAAATGGCCTTCTGTTGATGTTTCTAAATTTGCGTTGTATGTTGTTTTTCTTAAGGTTCTGATGAGAAGTTATTGTGGGTATAATCTTATCTTATTACCAGTTTTCAAGATACAGGATGTTGATCTTTGCCCATATTCCATATAAAATAGGTGAGGAGAAACAGCGGTAAATTTCCTTTACCCAGAACTTCCTTAAATATGAATCTTTCCCTTTATAAGGAATAGTGAAGTGTGACCCAATTTACTTCCGCACGCAGTCGTTCCAAACATTTTTAGTGGGCGCCATTTTGTTCCACCATATTGAATTTAATTTTGAATATTTTACCAGTTTCTACTATATACATATTTTTGTGCATAATTTAGAATAAAATGAATTAGTTTTTAAAATATTTTGTAAGACCGCTATTTTGTTTCGCCATGTTGTATTCGTACCAGTATATTTCTATATCATATTTAATTTTTGGGCAAATTTTAAAGTTAATTGAATAAGAAAAATTTTTCGTTGATTTTTTAAACATTTTATTTGACCGCCAGTTTATTCCACCATTTTGAATTCATATCACCATTTTACTAGTTTATCTCTATTATATCACACTAAACGCTTACACAAAACTTGAAATTAATCTAATATAAATAGTTTCTTCAGGATGAATTTTTTTAAATATTTTACTAGCCCGTCATTTTGGATTCTTACCAATACGTTAATTGGATAATTAGTTTTTGAGTAGTAATTTTTTTGACATTTCACCAGGCCGCCATTTTGTTCCATCACAATTTGCTAACCAGGTCATCCCTATAAGCCCCTTAATTTTCGATCAAAATTTGAAGTCAATCCGGTACGTACTTTTTTTGCTATGCCGCGAACTGACATACAGACAGACAGACCGAGGGAATTGAAAAAAAAACATGTTTTTTGGCATCTAAAAACGCTAGAAAAGATATTTTATTCCGCCATTTTGTATTCCAACTACAATGTTATCAGTTCATCTCTGTTTCAAATTTTACCTGTTTATTTCTGTATAAACACTTGATGTTTGTGCAAAATTTCAAGTAATTGCATAAGTGTTTTTGAGTAATATTTTCTTCTAACATTTCACTAGTGAAAAGCCTTTACCTACACAAAAGCTTTTTTGTGTAGGTAATCTCGTTTTCCTCATGTATCGTGTTATAGGATTTGTGTAGACGATATGTTGAGATCACGACAACGAAAATAAAAATATATCAAAATTTAGAAAAATTTATCAAGGCCATTTTCCATTAACAAGAGTGTGGTATCCTTTAATAACAAATAATGATAACACTTAATCTGTTTTTAGATATTGAAAGATTATTTGGATAACTTAATCTTAATTTCAAAGAACAAGTTAGAAGCAGATAACACTGATAATACAGCATTTAAGACTTTAATTGAAGGAACATATTGCAGCGTTTTGTTATTTAATAAAAGACGAGTAGGAGAGTTAGAGCGGATACTACTTGACACTTACATTAAACACCAAAATAATAAACCATCAGGAGAATTTGAAAAGTTATTATCCCCCAGTGAAAAAATACTTCTTAAGAGGTTAAAGAGGATAGTAATAAGAGGAAAACGAGGGCGAGGAGTTCCCGTGTTATTTGATAAACTAACGCAAGAAGGTGTTGATGTCACAATAGAACACAGAAACAATTTCTTCCCAGCTCACAATCCATATTTGTTTGGATTATGTAATTCAGAGACGTCTATAAGTGGCTACCACGTATTTCGTAAACATGTGGGTCTTGCTTTGGGCAATGCAAGTAAGACGGCATCACTTACGTCAACGAAATTAAGAAAACATCTCGCAACAATATCACAAATTTTAAAAATGGGCAGTGAAGATTTGGAACAACTTGCCACATTTATGGGGCACACCAGTAAAACACATAATGAATGGTACCGTTTACCGTCTGATATATATCAGACGGCAAAAGTGTCAAAAATTTTACTTCTTGCTCAAAATAACTGCATTGACCAATATAAGGGACGTAATCTTGATGAGCTCGAACTAGGCGATGAACTTATGGAAACACTGAACGAAAGTGAAGAAGAAGGCGAGGAGATACAGAATAAATCACGCCAAAAAAGAGAGAGTATGCGAAAATAATAGATAACAATATGAAGAAAAAGAAAAAAATTGTTAAAAAAGCTTGGACTGAAGAAGAGAAAAAAGTGACAGAGTCCTTTTTTAAAAATCACATAAAAAAGAAAATAGCACCTAAAAAAGAAGAAGTTTTAAACCTATTGAAAAGCTATCCTCAACTTAAAAACAGGACATGGGAAGCCGTAAAAGTTTATGTATGTAACCAATATACAAAGAAGTAGTTTTGTAAAGAGTTAAATAAATAACTTTTTTTTATCTTTTGTTCGAACATGCTAAATAATGTTAACTGTTATATTATACACATTTGTTATTTAGAAATACTCCCAAAGATTTTATTAAAAAATGAAGAGATTACTGTATAGTTTTTATTTCTTCTATAATTTTATTTTTAATAAACATTACGTTTTATCCGAGAAAATAATATACTTTTTTGAAAATAATTTCATTACTTTTTACTATTAAGTTATTAAAGTCAATTATAGAACAATAAATGATTTTTTTTATTTCTTCATGCTGGTGTGTCAGAGAACATGGGTCCGCAGTTCGTGATAAATTTATTATTTAAACAAAAATTTAGAAAAAGATTATTTTTTAGTAATTTCGAAACATTAAGAGCTATTTGATTAAGATTTGGCAAAATTTCATAGTAATTTAAAGGCTATATTTTGAGAGTATTGAACAGTTTTTATTTCAACGAAGTAAAAATACACAAAAGAAATGTATTTTGTGATACGTCAAGTAGTTTCGAGAAAAAAACAAATTCTATTTTAATGCACGCCTTTGGCGCAGCTTAGTTCTGGTCTAGTTTAGTTGGAGTTGGAATTGCTCCAAACTCTACAAAAGTGAAGATCATTTTCAGGAAAAAGTTTTAATAAATATATGCCTGCCAATGCTTTATTAAAGTTTTAAAAAACATATTTGTAACTCCATGTCTCAAAAATTGGGCCTTTGCGGAGATATATTTATAAAATGATCCAAGCAATCACTTTCGTAGGCTTTTGAGCAATTCCAACACCAGTTAAAACTGAACCAGAGGTAATAAGCTATGTCAATGGCATGAATCAAAATAAAATTTGTTTTTTTTTTCTCGAAAACGACCTGTCGTCTCACAAAATACTAAAAGGTACTTTTTGGAAAGATAAGATGACATTAAGTAACACTCCTAGAAAAATTCATTTAATGAATACTAATAAACATATATATTAAATAATATAGATGCCTAAATATACGATTGCGCTCGCCGTTTGTAAAAATTTGTAGTGTTTTTACATTATACATAATATTATGATGCATAAATATTAAGGAATACATTAAATCGAGCATTAAATATATTTTGAAACAATTTGTTCCCAGCTGAAATAGAAAAAATTTTTAAACAAAGTTAAAACTTTGACAAGGTCCTGTTGTTCATATGAAAAAACGAGCGAGCTATTTTTGCTTTTAAAAAACTGAAGGTGGGGTAATGGTAACTATAACCCCCAAAGACAAGGCCTGCAAAATTTTAAACAAATTACTTATATTTAAACGTAGATATTAGAACAGTGTATTTTAAAATCTGTACCTATTTACACAATACACACATCTTCACCACTCATCGTATATTTATTATTTTTTAATAGTATTTCTAATATGCAATAATCCTAAAAAAAAATAATTTTTTAAAGTCCCATTTCTGGTTAATTTTGTTTATAGTTGACTTTGAACCAATGTCAGATATATGTCTGATATCCAGATATATTTAAGATAATCATATTTTCTGTACTTTTGATGTGTTTTTCCTTGTGAATATGTAGAAATATCTACATACATTGGCGTGTTACACATAGATTTTTTTAATAATAGGGCTGCGGGTTCGCATTTTCCACTACAAACACAAACTTAATTATTATTCAAATCATGGTCAAAATACAATACGCTAAAATAATATGACTACGAAAAAGTAATATTATTTTTTAAATTTCTTAAAACAATAACAGAAAGTGGATAAACACAAATTAAATTTTATAAACCCCATTATGTTTATTCTTTAAAGTATTAAAACGTGAAAACCTTTCAAAACAGTCCAGATAGCTTAGGTCCCCCGTTTATCCCCATTTGACCGTTTTTAACTCTTATGCTATTAAAGAACAATTACAATGATACACGAAATGTCAAGTTGAAATAGCAACACTGTGCCGCCGTTAAGTAATCATTTACACCAATAAGAATATTTTATTAGTGGACGCCACCCAAACCTCTTCAATAACCGGCGTTTCATGACACGCTAAGTTAATATATATATATATATGTATATACATATATATATATATATATATATATATATATATATATATATATATATATATATATATATATATATATATATATATATATATATATATATATATATATATATATATATATATATATATATATATATATATATATATATATATATATATATATATATATATATATATATATATATATATATATATATATATATATATATATATATATATATATATATATATATATATATATATATATATATATATATATATATATATATATATATATATATATATATATATATATATATATATATATATATATATATATATATATATATATATATATATATATATATATATATATATATATATATATATATATATATATATATATATATATATATATATATATATATATATATATATATATATATATATATATATATATATATATATATATATATATATATATATATATATATATATATATATATATATATATATATATATATATATATATATATATATATATAATATATACAGGGTGATTCAGAAATAAGTACCGAAAATTTGCAGGTATGTAAACCTTGTCGAAATATAAAAAAAAAAGTTTTATATAATTTTTCTCTAAGCCTCACCGTTTAGAATATACAGGGCATTAAATATGTGTGATAAAAAAGACATTTAAATATGTAATATCTGTTAGGAGAGAGATATCAATTTCAATTTTGGAACATGTTATCAGTACATATAGACCCATTAACCCAACAAACGACAACCTTATGGGTCACTTCAGTGGCGTAGAACAGGGATATATGCCTTACATTTATGGTCATATTTTTTTACCACTCAGTATATTGCTTATTTTTATTAAAAATATTTATAGCTTAGTATCTTCACTAAAAATTATTGCTCTTAAAATTTTTTCATACGAGCTATCGTTTCTGAGTTCTAGTCGAGTTAATGCGTCAAAACCCTTTAGGATACAACACTATTTAAGTATTGCCATTATTCATAACAAAATGTAAGCAAGTCATGGCTGAATAATTCTAGCGATTAATAAAGATAAATAAATTAATAAAGAATGTCTTTTAAATAATCGCACAGTTGATATTCAGGTAGTATTTTTGTCACAAAAAATCTCTATTGATTGGCCTATTAGGATACACTAATATGTGTGTATTTCTAGTATCCACAATGAAATTGAAGCAAGCCATGACTTATCTCTGGCAAACGAAAATGAATGTACTTGTCATATTTCAATAATTTGGTTGTCTAGTTGTCAGTTCATAAAAAATTGTTTGCTCATACTTTTAAATAATTATGGTTGTTTATACTAATAATGAATATGCAGACATGCACTTAGTCCTTGGAGAATGCAACGGAAATTCAGAAATGGCTGTCAGGAGATATTCTGAAAAATTTCCACGACGACAGATTCCAAACAGGAGAACTTTTATTTCGGTTGATCGTCGTCTAAGGGAGACAGGCACATTTAAATCTGCCGCACATAGGCGTGGGCGACATGTTTCTACCAGAACACTTGGAAACGAAGCAAATATTTTAAACTTGCTTGAGATCAATCCTGAGACAAGTACCAGAAGAATTTCTCTTCAAACTGGAATTTCCCAAAGTTCAACGTGGCGTACATTGAATGATATGGGTTTGCATCCTTTCCATAAGCAAAAGGCACAAGAATTACTGCCAACGGATTTTCAGCCCAGGGTTGATTTATGTGAGTGGTACCTTCAGAAGTATCAAGAAAATAATAATTTTCCTGAATTCGTTTTATTTACTGATGAAGCTTGTTTTACCCGAAACGGAATTTTTAATATGCATAATGCGCATGTATGGGCGGAGGATAATCCCCATTCCACACATGTTACAAGCTTCCAGCATCAGTTTAAAATAAACGTTTGGGCGGGTATTATTGGAAGTAATTTTATTGGACCTTGGTTTTTGCCGCCTTACTTGAATGGTCAGAACTACTTGGAGTTTTTGAGAAATAATTTTTTTCAACTGCTTGATGATGTCCCTGTTTTACAACGATATAATATGTGGTTCATGCAAGATGGCGCGCCGCCCCATTACTCAAGAGAAGTTAGGGCTTGGCTACATGTTAATTTCCCTCATAAATGGATAGGTCGCGGAATTGATGCGCCTATTCATTGGCCGCCTCGTTCGCCCGACCTCAACCCATTAGATTACAGCGTTTGGGGT
The DNA here is from genome assembly GCA_030620095.1 of Kuschelorhynchus macadamiae. Classification (NCBI taxonomy): domain Eukaryota; kingdom Metazoa; phylum Arthropoda; class Insecta; order Coleoptera; family Curculionidae; genus Kuschelorhynchus; species Kuschelorhynchus macadamiae. The sequence goes on from JAUTXW010003977.1 coordinate 381,689, forward strand.
ATTTTAAAGGAAAATGTTTATTCAGTTCCAATTACCACCCCTGAACAACTAACCCAAAGAATAAAAGATGCTTGTTTTGAGTTGTCTAATTCCAGGCAGATGCTAAGTGCTATTACATGGAAACTGATCACATATGCTGAAAAATGTATAGAAGTTGAAGGACGACATTTTAAACACTTGTTGTAATATTCTGAATTATTTTTCTCATTTTATGTATTTTGTTATCTCAAGTTAATAAAACGTTATTCGCACATGATTTTGTTACATCTATATTAATTGCTAAAATTATTCAGCCATGGCTTGCATACATTTTGTTATGAATAATGGAAATACTTAAATAATGTTGTATCCTAAAGGGTTTTGACGCATTAACTCGACTAAAACTCCGAAACGACGGCTCGTATGAAAAAATTTTAAGAGTAATAATTTTTAGTGAAAAAACTAAGCTATAAAAATTTATAATAAAAATAGACAATATACCGAGTGGTAAAAAGATATGAGCATAAATGTGAGACATATATCCCTGTTCTACGCCTCTGAAGTGACCCATAAGGTTGTCGTTTGTTGAGTTAATGGGTCTACATGTACTGATAACATGTTCCAAAATTGAAATTGATATCTCTCTCCTAACAGATATTACATATTTAAATGTCTTTTTTATCACACATATTTAATGCCCTGTATATTCTAAACGGTGAGGCTTAGAGAAAAATTATATAAAACTTTTTTTTATATTTCGTCAAGGTTTACATACCTGCAAATTTTCGGTACTTATTTCTGAATCTCCCTGTATATAAATATACATATATATGAATATATATATATATATATATATATATATATATATATATATATATATATATATATATATAAATATATATATATATATATATATATATATATATATATATATATATATATATATATATATATATATATATATATATATATATATATATATATATATATATATATATATATATATATATATATATATATATATATATATATATATATATATATATATATATATATATATATATATATATATAAATATATATATATATATATATATATATATATATATATATATATATATATAATATATATATATATATATATATATATATATATATATATATATATATATATATATATATATATATATATATATATATATATATATATATATATATATATATATATATATATATATATATATTATATATATATATATATATATATATATATATATATATATATATATATATATATATATATATATATATATATATATATATATATATATATATATATATATGTATATATATATATATATATATATACAGTATACAGATATATATATATACAGATATATATATATATATATATATATATATATATATATATATATATATATATATATATATATATATATATATATATATATATATATATATATATATATATATATATATATATATATATATATATATATAATATACAGTATACAGATATATATATATATATATATATATATATATATATATATATATATATATATATATATATATATATATATATATATATATATATATATACGAGTATTCCACCAAACTGTTTGCAAATCTCATGTTTGGTGGACCCAACACTGGTTGATTTTCAATGAGGTGAGGAATGACGTCATCCCACCACTGCTCTAATCCACCACACTAAACTGGTTAATATAAAAACACACACAAAATGTTAGTTATATAGGTACCTGGTAATAATTTTAGGTATTATATAATTAGCAAATTTTCAAAACCATACATTTTAAACAAAAATGATGTAGGTAGCACTGAGGATGACTAGTTAGTTGAAAGAGCTTTACTATGATTTTATGGTGTTGGCTAATACTATACATGTTACATAAACTCCCTCGTTTCATTATAAATGTTTAATTACTTACCTGTTTCAGTTCTACAGCAAGGGTGAATTCACGGCCAAATGTTAAATGTGTAATTGATATATCATCTAAAATGACACCAAACTGTGATGCTCTTTCTGTTAAATCATCACTAACTTTTTGAGATACTAGCATCAAATTGTGCAACCACTGCTTTTAAAACCTCTGTTGTGATAGAAGGTAATACCCTCTCCTCATAGTCTTGACCCAAAACAGTATAAATCTTTGGTAATTGGTCTGGAACTGGTCTAAATAGGATACGAAGTGTAATGTTCACATTTTGAAGATCTTTGCTGCCAGTAACAACTGGAACATTTCTAGGTCTTGATCTAACATCAAAAATAATGGGTCTTGGAACCCATGGTATAAAAAAGTGCGTACCTTCACCGATTACCAGTTTTTTTATCCCCGCAAATCGGTCAAATATTACTGCTCGGTGGCCGCCATCGACATTATAAAGAGCCGAGTTTACAACACCTCCAACTAAAGCAATGCCCAGTCCAACCTGACCAATCCTATTAAAAACTTGGGCTGCAGACATTTTCTAAAACGAAATTTAAATCAGCCTTTTTAATGTTGCACAAGATCAAACAGTACTCAACTTATAGGTTAAGAAAATAAGACGGCCTAAGAGACCGATGATAAAGATGAAGGAAAGAAATTTTACGTTGACATTGACAATTGACATAGTTTTTATGTCATCAGCTCCACGGTGGTGCCAGCTCCACGAATATTGCAATCCACCAATCCGTTGATTAACAGTTCTTGGAGCTAGCTCTGTTCGATAGCTACGTTCCAAACCCTCTTTTTTTTTTAATTAAATGTAACTGAGATTTAGAAGAAAATTAATTTAGATGGTTTGCTTTAAAAATGGTTAAATACAGCCTTCTTCTTCTTCTATACTTTTATTATTGTAAAAGATTTATTTACTTATAGTAGTAGATATATTAAATTACTTTTTGATATTTCAGTATGAAATTAGAAAATAGACATATCTACGCTCTGAAATGCTAACTACACTGATAGAAATTTTTCACTTTTTATTTTTCTAATTATTTTTTCACATTTACACAGTAATGTTAAATTGTTAACAAGACCTCAAATTTTCTTGGCAAACGGAACTACAGTGAGAAAAAAAACGAATTTAAATTTACATTAACGCCTCCACTCCCGTGGCAATGTGACGAATTTTTGGGGACCTTAAGGCGTTACTAAAACCTCCCTTCAACTTTTTTGGCAAACGAGACTACACTGCAAAAAAATATTTCGGAAATTAGAATAACGCCTATATTTAGTACAACTGAACTGGTGGTGGCAGTATGTCTTACTAGGAATCTTAAAAACCACATTCAAATTTTTTTACAAACAAAAATACACTGAGAAAAAGGTCGAAATTAAGTGTACATTAAGGCCTGCATACACTATAATTAAACTCTCGTTGCAATGCGATTTAAGGGAGTTATTGGGAACCTAATAGCCTTTTTTAAAATCACCTTCAAATTTTTTGGCAAACGAAATTACACTGCGAAAAATATGAAAATTGGAATTTAGAATAAGGTCTTTATTTACTAAACTTGAACTATGGTGTCAAAAAAGCTTAAGTGAGTTATTAGGGAGCTAAAGACGTAAACAAAACCACCCTCAAACTTTATTGACAAACCAACCCACATCGCGAAAAAAATTAAATTGGAATTTAGAATAAGGCCTGTATTTACTAAAATTAAACCTTGGTGACAAAATGTCTTAAGAAAGTTGTTAAAGACATAAAGATGTTTGCAAAACGTTCTTCAAACTTTTTTGGCAAACGAAACTACACTGCGAGAATTATTAAATTGCAATTTAGAATAAGGTTTTTATCGACAACTTTGATGGTCATTCTATTTCGCCTAGCCCCAATGAACTCCTTAGGATTGACAACCATCATCCTGCTATTGAGGGTTCATTGAAACTCCGGTACATACCAGTAGAAATAACAACACTAAACGTTTATCAGTTTCACAAGGTAAACTATACAGAACTTAACGATTTTTACAGACAAGCTGACTGGTCTTTTCTCACAGCCGATGGCGATCTGGATCGAATTGTTCACCGTTTTTTATGAATTGCTCTATGAAGACATTGAGGCTGACGTTTCTATGAGCGCAATCAAGAGTGAGAAGTCTCCCAAAGGGTTTGATAATCGTCTTCGGAAACTTATAGCCCGCAAAACCGGCCTCACAAAAAGTATAACAGATCTGGTTTAAATCGTGATTATGAGGAGTATTCCAATGTATGCCGTGACGTGAAATTTAGAACAGACATGTGTCATCTTATGTACGTGACAAACACTGAGGCCTTAATTCCCAGCAACATAAAACACTTCTGGTCATTTGTTAAAAACCTCAAATCCGCCTCTTGTCTTCTAAGCAAAATGACCTACAATGGCATGGATATTAATACCACGGATGATATCGCAAACGCGTTTTCTTGTCACTTTCAAGCCTGCTATTCTAATTACACTGACGCCGACCTCTCGAACATTCAGCCAGTAGAGTTTGCCACCAACTTATCAATGCATAGTTTTACCATCTCGGAAATAAGCGAAAAGATATCTCAACTCGATGTGTCAAAAAAAGCGGGTCCGGATGGCTTGTCCCCACTTTTCGTTAAAAATTGCTGCCAGTCACTTGCAGGTCCATTATGTAAAGTGTTTCAGAAATCTCTAGACGATGGTCACTTTCCAGCAATTTGGAAAAATTCTAGCCTCCAACCTATTTTTAAGTCAGGTGATAGATAGCGATAGTGTATGTCATCCACTTCTTATTAAAAAGCTGTCTGACATTGGTATTTCTGGACAGTACCTTAAATTCATTAAATCATACTTGTCCGAGCGTCGACAACGTGTAAGTATTTGTGGCTCTACACCCTGTGAAATAAACGTAACTTCCGGCGTCCCTCAAGGATCCCATATAGAACCTGTGCTATTTGTGTTGTTTATCAATGATGTCCTCTCTTGTTTTCAAACTTCTGTTTGTCTGTATGCGGACGACCTCAAATTTTATAATATCGTCAGTCCTGATTTCAATGGTTTACAAATGAAATTAAATCATTTTATACAGTGGTGTAATTTAAATTATCTAAAAATTAATATTTCTAAATGTAGGGTTATTAGCTTCTATAAGTGTGTTAATCCAATAATGTCATCTTATATTGTAAATAATGTAGATATCGATAGAGTAGATTCATTTAATGACCTAGGTGTATTTTTGATGTAAACTTGACTTTTAACTAACATATCGATAGTATTGTTCTTAGAGCTTTTAGGTTATTGGGTTTTATTAAGAGAAATACCAGACACATTAATGACACAAAGGCGCTTTCTTGTCTTTATAACTGCTTGGTCCGCAGCATACTGGAATACTGCTCCGTTATATGGTCACCACATTATGCTCGTCACATAAACAGACTCGAAAGAGTGCAGAATAAATTTGCAAAATACTTGCTATACAAGCTTCACTTTCCTGACTCTAATCTTACATATGAGACTAGACTTTTGCTTTGTGGGTACAAAAGTCTGGAGGGTCGGCGTAAGGATGCCCTTTTACTTTTTCTGCACAAGCTTATTAACAGCACAATAGACTGTGGTGTTTTACTTAGTTTAGTTCACTTTTTAGTTCCAAATAGGCGTACCAGACACGTTCAATTATTTTTTTAATATACCCATAGAACCAACTGTGGCCGAAGCGCCTTTGTGTATGGTTTGGTTTCAAATTATAATAGGTATTATGCAGATTATGACCTTTTTCATTCGAGTCATTTATCTCTAAAAACACTTTGCGTCTAAGTCACTAATTTATGTTCTTTGTGCTTTACATGATTTTTTTCTTTCTTTTTTTACATTTTTTATTCTGTTTGTTAATATATATTCTTATGTGTTTCCATCTTTGTCTACATATATATTTAATAATTACCTGTTTTATTGTTTTCATATTTATAAATTATGCAGTTTATATGATTTGTCGTATATTGTTTCTTTGTGTTTTTATATATTGACCACACTGAACTTTTTATTTTCCTGTACCTAAAGTTATTGTGAGATAAAAATGTTAGTTTTTAAAGTTTTATTGTGACTACCATTTGGAGTTTATCACTCTGTATTGTATTGATAAATAAATAAATAAATAAATAAATTTACTAAACTTGAACTTTGGTGTAAAATGGCTTAAGTGAGTTATTAGGGAGCTAAAGACGTTACCAAAACCACCTTCAAACTTTCTTGGCAAACGAACCCACACAAGAATAAGGCTTGTATTTACTAAAATTAAACTATGGTGACTAAATGTCTTAAGAAAGTTGTTAAAGACATAAAGATGTTTACAAAACAACCTTCACACTTTTTTGGCAAATTGGAATATAGAATAAGGCCTTTATTTATTAAACTTGAACTCTGGTGGCAAAGTGGTTTAAGTGAGTTATAAGGAAGCTAAAGACGTTAAAATAACTACCTTGAAACTTTCTTGGCAAACGGAACAAATAAAGAACTTTAGGTGCTTAATAACTGAGGTAAAACGTTTTGCCGCCAGATTTTAAGTTTAGTAAATACAGGCCTTATTCTAAATTCCAATTTTATATTTTTCGCAGTGTAGCCAAAAAAGTTTGAAGGTCGTTTTGTAAACATCTTTATGTCTTTAACAACTGTCTTAAGACTCTTTGTCACCAGAGTTGAATTTTAGTAACTACAAACCTTATTCTGAATCCAACTTTTATTTTTTTCGCGGTGTGTGTTCGTTCGCCAAGAAAGTTTGAGGGTGGTTTTGTTAACATCATTAGCTCCCTAATAACTTACTTAAGCCACTTTGCCACCAGAGTTCAAGTTTAGCAAATAAAGGCCTTATTCTAAATTCCAGTTTTCATATTTTTGACAGTGTAGTTTTGTTTGCCAAAAAGTTTGAAGGTCGTTTTGTTAACATCTTTAGGTCTTTAAAAACTGTCTTAAGACACGTTGTCATCAGAGTTTAAGTTTAGTAAATACAGGCTTTATTCTGAATTCAAATTTTATTTTTTTCGCAGTGTGGGTTTGCCAAAAAAGTTTGAAGGTGATTTTAAACAAGGCTCTAAGGTCCCCAATAAGGCCCTTAAATCGCATTGCAACGAGAGTTTAATTATAGTGTATGCAGGCCTTAATATACACTTAATTTCGACCTTTTTCTCAGTGTAGTTTTGTTTGTAAAAAAAATTGAATATGGTTTTATTAAGATTTTAAGATTCCTAGTAACTCACCTAAGACATATAGCCGTTATACTGATTTCCAAAATATTTTTTGCAGTGTAGTCTCGTTTGCCAAAAAAGTTGAAGGGTGGTTTTAGTAAGGCCTTAAGGTCCCCAAAAACTCGTCACATTGCCACGGGAGGTTAATTATAGTGGAAATTCGTTTTTTTTTTCTCACTATTGTTTCGTTGGTCAAAAAAATTTGAGGTTTTGATAACAATTTTACATTACTGTGTAAATGTGAAAAAATAATTAGAAAAATAAAAAGTGAAAAATTTATTTCAGTGTAGTTAACATAAAGTAGCATAAAAATAAAAGAAAATTTAGAACGTAGCTATCGGACACAGCTACCTCCATGGCCGGTTAACAGACGGATTGGTCGACTGTAATATTCGTGGAGCTAGCACCACAGTGGAGCTGATTTGGAGCCAGTTTTACCGACATTATAGTTTTAATTATTCACTAAATGGATCACCACATGCCAACGCTGCTCTGCCACAAATTTTTTATTCTTAAACATCGGCCAAGTCCCGCCGGTTGCCGAGTCTTTGTTAAAATGTTTTTTGTTTTTCGCCAAAAAAATTGGGTCAAGATTAGCCCTCGTTAGGTTCTTTTTTTTTGTATGGTAAAACATATCTATATAAAAAGTGAATCTATATTAAAATAAAGACTGTCAAACGAAAGACTCGCGGCTGGACTCGTATTGATATTTAAGAATAAAAATATTTAAAAATAGAAATAAAATAAAATTTTCTAGTATTGGTTTATTTCGGCGGAATATAAACAAAGTTTATAACATTTCCGATGTATATACTGTTATTTTGTTGTACATGTATATATTTAGTTCAATTTAAAACTAAAAATGCTATAATATCTGTGTTTTGTAACTAAGTCCCATTTGAGGAGAGGAGGTCTAATTAAAAAAATGCAGGTATGAGGAAATAAAACAACACACACTAAACAAGTTTAACTTTATGTGCAAAAGCTGCCTTTTGTTCCTATACTATATGTAATTATATCGGACAAGAAATATAATTAATGAAGATCTTCCCAATGTTAAACAATGGATAAGGGACTTGTGTTGAATGCATCGAAGAGACAGCACATGTTGATAGGTTCAAGCTATCACCTCGAAAAGGTCGGTGATTTTGAGCTTCTGGTGGATGGACAGGTGATCGAGTTCAGCCAGTCTATTAAGAATCTAGGGCTGATGATTGATTCAAGATTGAAATTTGAGAGTCATGTTTCGGATGTTTGTCGCTAAACTTGAAGAGGCTTTATCCTTTTAAGAACTTGCTGGATAGAGACACTAAAAAAATGCTTGTTAGCTCCCTCGTTTTTCTCATTTTCATTATGCTGATGTGGTTTATGGCCCATGTTTAAGAAATGAAAGTCGCTCGAGACTGCAAAAGATGCAGAATCAGTGTGTACGTTTTATAGTTGATGTTTCACGCTTTGCACATATTTCCCAATATATTCGCGGTCTGAACTTTTATAAATTGTAAATTGAATGAGATCAGATTTGTTCACTTGGCCTGTTTTGTACGTCAAATACTGAATACTCAAACACCCAAGTATCTTTTTGCTAAACTTACACTTCGGTCTGATATCCATCAAAGAGAACTCCGAAGGGTTCGCGGGACTCTTAATATTCCGTCCCATAAAACCATGGCTTTTCAATCCAGTTTTTCATTTCCGGCTCCGTTTATCAATAATGCCTTGAAAAATATACCGAATGTAACAAAGGCTACTTTAAAAGCAAGATTAAAGCAGGAAATTCTATTGCCTCTGATAATAAGTCGTGATTTTGATTTTAATTTGTTTTATAATTTTAATGAGCAATTAACCATTGCTTATTAACTGAAATTCATATGGTAATGTTGCTCTATTAGTTTAATATAAAATTTGGCAAAAATTATTGCATTAAAAACCAAAATTACAGCATCAAAAGGCTAAACCATATTGTCCTCATTAACCTCTTAACATTATGTTAAGACAAAAATATATTATTATGCGTGCCTTTTTAATTTATGAAATTTTGTTATATTATGCCCAGGATGCCCCAAACCGCTAAATAATTTAGGTATCTAAATGTATTAATTCAAAAAGCAAATAGGTAAAGTGATTCTCAAATAAGAAATTAAAAAACCTGGTATTACGATTTTTAATAATTGTTATTACTGTCATAGATATATTTTTTCAACATTGAATAATAATGAATTCTAGAGATTACATAAAAATACCTAAATATTACCACTTTTATTCCGAAAACGAAGACAAAAAATATAATAAATACAAAGAATTCTGATACCTAAGTATAAATAACTTAGATTAATTAACTAACTTGAAATTTGCATTAATACTAAAAAAGCAACAATCCAGAGCAAAAATTAAAATTAAAAGTACCTGCTATATGTTAAAAGAAAACATTTACTTGAAAAATTAATAAAAAAATAATACAGAATCTAAGTATATCTACAGCTAACATTTTTCTACTGCATCGGTATACCGACCAATGTTGCCAGGTCTTGTGAAAATTCACCAGATTTGGTGATTTGCCGACCCATTTGGTGATATGGTGAAAACTTTTTTAAAAAGCTTTATTTCTGGTGATTTTTTTGACACTGACCTATTTATAAATTTCACTTTATATTAAAAAAACACGATTATATTATGTTTTATATTCTTGATTATTGAAAAGGTTGCCATATTATTATACAAAAAGACTCTAATTTATATATTTGGTACACGACTGTAACGTTATATGTTTCGAAAACTCCAATGTTAGAAACGGGTGCAAAGTTTACATAATTTATTCGGTAGACTTTGGCATTTACCCGTGCTCAGTGTTGCCGCAGTGCTACATTTGTTAATTCTGCTTGATACTTGGATAATACATTTTTAAATCATGGAAGTTTTGGTACAATTTGTCGCCCCTAAAACGCAATATTATTAATATTACATTATAATTTTTCAACTACTAACCGTATATATATATATATATATATATATATATATATATATATATATATATATATATATATATATATATATATATATATTTTTTTTTAATTTTCTTTTTTATTATCAAGATTTTTGTATGACTCATGTTTTAAAACACTATATTTAATTTAATTTTAATTATTGCATGTATCTCGTGCAAATATATAAAAAATATAAAATCTGATGATTCTTTCTAAAATTTGGCAATTTTTGAAGCAAGTGTTTGGTGATATTCAGTTTTTCGACCTGCCAACATTGACACCTGGCTAGTTATTTTTGTAACTATTTTTGCAATTATACATAGCACACATATTCCCAGACATTGTTTTTTTTAAGTAGAATTCTGCAAACGTAGATATATCAGTTTTAAAGAAGTTTTAATTCATTTTTTGGCTAATTACGTTTTATTATTCACGAACAACACTTGTGTGACCTATTACGACTTGTGGAAACTAAAGAATATTGAAAAAACAATGCTTAATTAGCGAATTTCTATTACAGAGCAATGTAGCTAATACTAAATATTTCGACTGAGAGAGCCGAAGTACATCATGCACTCGGTCATTAACCTTTATGGTCGTCGAAAACTGACTAACGTTACGCTTACGAGCAGTAACTATCCTGTGTGATTTTGGTTTATGATTTTTGGCAGTGTTACCAGAAGCTTTCAAAAAATTGTACCAAATACAACTTAAAACCCATGTATAATTATACGTCAATATGTTTTTTTATAATCAAGTACATTCTTTATTGAAATTTACTACCAACCCTAAAGAAATTCACTGGCGGAGGATTATTTTTTATCGAATAATGTTGTTTTACTGTTGGGAGTCACGGTGCTAGAGTGTTGGGATCGCTATTACAATTGCACTGAATCTATTACAATTCCACCTTGCCTATTACCCTATTACAACATAGGAGAAAAACTTAATAATCTGTTACATTTCACGTTTTTATAAAATATCCAAATGTAATGGAAATTTGTTAAAGTTGTATAAATAACTTTACCCGTTAGAAAATATAAAGTAGTTTACTGCAATGGATTGAGGACACAAAATAATTGTAATGGCGTATACGTCATATTATAGTTTTCTTTCCAAATTCAATTAGCTTTCCCATTACTGTTTTCCTATATATTTATGAGAGGGAATATAGCTTGTATGTTATAAAGGCCATATAAAAATAGTGAAGAAAGATGACCGAAATTTTGCAAAGAGTGCAGTCGCAAGAACAGAAATGACATTTATATACTTGATAATGATAAATTATTTTGCAATTGACAAATGCTGGAAGAAATGTAAACAAAGCATTTTTTCATATTTCATATTTTTTAAACACACTTTTTTTTTCTGTGATTTTGTTGCTAAAATTCGATAAAAGTTTTTAGTGAGTTTGTCTGATATCTGAACCTGTGCTATTAAGAAATTATACTCACTTTTTTTGGATTGATGTGAAAAACAAGTTACCGATTGGTTTGAGATTTAACCGCTGGTGTATTTTTGTCCTTGAACTTGGCAAATGGAGAGGGGATGATAATGTTGAGTGTTGACAATGTTGGCATATCATATGTCATAATTGGAAGGGAAGAAGGGCTATTGATAGTTGATACCATTTCCCTATCCATCAATACAATTCTGAAAGTAAAAAATTATTTATAAACATAATTAAATTAACAAATTACATGCTAAAAACAAAAATCTTTTTTGGCTTTTTCGCAACTGAATAAGAATGTTTAACTTTAATTAATTTTTAATTTAAAGTTAAACATTCTTATTCAGTTGCGAAAAAGCCAAAAAAGATTTTTGTTTGTCAATCTAAACGCAACAAATAATCTGAACACATTTAAAAATTACATGCTCTAGAAGTAACCCAACAATATCCTTTTTTTAAGATGAATGTTTAATTTATGTGTATTTTATGAGGTTTGTTCGTAATTAATTCGTAAATACCTATTGTGTTTACTTATTTCATATACAAACAATATGATTTGTATTAATTTCTATGTACTTGTTGAAAATCTTTACGTCATAAAATATTAATAGCAGCTAACAAATTGGTTGAAATCCAATTAGTACAGAGAAGATTAAAAATACACAATCCTTTAATTTGCTTAGCTAAGACCAATTTTGGTACACAATTTATTGAAGTAGGTCAAAAGCTTTTCTGGAGGCAAGCAAGCATTTTTGGAAGAGTTTGATGTCACCTAATGAAGAATCATTTATTACTTGAGATGTTAAAATGATGCGAAAGTCAATGAAGAAATTTACTAAATACTGATAATTAACTGGTAGGTATGTTTGGTGGGTTTAAAAGTGTAGTTCCAGGTTTTGTTTAACAAATTTTTAAATTATTAATTGATTTATCGGAATTTAAAACACCTAGGACCAGCAGTTTTGTTTCTGATTAAAGGAATAACAGTTAATTTAAATACCCATGTCTTAAGATTATCTCACTATCACCTGGGAATTAGTGTTTTTAATTATTTGATCAGATATTAAATTATCTGTCCCGTTTTATACTTCTTTGCCCTAGAAGTATAAGTAATAGAGGTAGTGTAGGTTTATCCATATCAATTGTCAAAGTTATTATTTATCTGAGCCTTTTTTGACATGTTTTTTGTCAAGTTCATTGATAAATAAACAGAGATAAAAACAAATCTTCGTTCCCAGAAGTCGAAGTGTGTCTTACTAGCTAGATTTTGTACACCGACTGTGGCAGTTACATTTCAGCAGTTAAGCTGCCGAAGATTTTTAAATATATTCATATTTTCTCATGCATACTGATTCTTAATTTTTGGAAAACAGAAAATTGGATATTTATTGTCACGCATATAAATACGGGTTTATATAGTAAGATTCCCATAAAGATCGCTGGTTGAGGCACAAGCCTTGACACATAATATGGAGTTCGGGAGTCTGGCTTTTCTTACAAGCTATAAGTACATACTAATTTTCCAAAAATTAAAAATTGTTGGAAGGGCATAAATTATTACAATCAACTTGTTAAAATTTTGAGATAAGCATTATTAATTTTATTCACAAATAAGGGATGCCATGAAATATTTTGTATGTAACTATGGAAACAAAGCTATATTGAATTGTGAAACTTGACTTTTTTTAGTAAACATATCACTTTAAAAAAATTATAGGTGTCCTTACAGTACAAAAATAAATATTTCCTAATATGGCAATGATTAGTTACAGGGACTTTTTTTTTCAAAAATGTTATCAAAAATGTCAACATGTCTGAACGATTTTTAGAAAAATATATTAAACTTGGTTAGGAACTAAAAATAATTTTAACATTATATTAATATCACAATCAAAATTTAAAACTTTCATCTTATATTGAATAGATCAGTCCTGCTCATATAAAAGTGATGAGTTTGAATAAATGAATGAATGAATGAATGACTCCAAGAGGGTGGGGAAAAAAATGGCGGCTTAATAAAATATTTTAAAAATCAACTTAAAAAAACTTGATTTCAAATTTTGTGAAAGAATTAATTCCAATGTAGAGATAAACTGGTAAAACTGTTGTACTGGAATTCATTCATTCAAATTCAAGGTGGTGGAACAAAATAGCAGATCCCTAGATGCTGAAAACCATGTTTTCTCAATTCTGTCGGTCTGTCTGTTCGCGGCGTAGCTACAAAACTACTTCTTCAATTGACTTCAAATTTTGGCCAAAAATTAAGATCTTATGGGGATGACCTGGTAAAATTTTCCTAAAAATCCAATGTGACAAAACAAATTGACATCCTAGTGAAATGTTAAAAAAAGTTATGACTAAAAAACTACTTATCCAATTTATCTCAAACTTTGCACACAAATCAAGTATAATGTAGGAGTCAACTGACAAAATTTTGGTACAAAATGGCGGCTTAATAAAATATTTAAAAATTTAGGCTGAAAAACTACTTTATGTACTGATTTCAAATTGTGGGCCGTAACTAATTGTGGTATAGAGATGAAGTAGTAAAACTGTGCTACTAACTCCAGATGGCGGAACAAAATGGTGGCCAAATAAAATATTTGTAATCGTGAAAAAATTCACCTTCTCAGGTTTTACCTGTTTTCAGGTTTTAGCATCCTATGAGTCATATGGGGATGACCTGGTAATATTTTGGTAAAAATCCAATATGTCGGAACAAGGTGGCGGCTTAGTAAAACGTTAAAAAAATGATTACTAAAAAAACTACTTATCCAATTTCCTCAAATTTTGCGCAAAAACAAGTGTTACATAGTAATGAACTGGTAACATTTTGGTATGGAAATAAGATTGCAAAAGAAAATGGCAGCCTAATAAAATATTTAAAAAATTGGCTTGAAAAAACTACTCATTAGATTAATATCAAATTTTCTGCAAGCATTAATTGTGATATAGAGATAAACTGGTAAAGTTGTGGTATGAATTCATGATGGCAGAAGAAAATTGTGGCCAATTAATTTTTTAAAAAATCATCGTAAAAAAATCTTATTTAATTGACTTCAAGATAAATTGAATGTGACATAGGGATAAATTGGTACGAATTCAACTAGACGTAACAAAATGGTGGAGTGTGTGTCAATATAAAAACTACTTATTGAATGTATTTTAAATTATGCCCAAAAATCAAGCGTGACATAGGTAGAAACTGATAAAATACTGGTAGGAATACTATATCATGGAACAAAATTGCACCCAATAAAAATGTTTGAAAATATAGTATATCTGTTACTAAATGACTATGTACTGAACTAAATTGGATTGCACTTCACTAAATTCCTAATAAAGGGTAGATTTATAATGAAGGAAGTTTTGGGTAAAGGAAATTTGCTGATTTTTTTAATTGGAGGTCTGTTCGCGATATAACTTTATAAAGAACTATTTAGCCGATTGACTTTAAATTTGTATCAGAAATTAGGGGTCATATGGAGATGATCTGGTAACATTTTGGTAAACATTCAATATGGCGGAACAAAATGGCACCCTATTGAAATGAATGTTAAAAAAAAAATAACTAAAAAACGAATTGACCAAATTTTGCACAAAGTTCGAGTGTTACATCGGAAACTGATAACATTATGGTACAAATCCAAGATGGCAAAACAAAATAGTGGCCTAATAAAATATTTGAAAAAAGAGCCTGAATTCGACTTATTAGATTGATTCCAAATTTTATGCGTGAATTAAGTGTGAGAGACATAAACTGGTAAAATTGTGGTAGCAATTCAAGATGGCGGAACAAAATGATGGTTAAATAAAATTTTTTGAATTTTAAATTTTGCACAAAAATTTAATGTGATAGAGAGATATACTTTTAAAATTTCAACATGACGAAACAAAATGGCAATATAATGAAAATTTTCAAAAATCAGAGTAAAAACCACTTATATTTAATTTATTTTAAATTATGCCCAAACAAGTGTGAGAGGTACAAACTGATAAAATATATATATAATATGTGTTACTAAATGATTATAAGCACAACTAAATTGGGTCAAATTTTACTATTCGTAATAAAAGGAAAGATTCATTACGAGGGAAGCTCCAGGTAAACGAAATTTACTGACTTTTTGATCATGGAATGTGCACATGTAATTGTGTTATCTTGCCCTATTCTTAACAAAACATTCCCTCATTTATTCTCCAAAAAAGGGCTGTGCGATATATGTGTAGAGCAAGTTCGTGATTCTTGTAAACCTTTATTTGTCAATCATGGTATATTGAAGTTAGCTTCTTTGTTTATTTTAGAGACTGTATGCCTAATGTATAAAAAATATAATCAGTCAAGTGATAGGATAATTATAACTTTGAAGACCCTAATGTGCTTTTACTACCTATCCCTTCTACCTCTTATATAAAAAGTTTAATAATTTATAATGGTAAGAAATTGTTTAACCACTTCCCCAACACATTAGATTGATACCATCTTTAATGAAGTTTAGAAGGGAGGGTAAAAAACTACTTTGTGCGAGAACCTACTATAGAATTGATAATTTTTTATCGATATTTTTTAGAGACTTTTGTATAGTTATACCACAGATTAATACAGATATCGCACTTTGGTTCGGCGCACAAATCATCACATAAGCTCAATTTGGGCAGAGAATTTATCAACTCAATTAAATTTAAATGTTTAAATACTCTATTAGATATTATTATAAAAATAATATCAAAATATGAACACTTCTAGAAAAGTCAGTGGTATGGTGTGTGCTGCCAAACACTGCAAAATTACAAGCTACAAATCATCTCATAGCTTTTTTAGATTTCCCAAGGATATAAGAAGATAAGTTTTTTTTTAAATGTTATATAGTTTCTGACATATACTAATAATTTGGAAAAACTTTAAGACATATGCTAAAACAGCTCTAAATATGCTATAGCCTGCGCTATACTAATTCATATTTTAAAAACTAGTAAGACCTGTTCTGGAAAATTCTTCTGTCATATGGAATCCTTATTTTCAGACTTATATCAACAAATTGAACCAAGTTCAAAACAAATTTTTAAGACATATTGCTTTTAAGAAGCACCTGCCCTTAAACAATATTAATTATTGCAGTCTAGAAAAAGAACTATACTTACAAAATATTACTGAACGTCTAAAAACAATTGATATTCTCTTTTGCTATAAAATTATAAATAATCATATTGACTGTCCGGAATTGTTTTCCGAAATCCATTTTTATGCTCCTTCTAGAAATCTCAGAGATGTAAAAACATTTGAAATTAAATACATAGGGCCTTCTATGGACAAAACACACCTCTCTCAAGGATTATGAGAAGTTCAAATTCATTCAACGGTGACTTGTTTAATCTGTCATTAGACTCTCTTAAACATGTGTTAAAGAAACAATAAATGTCCTTAGATCTGGTCGCTAATGTTAAGCATTGTATTGTTGTATTGTGTTCCCATTTTTCTTTGTTTGTTTTTGTTCTTCAACATTTTAACATGACTGCCAACTCTATTTTTAAAATATAATATAACTTTAGAAACAAATAGATTTTAGTTATAGGCATTAGTACATTGTACAATTGGGTGTAGCTCGTTTGTTAAATAAATAAATAAATGAAAAATAAATAAAATAAACTTTGCTACTAATTGTGTAAGTGTTTTGGGAGCCACCGACAACAAACGTAGGGATTTCTCAAGATCGCGTCTTTAATCCCGGGATCTTCGAAACTAAACTGATTTCGAGATTCCAAAACTGAAAGTCTTAATTGCAGGAATTATTTTTTCATTCAATATCTTAATTGATTTGTCTAAAAATATTAAAATTTGTTCGTGGCACTCATATTACCTATTTAGAATGTAAAAAACTAATAATATTTTTACTTCCCTCTTAAAAGGGAAGTATTGTAATAGTAAAAAAATCATTATCCGAGATTTTTCTTCATCTTTATGTTTCAACTTTTAAACTTTCTGTACGAATTCAAAATGGTGGAACAAAATAACGGCTTAATAAATTATTTAAAAATTCAGCCTGAAAGACTATTTAATAGACTGATTTCAAATTGTATGCAATAACTAACTGTGGTATAGAGATGAACTAGTAAAACTGTGGTACTAATTCAAGATGACGGAATAAATATTAAATTACTTACAGTGACAAATTGGAACGGTTGTAGTACGACTTTTAGACGGCGAAACAAAATGGAGGTATGTGTCAATGTAAAAACTACTTATTGAATTGATTAAAGTGTGGCATAAGTAGAAACTTTTAAAATATTAATAGGAATCCAATATTTTATAAGTTATCTGGCACTGTGTTTGAGTAGACAGTACTGCACTGCACTGATCTAAATTGAGTCACACTTCACTATTCCTAATAAAATGAAAAGAATTATGTATTATGAAAGATTCATAAAGACAAATTCTGTGTAAAGGATATCAATTTTTTAATTGCTACTTGCATGTCATGTAAATACGTATTGTAAAATTTTCATTCACTGGTTTAAATTTAGTTTTTAAGAAACTTTTATTAGGTTCGCTTGTATGTAATTATGTATATAAATAAATATAAGAAGTCGATTTTAACCTACTTCTGATTTTAATGTTGAAATTGAATTACATTATTTTGTACTTTTTAGTGCGTTACTGACAAAAGCCTGTTTTCTAGATATTTTAAACTATAATTTTTTATTGAACCGAGGATCACATATGGTTTTATTTATTGGCGTTCAGTGTTGCTCACATTGATAGCATAAAGCATGTTTGTCATGTTAGCATTAAAACTATTATTTTTTGATCTAATCTTAGAGCAAGAAACTATTTCTTGGCTTGCAACAGAGAAGATCTTTTAGATGAAATAAACAATTTGCATAAAAGTCAGGGGTTATGTAACTTACACTTGAATGATCTTATATACTTATATACTTATATGACTCTATTACTCTTTTACTATTACTATTACTCTATGACTATATTACAAAAAATATAAATGAACCGAAAAATTGAATTTGCTGACCACAAAAACTGTGAAAATCAGAATATACCATTTTTGTGATGTCAGAGACTATAATAAGTATATAAGATTTACGTTTTTCACACGCAATGGCATAAGTGAAATGAATATAACATGCGCTAAAACCCTTTCTACATGATACTAAAACACAATGTTTTCAAGTTCAACAGATCTAACAATAATATTAAATTTTAACCTTTCCCTTATTCTTTCGTAAATATAAAATCTCAAACCACTCTGTATGTGTACACTAATTTTTCAATATAAATATATTAAACTTAGTTAAACATTACTCACAAAATATTTTAATAAGGTCCTGCTCAGAATAAATAAAAATATTTCGACTACATCTCTGAGTTCTCCGCCCAGCTAATGGGGTTCGAGTAAACATATTTATGTATGAAAATTCTAGGAGTGCCGAATCTAATTGGTTGTTAATCTGTGGTTATACTGTAGTACTTTTATATTTTTAATTTTTTAGATATGTGACACTGTGTATGACATCTTGTTAGGTATGTGTTGTTTTAATTTTTATATGTTTGATCCAGTATGACTGATTGTATATTTTGCATATTTTTGCTTTGTACTTTATACTTTGTACATTATTTGTTGCAACCGTAAATAACTATTAATTCCTTATAAGACTACGTGTTAAGCTTCAATATTATTTTCTCTGTACAGCTTTGTCAATGAGATTTTCTTAAGACAATAAAGCATCTGGATTGGCCAGTCACAAGGTATATTTCTGTTTTTTGTGGAAATATTATAATACCGGTCTTAGAATAGAACAAAGAACATATTTTTCTCAAACTCTCAGGGCATGTAGAAACAGTCCCAAATTACTATGGTCCTATTTGCGTAAGTGGGATATTCACGAAGCTGGCCAACCTTCAGAAATACTACCTTTCCTTCTCTGTGACCCTAATAAAATTAATAACTTTTTTATTGATTCAGTAAAGTCTTCCTGCTGACCCGACGTACATGAACAGTTTTAAGTGTGGGACATTCTCAGATTCTCAGTTTGATTTTTCTCCTGGCCCTATCGATATGATCAAATCACTTATTCTAAAGCAAAAGCCACATACCATTGGTGCTGACGGTATTTCTGTTAAGATGCTTCAGTTGTCGCAAAACTATTTAGCGGCTCCCCTGACACATATCATCAATGTATCCTTAACCGGGATTATTCCAGACCAGTGGAAACTCGCGCTTGTTAAACCAATTCCTAAGGCATCTTCTGGTACTATTGAGCGCCTGGAAAATTTAAGACTTTTAGTTTGTTACCGGTGCCTTTGAAGATTGCCGAATCGTTGTTGCATGGGCAATTAACTATCTTTCTTGATGAGAGTGAAATTATACCAGATTGTCAATCTGGCTTTCGTCGTGGGTTTGGAACGGTTACTGCTTTGTGCAACGTTCTTGATAATTGCTTGGGTGCTATTGACCGACAGCGAGTCACCTCTTTGATCTGCCTGGATATATCGAAGGCGTTTGACTCAATAGATCTGGAATGTCTTATGGCCAAGCTGAGTTATTATGGAATTCGTGGTTGTACGCATGACTGGTTGCGAGGTTATCTTTTTGGTCGCCAACAAAAAGTTATATGCAATTCACATACTACTATAGCTGAATCTAATTTAAGGTCAATTGACTCAGGTGTTCTGCAGGGCTCAGTCCTGGGTCCTTTACTTTTTTCTCTTTGCATTGCTGGCATACAGTCTGTTCCTAAATCCTGCTACAGCCATCTTTATGCTGATGATATTCAGCTCTCATTTGATTTTTCACCTAATGGAAAGGATTGGGCAAGAAATATAATTAATGATGATCTTCACAATGTTAAACAATGGATAATTGATAACGAACTTATGTTGAATGCATCGAAGAGTCAGCACATGTTGATAGGTGCAAGCTATCACCTCGAAAAGGTCGGTGATCTTGAGCTTCTGGTGGATGGACAGGTGATCGAGTTCAGCCAGTCTATTAAGAATCTAGGGCTGATGATTGATTCACGATTGAAATTTGAGAGTCATGTTTCGGATGTTTGTCG
The DNA here is from genome assembly GCA_030620095.1 of Kuschelorhynchus macadamiae. Lineage (NCBI taxonomy): Eukaryota > Metazoa > Arthropoda > Insecta > Coleoptera > Curculionidae > Kuschelorhynchus > Kuschelorhynchus macadamiae. The sequence continues at coordinate 402,387 of JAUTXW010003977.1, forward strand.
CTAAACTTGAAGAGGCTTTATCCTTTTAAGAACTTGCTGGATAGAGACACTAAAAAAATGCTTGTTAGCTCCCTCGTTTTTTCTCATTTTCATTCTGCTGATGTGGTTTATGGCCCATGTTTAACAAATGAAAGTCGTTCGAGACTGCAAACGATGCAGAATCTGTGTGTACATTTTATAGTTCATGTTCCATGCTTTGCACATATTTCTCCATATATTCGCGGTCTGAACTTTTATAAATTGAATGAGATCAGATTTGTTCACTTGGCCTGTTTTGTACGTCAAATACTGAATACTCAAACACCCAAGTATCTTTTTGCTAAACTTACACTTCGGTCTGATATTCATCAAAGAGAACTGAGAAGAGTGCGCGAAACTCTCGAGTATTAACTCCGTCTCATAAAACCATAGCTTTTCAATCCAGTTTTTCATTTCTGGCTCCGTTTGTCACTAATGCGTTGGAAAATATACCGAATGTAACAAAGGCTACCTTAAAAGCAATATTGAAGCAGGAAATTCTGTTGCCTGTGATAATAAGTCGTGATTTTGACTTTAATTTGTTTTAATGACTATTTTTTGCGTATATATCTAGTTTATAGATCTAGACTTTAAAAGCAGGGCTAGGTTATAGAGATTACTGGAGACAGTGTACCTTGTCCTTTTGTGTATATTTGTACTTTCTTATTGTATGGGAACCAGAAATAAACAAAATCTTTAAATTAAAAAAGACCAAATGCAGCATTTAGATATTTATTGTCTAGCTACCCTCTAAATTAGATGTAATATTATAGTATAAAGTATGCCACTGTAAATTGAACCAGTATTTGCCCATTACATACACAAACATATATTTGGCATTAAAAAAGTTAAACGTTTTTGAAATATATATATTTTTTAATTTTTGTTTCATTTCTTTAGAGCTACTGTGTATAATGAAAAAATATATATTTTATACAAAAAAAATAACTTTAAAGTGTTTCACCGTTTTTTTTAAAGATAATAAATCGGAAAAAAATTTTCGATGTCAGTTTTGTATAATATTGGTTTTCTCAATCTCAGACATTGATTTTTTTTTAAATGTTCTTATACCCCAATCTATTCCTCGCGAGACATTATCCTGAACTATTTAAGGTGCCAATTTAAAATTAATCGGTTTGATGGTTCTCAAGTTATTGTGAGCCCAAATTTTTTTTACGCACACAGGGAAGTATCCAGAAATCCGGTTCCAACCAGAAATTCAGTTTTCTGGGGGTGTTCCAAACAATCAAATTTTAGGAAAATTAGGAAAAAGTATACCTATATCAAACTCCAAACCCCCATGACTCCCCCCTGGCTATGTGCCTGCGCACACACACCCGTAAAAACGTATTTTTTTTCTAAAAAATATGTTTTTTGTGTTTTAGAGACTTTAATTATCTAATTAACATTGAAGCACACAATCTATTGATATTAAATATATTCAATAATGTAAAAAAATAATCAAACCACATACAAACAAATAGATACAATTGAATTCATGCTAAATTATAAAAGAGAATGGAAAATCTTGATAAATCCAGTAAATTCCATACACAAACATTTTACTTTTTATCTCCACAAATCTTCATGTATCATCAAAAATGTTAATAATTATTGTCCAAAATAATATCTTAAATACCCAAAAGACTTTTAAATTACATAAATCTTAATAAAAAAAATTAAATCCCAAAAATCCCTACAAATGCAAAAAAAAATCCCCTACATACATCTGGGATTTTAAATACTTGTACACAATTTTAGGAGTGAGTCAGCGCCAAGTCATAGATAATTAAAAAGTTAGATAGCAATGTGACCAATACATATTATAAATATGTTTTCTTAGTCCGGGCCTGCCCCAACTGAATAAACTTTGCAACGTTGACAAGGTGGCAGGCCACGCACTTTCTGCGGACTATGTGCAAATTCATGCGGATCAGCTGATTAAAGCTAATTATTAAAAAACTACAAGAATTACAACAATTATACTCAACATTCGATTTATTCACGAGGTACAGTAAAATCAGAATTTAGAGGAAGCAAAAATATACAGATAATATTAGTTTATGTTTAGATAAATTAAAATTTTTAAAAAATCCTCTTTTTCCCTTTCAAGACCTTTATGGTTGATATTTAATAATTCAATATCACATGGAATTTTTCCTTCTGTTTGGAAGACTACTTACATAACCCCAGTATATAAAAACTCTGGCAATGTTTTAAACTATCGATCAATCTCAAAAATCTCACAAATTCCCAAAGTATTGGAGGCTTTAATTGCGGACCATTTAGAAAAAAAGTTTTAAAACTTTTATCATATCTAATCAGCATGGCTTTATAAAGGAAAAATCAATCAATACCAATTTATTGATATACACTAATTTTATATTTGAAAAACTTAAAAGAGGTTATAGTGTAGAATCAATATACACTGACTTTTCAAAAGGATTTGACAAAATTGACCATAAATTATTATTACAGAAGTTATTTTTTTTGGAATTAATGGAAAACTACTAGAATGTCTAGGTTCTTATTTAACGAACAGGCAACAATTTATAAAAATCAATGGTAATTTCTTAGATCACATCAAGGTCACATCAGGATTACCTCAGGGTGTTCATTTGTCTCAATTTTTATTTAACATGTTCATAAATGATGTAAGCAAATGTTTTATTCATTCTGGATTTATTCTATATGCAGATAATTAAAGAAATAGAAAACGAAATTAGCACAAAACTCTTACAAGAAGACCTTGATAGATTTTGCATTTGGTGTAAAGAAAATAGAATGGTGTTTAATACTGATAAATGTAAAACCAACTCATTCAGTAGGTCTTGAAATACAAGACTACTTAAATATCTCATTGAAGAAAAAGTCTTAGAGCAGGTTGATATTATTGGAGACTTAGAAGTCCTTATTGACTCAAATCTGAATTTTTCGGGTCACATAGAAAACTGTCGCAACAAAGCTCTCCGAATCCTGGGTTTCGTTAAAAGAAACACCACAGATTTTAGAAACATACAAATTATTAAGCTACTATATACTACACTCGTTAGGCTACATTTAGAAAACTGTTCTGTAATTTGGAACCCCTTTTATCACTCTTATATTGATAGATTGAACAGTGTTCAAAGAACGTTTTTACCATGTATTGCCTTTAAACAAAATATCTCGGTAGAGAACATAAATTATAGAAATCTGGAGCAAATGCTAAACTTGCAAAGCATATCAAGGCGCAGAGAAGTTTCTGATATTCTTTTCTGCTACAGAATTATAAACAACCACATAAATTGTCCAGAGTTATTAGAACAAATTCAATTTTATTTACCATCTAGAATGCTTAGAGAAATTAAAACTTTCGAGATAAAATCTCATAGGACATCTTATGGGCAGAATTCACCAATATCTAGAATAATGAGGATTGCAAATTCGTTTAAGGGAGATTTTTTGGGAGAAACCTTGGGCTCATTAAAATATAAATTAAAAAAAGTATAAATTAAAAATAGAGAAGAACCCGTATGTATAAAGTTGCCAATTTTAAGGCTGTTTTGTTATTTAACTTAGGTTAAGATTCTTTTGTTTAGAATACAAATAGCACAGCAAAAGTGTCCTCTGTCGAGTTTGTCTTCCAGGGATTCTAAAATTAAGTTATACAAAAAATATGATACATAGATATCTTCTCTTTCTTCTATTCTCCAAACTTGGATATCCAACAGGCATTAATCGAACATCATGAGGTATATTAGAGTACTGAAAGTTATGTTTAAATAGCATGAAGTTTCCAAACTTTGATAGTACTCTTTCAAGTCTATTTAGGTGGGATTGGTATATGGGTGCCCAGATTATTGATCCATACTCTAGTATGCTTTGAACCAGTGAAGTGTATAAGCACCCTATTGCTTTGGTATCGATAATGTGCATACAGTTTCTTTTAATAGAATAGAATAGAATAAAATATATTACAATATTGATTTACAATGAATATTACATATATATACATACATACATTGGTTTTTTACAAGAAATGATGTTTATATTGCACCTAGGGGACTGAACCCCGGTATGTGCATAGGTATAGTCTTGATATTAATATAATAAATTTACTAAATGTATACATATAGGTACAGTAAGATATAGTTAATGTTTAGAAAATAATTTAATTAATAATAAAGATGGCTTATTTAAATTAAAAAAGTCATAAAATATACATATTTAACAGTTTTTAAAGAGTTTTCTAAATTTATTATAATTTCCATAAATAAACAATTTACGATTGTCACAGAATTTTGATAATCTGGTTGTATTTTTTATCTCTATAGGCAAAATATTGTAAATTTTAAGAGGAAGATAATTAATAGATCTAAGATTACTACTAGTGTTAGAACTAGGTATCACAAGATGTCTGCTTGTTCTATTTCGGGTTCCGTGACGATGACAGATATATTTTTAAGCTCTGATGATTTATGTACATACATAGAGGTTGACAAAACATATAAGGATCGGACATCAAAAATATCCATAGAGTACAATAATTCAGTGGGATAACGTTTATTTTTTTATATATATAACTTTAAGTATAAAATTTTGAGCAACCTTTAGGGGTTGTAGGCTATTCTCATATAGACTTCCCCAAACTATTATACCATATCTTATCAATTATTCTATTAATGACTTGTAAACTGATATTAAAACTTTTTTACCAAGAATCTCCCTCAAAATGTAAAACTTATGAATTAACTGTCTAATATTTTTTGTAAGCTTTTGGACATGTGGACTCCATTTAAGGTTTTTATCAATAATAACTCCCGAGTACTTCATAGAGTCAACCTCACAGATTACAGAATCTAGATTTTCAATTTCAACACTATTAAAGTCAGGACGTCCACTGGATGTGAGAGAGAAGGCAATATATTTTGTCTTAGATGCATTTAAAGTTAATCTGAAAGAGTTCAACCAGTTTTTAATTTTATAAATACCATCAATAGTTGATTTTTTTACATGAGCCCAGGTTTCAGTGTTCAATTTTATGATATGAGCTAAAGAATTTATTATGTAGCGATGAAAAGATTTTATTATTTTGGTATTAATACCATCCAGTCCAGAACAGCAATTATTTTTTAATGAATTTATGTGTTTAAATATTTCATTCTTTGTAACTGGTTTTAAAAACATAGATGAAAGTGTGTTATGATTAATTTGCGCCTTGGTTAAAGGATTTTTAATTTTATTATACATCTCAGTGCCAAAGTCAATATAAAATTTATTGCAAAAATTTGCTATCTCTTTTTGATTCGAAAAAGTTTCATTATTTCTTTTTATTTGAAGAATATCTTTAGTTTTTAATTTATTGTTATCTGTAGCTTCTGCAATAATTTAATAAATCTTTCTAAGGTTTTTACTGCTATCTTCTATTTCTTTTTTGTAATAATCATATTTGCATTTCTGAATTATTTTGTTAGGATTGTTTCGGTATGATTTATAATTATTATTATCTTCTTCAGTATAATTAATAAATTAATTAACAATTTTTTTTTCATTTTATCTCTGCACTTTATTGAATAAATTATTCCATTGGTTATCTATGGCTTTAATTTAGTATATTCCTTCACTCTCAACACCCCTTCACTTTTGGCTCGATCCAGAGCATCCTGAAATATTTTATAAAAAATATGGACTGCTTTTTCAGCTTCGTTAGAATCTGTAACACTTGATCAGTTTTGATTTTTTAATATTTGCTCAAAGGCTTCATAATTAATTTTAGAAACAGTATAGTTTATATATTTTGGTTCTGTGTACCGTTTAATGTTTTCTTTATTTATATTAATCATGACTGGATAATGATCTGTGATTGCACATTCTAGAACAAAAGAAGCATATCTCCGTGAAGTAGTCCTTAATTTTCTCCTAATAAATATATGATCTAAGCATGAACTGGTGTCTACTGTTATTCTTGTAGGATTATTTATCGCGCTCACAAAACCAAAATGATGCAATACTGATATATAGGTATTAACCAAATTAATATCCTGATTATATATGTTTATATTTATATCACCCACAAAAATATCAGTTTGACTGGATTCGCTTTCAGTAAAATATTCATCTAAATCTTCTAGGAAATTAAAAATATTTATCGAGGGAGGCCTGTATATACAGGTTACCCCGATTATAATAATTAATAAAACCCAACACTCGAAAACCTTTAAGAACTAATTTATTTATAAGTTTATTTAAACTTCTTCCTTTTTCAAAAATCATACCCAAATCATTAAAACTTAACACAGAATCTAAAATTTGATCAAATTTTTGGTAGTTATATATCACAGGGGTTTGTATTTTATAAAACCTCATCACTTTGCATTTCTTTATATTAAGGTTTACAAAGTTAGTATCACACCATCTGACTAGCATATTTATATCATTTTGAACCCATTTTTAGATTTTAATACATGATCATATGGAGATTTTTCACGAAATCTTGATCTGTGTATAGGTAGGATGAGTTAATTTCTACTTCTGGTTGGATACTGGTGGTATAAAGAATTTCTTGGGAATTTTTCTTGGTTGTTCTGAGTATACAATGCACACTTTAGTATATATAGTGAGTACAGTTAGGATCTTTTGGTTTTGAATACCTCTCTGCACGACTCCATGGGTTTTATATTAAATATCAACTATACAATCCTTTTCTGTGCAACAAAGATGTGACTTATATTAACAGATTGTCTACAAAGCATTGTATTGTAGCTCAGATGGGAGTGTGTAATTGCATAGTACATTACTCTTTAGAGTTTCAGTGGGAGCACTTTGTTTTGTTCAGTTTTTTGAAAATATGATTGTTGGTTGTCTTTCCCATGACAGTCATGAGTCGACATATGATCTCAAAAACTTAAATACTTGTTCTCTTTCATCTGTGGCTTGTGTTTTTGGTGTTGACTTATGGAATGGTATAGTGATGGTCTTATTTCTATTTAGTACAGTTGATTTGAAAAGCACCACTGATTTATGTTCTTCATCACTGATTTATTCTTGCACTCATTTGCCACAGAGATGGTAGCAGTGGTGATGCTGGCAAATTTTATGGTTATATCAGGCATGCATAGGTCATTTATAAAGACCAAAAATATAAGCGGAGAAAGCACTGACCCCTGTGCTGTTCCAATATTAACGCATTGACAGATATTAAGGCATTTTTCTAGTCACATTGTGTTGAAGTGTCATTGGATTGTCTTTAGGAAATTTTCAAAGGCGGTGTCAGTGTCGTGACAGTAGATGTTTTTTCTTTTACTCTGACACCACCTTTAAAACTGTTCTGATGAATTATCATCCAATATGCCCTCCTTAGTCATTCCTCCCAGGGAGACACCACGTGCATCCCGTCACCGTCTAACGCCAAAAATCAAGGACCCCCTACTTGGTTCACTCTTTTATTCCCAGAGTTTCCCGATTATGGAATGTTTTACCAGTCAATGCCTTACCATGTCTTCACTTAAAGCAGTCACAGTACCAGTACCTAGTCTGTACATAGATAAAAAAAACAGCATATTATTTTAGAATATAAATAGGCACTTTCGCCCACTATGGCAAAGGCAAAGATGTTACCGAAGCTTGTTAAGTCGAGGGTGGTATCTTTTTAAAAAAGATTACACTTTATCAAAGCAATATTATTCCTTAAAGACCCTTAAATTAGCCTTGCGTGTTCCCTCAAGATATGATTTTTTAAAATTTTTAATGATTTTTTAAAATTCGTATAAGTTTTTTATGTACTCTCACTTTCCAATTTGACTCAAATCAGTTTGCGTTCTAAGGAAAGTTTTTCAAACAATTTATATAGAATTTTATATAGAATTGTATTGAATATGTGGTATCCAAAATCTAATCGCTTTGAGATATTGATCTAAAGTTTTTTTTTAATTTGAAGTGAATCATTTTGACCATTCCTAAGTTATTCAGCACGTAAATTTACTTTGCACAGACACGGCTAAACACGCATCATAGTGTTGCGAATTTAGCCCTAGTTATGGATTTGTTAAGATTTAGATGAATTTATTTGTTATTTGTTATTTTATTGAAGTAGACTTACCTTAATTTATATCCATTAACGACTATGATAGTGTCAAAAATCGTTCTCGAATGTTCTGTTAGGTTTAATTCTTCTCACTCTGTGGTGTTTAGATTATTCTAGAATTTTGTTGATTATTCTATCCTTTTCTAAAGGCTATATAAGCGCGCCGCTTAAACATATTATCATCCAGGCTTCAAAGGCACATTGGTGTCATTCAAGTCTGGATGAATCACTCGAAGTTGGATCTTAATCCCTCAAAAACTCAAGCTATTATTTTCACAAAAAATAGTAGAATCCCTACTGTTAAAAAAGTCAAAATTCAAGGACAGGAGATTAATTGGTCTAAGCAAATTAAATATTTGGGAGTAATATTTGATAGAGGCCTTAGGTGGTCTGCAAATACTGACTATAGTATTAAGAAAGCTAGAGGTGTTCTAGCTCAATTATATTCATTATTGCACCAAAAGACTAGTCTTAATATTAAAAACAAGATAACACTTTTTAAACTCTATATTAGACCAATTCTAATCTACTCTTCACTCACGTGGAGTACTCATCATAAAAACCAGTCAAAAAGACTACAATCGCTCCAAAAAAATGATTATTTTAATCAGGATCGTTCTAAACGCGGACAGATTCATCAGAAACTCAATTCTCCACAGGGATACAAACCTTGAGAGCTTGGGCGACTTCATTAACAAACTTAATTCAAATTATTTCATAAGGGCCGAACTTGCTAACAATGGCCTCATTACCAAAACTCATGACTTCTCCCAACCACGTAACAAGTTCAAGCTCCCTAAAGACTGTCTCTTACCTAGAATTTAAACTATCCCCCCCTCCCCAACTGGGCTCCCCCCTCCTATGACTTTTTCCCCTATCCTTACAATTTGATTGTTTTCCCGAGGAATGAAGAGATGTAATAGCCATTCGGCTGACATAAGAATCGAAGAGGACCCCGAACACATTTTGATTCAGTTGTAATTGAGATTTCGAAGTGTTAACAAGCTGACATTGACAAGTTTAAAGTTACCTTAGTTACGATTGTTAGGTATAACCAGTGTTTTTATCTGTGATACTTGTAACCTGTATTTTGAATAAAAGGAGTGCATTCAGAAATTACGTGTTTGTGTACCGGCCAATCCGGAACAATATTTTTTTCCTAAAAATAATTTTTTTTTCGAGTTCTAGGATCTCTAAAACTTCGAAAATTCATTTTTACGATTACAATACTTCAACAAGTATATGATTAACATAATATATGGGCTATTATATGAGGTAGTTAAAAATAGGTAGAATCAAAATGTTAAAACGTCTAAACATATAAGTGTGTACAATCAATTGCCTTTTTGCCACAGATGTATATTCCTTTTACTATTTTGGCTTAGAATTTTTCAAGGGCGTTTATCTTTCAATAAGGAGTAATTTTTGTTCTATTTTATTACTGCAGCAAGTACCCTAACCTGAGATTGTATCTTTATTGGCTTCAAGATACAAATAAAAACATACATAAAGAAATTATTTATATATCGATCAAAATAAAGCGTCCCACTTAGATTTTAGAGCACTATATGTATGTTTTTGTTTAGCTAAATTTTTTTTCTGTAAAGTATTCGAATAATCATTTAATAATATATTTCAATTATTAATTTTAAATAAAATATAACATTTTAGTTACAAAAATAAAACACAAATATGAGTGAAAATGAATCTGATGGTGAGCTGGATCCTAGAATTCAAATTGAATTGGAAAAACTAAATACCACTACTGATGATATAAATAAATTAGAAATTGAGTATGATGTAAGTATCAGAGTTATAGGTAATAAATATGAGACAAAATTTAAGTTAATTTTATACGCTACCAGAAAAGAAAATAAGCATGAAATAAGAACCATTTAATAATAAATAATAAGCAATGCGTTATATCAAATATATGCATTATTTTAGGAAGCTAATACAACATTTCGAATGCTTTTGAATGAATCTACTAGACGACTGAAATTACTTACTAAGAAACTAGGTAGTTGTATAGAAAAGGCGAGACCATACTATGATCTTTTAGAAATAGCTAAAAAGCAGCAAAAAGAATGTCAAGAAGCAGCTTTGCAGTATCAAAAAGCCAGTGGTATGTTATATAAATTTCTTTCTTGTATACATTTTTGCAGTTAAAACTTATTTAATTCATGGTTTAGTGCATGTAATTAATGTCATATACATCCACACAATTGATATTTTAATACATTAAAACAAGATAAAGAATATGGAAGGAAGGATATATAACTATTAATAGTGATAACTATAACTGATAGCTACAAATAATCGGTTTGATGATATAAAAGAAACAATTCCATATACAATTTTAAATAATAAAACTGTTTAAAAATGACACCAAAGTATAGTCAATTAACAGTATATGAAAGAGGGTATATCATAAGTAGTCGGTTTCTTAAAAAAATGGTACATTTTATTTTTTTTTTAATATGAGGCACTTCTGTCATATTTTCTTGAACGTTCTCTTTAACTTTGTCTTGAGACCAGCACACACATTAGGCGTATTTAATGCAGAAATTCATTCTATAATCCAATATCTAAAGTAAATTTCCCTTCCTTCCCAGTCATTATACAATTTTTTGTTCATAAAATTAAAACAACCACAAATATCTTAGGTTCAAATTGAGACTAACCAAATGCTACAGCTTTAACAATTTTACCTTATTAATTCAGCATTTTGGTCAAACCTTTCTTTTAAATAATACATATATATATATATATATATATATATATATATATATATATATATATATATATATAAAAGCAAACCAAGGCGAGAATCGAATCGAACCCTTGAATCGGCGCGTGGCTTAGTTGGAAAGTGACATGTTCCAGGTAAAGATAGGAAAATAATTGATGTTTGCTATTTAATAGGCATGATAAACATTACTAGTCTGTAGAAATCTAAGACAGAACCAAGAAGTTAAACCACAGGGGCTAGAATCTTTTAATGTGTGAGCAGGCATGTAGAACAAAAAAATATATTTTCCTTTATTTACGCACTTAACCCTTAAAATACATCAAATTATCTACATATCATTTTGATATTTTTTTATCGGTGTTTGATAAAGATATGTATGGTGACTGCAGGACCCTAGACCTTAATTCCTTTATACTACATCCTCTTTGTATTGTATTTTAACGTGATCTTTTTGCTACTGAGCCATTAGTATACTTTGTTTTGTTAAATTTTTATTACTTTTAATTTCTGCTGTGTTAATTTTCTAATTGAAGTTATTAAAAAACTATTTGTGTTATTCCTACTTCCTCCGGGTGTACCATTATTTAGTAAGCATATTATAGACTTAAAAAATATTTTGGAAGTCCATTTGTTAGACTTTTGGGTACAGTATTTCAATTATAAAAATGTGTTGTCTAGTGATGCCACGAGACAAGATTTTCTCATCTCATTCTTCTCGTGATAAAAGTCTGAAACTATTAATAATTTATTAACAGATGATATTGTAAGAATAGGGTAATTTTTAATTACCTAAAATCTAAAGATTAGAAGAAAAACCATCTATAAAAAGTAATTTGTCAATCCTAAAGTATTTAAGACTTTTCAGATTTAAATTTAAAGCATTCCTCAGTTTTTTGATTACTTTTATTGACCTCTTGTATTTACTGCCCTTGAGAATGAACTTTAGTACCTCTTAGGAAGTGCCCAACAAATTGCTACTTCAGAAGCTTTGACGTTGCTACAAGGAAGGCGTGCATATCGAAAATAAAGGTGATATTCTCACAAACATCTATTTTTTGCCTTTAATCAGCCAATCGGGATAATTCTCATCAGAGCAGCATTTAATGTATATTTATATTATTTGTGCACAGCCAAAACGTTTTTTAAATAAATAAATCAAAAGAAAAGATTCTTATGTAGTATTGCTTTTGATGTCTTAATTAATTAATATGTGTGTATATATATATATATATATATATATATATATATATATATATATATATATATGTATATACACAAAAAAACAGGCTTACAGGGTGTTTCCTTATATTTTGCGCACTCCCTGCAGAATTTATTTTTAGAGAGAAAAAATACTTTAATTTTAAAGGTTGTAGGATTTTCTCTGACCCTCCAGGATGTTTTTATCAGAATGAAAAATGAACATTACAAATGTGACAAAAAATAATAAATTGTGTTTTTTAAAATCGAATATATATATATATATATATATATATATATATATATATATTATTTTTTCTTTGTAATGTGCCAATTTCCAATATATATATATATATATATATATATATATATATATATATATATATATATATATATATATATATATATATATATATATATATATATATATATATATATATATATATATATATATATATATATATATATATATATATATATATATATATATATATATATATATATATATATATATATATATATATATATATATATATATATTTATTTATATATGTATATATATATATATATAATGTTCTATGTTTACTACCGTTTTGTCAATATTTTACATAAAATAAAAATTTTTCTAATTAAGAGTCATACTCGGGTAGTCTGGTTTTACATGCATATCTGCCATACCTATTAGAGGTGACACCTAAGTAAGTAGGTAAGTCTATTTTTTCTTTGATGTAAAATATTGAAAGGACAATTAGACTTTTTTGATATTATAGTCACAAATAAAACTTCAATGCAATCGGCTGACTCCATTTTGTTGACGCTTCCAATAAATTTAATGTAAAATATTTATAAGCTGAGTTATTTATAACCTTAATATATAATAACGAAATAAGCTTAAATTATTGGTGGGGCGGGAATTGACGAACTACCACTATAAGCGAGACGCTAAAGATTTTTTTCTAACATATTTCTTTTACAGTTTTTATTTGTATGTAACTGCAATCTGAAAGGAACGTGGTGCTTAGTAATTGCGTATAATGTTATAGTTCCATTGTGTATCAATCATTCCCCATGTGCAGACATATGAGAGAGAGAACGTCAAAATTCCGACTTCAAACATCGCTGTGGAAGATTTCCGAGCAGAGAGTTTTTGGAGCCAGCGGCGGCTCGGTTTTTGGGGAAGATTTAAGTTAAATTCCACTTCAACATGTTTTGTATTAAAATGCTCTATTGTGCTTATATTTTTTTAAGTACTAATGATTCTATAATAAAACCATGATAAAGTGAATCTGAATATTTACGCGCGAACGCCGCATTCATATTGGTTGATTTTAAATTTCTGAAGCAACAAAAATAGAAAAAAAATCGGTAAATTTCCTTTACTCGGAACTTCCCTTGTTATGAATATTTCCTTTCATACGAATAGTAAAGTGGTACCCAATTTAGTTTCACACATAGCCATTTAGTATACTGTCTTCAAATATTTTTATTGCGCGCCATTATGTTCCATCACCACCACCACCATATTTTACCAGTTTCTACTTGAGCCACACTTATATTTTGGGCATGATTTAAAATAAATTAATTTTTTGCTTCCCTCGTAAAAGAGAAATATTGTAATCGTGAAAAAATCACCCTCTAATATTTTTTCAGATCTTTACGTTTCAGGGTCCCTAGATGTCGAAAAACATATTTTCTCAATTCCGTGGGTCCGTCTGTCTGTTCGCGGCATAACTAAAAAACTACTTAACCGAATGACTTCAAATTTTGGTCAAAAATTAAGGGTCATATGGGGATGACATGGTAACATTTTGGTAAAAATCAAATATGGCAAAACCAAATGGCGGCGTAGTGAGATGTTAAAAAATTTATTACTAAAAATAGAATTCTCCAATTTATCTAAAGTTTTGCACAATAATCAAGTATAACAGGTAAAATTTTGGTACGAATCCAAGATGGCGGAACAAAATGGCGGCTTGATAAAATATTTAAAAATTCCGCTTGAAAATACTATTTAATGGACTGATTTCATATTGTGTGCCATACTAATTGTGATATAGAGAAGAACTAGTAAAATTGTGGTACTCATTCAAGATGGCGGAATAAAATGGCGGCCAAATAAATATTTGTTATTAGGTTTTACATATTTTCAGGTTTTAGCGTTCCTAGATTGCGAAAAACATGTTTTCTCAATTCTATCGGTCTGTCTGTCGATCCGTCTTTACGCGGCATATCTAAAAAAACTAGTTGCCCAATTGACTTCAGATTATGGTCAAAAATTAAGGGTCATATGGGAATGATCTGGTAATATTCTGGATAAAATCTAAAATGTCAAAACAAAATGGCGGCCTAATGAAATGTTAAAAAATATATTACTAAAAAACTACTTATTCAATTTATCTCAAATTTTGCAGAAAAATCAAGTTATTATTGTGTAGAAAACAAATGGTAAAATTTTCGTACGCATCTAAAATGGCGGCTTAATAAAATATTTAAAAATTCAGCCTGAAAAAAACTACTTAATTGACTCATTTCAAATTGTGTGCTATAATTAATTGTGGTATAGAACTAGTAAAACTGTGGTATTAATTCAAGATCGCGGAACAAAATGGCGGCCAAATAAAATATACCTAATCGTGAAAAAAAAACCTCTAGGATGTTACATATTATCAGGTTTTAGCATCCCTAGACACCAAAAAATATTTTTTATCAATTTCGTCGGTCGGTCTGTCTGTCAGTTCGCCGGATAGTTTAAAAACTACTCATCAGAGTCACTTCAAATTTTAGTCAAAAATGAAGGGTTATATGGGGATGACCTGGTAATATTTTGGTAAAATCGAATTTGCCGGAACAAGATAGCCTAGCCTAGAGAATCGTTAAAAAATTATTATTAAAAAAAAATGTATTATTCAATTTCTTCAAATTTTGAACAAAAAGTGTTACGTAAGAATAAACCTCGAAATAAACTGATAACATATTGGTATGATTATAAGATAGCAAAACAAAATAGCGACCTAATAAAATATTTAAAAAATCGGCCTGAGGAAACAACTTTTATTATTTTAGATTAATTAGATTAATTTCAGATTAAACATGACGGCCAATAAAAACTTTTGAAAAGATAGTATATATAATATTAAATTTAATTAAATATACTATGTGCTGAACTAAATTGGGTCACACTTCACTCTTTCTAATAAAAGGAAGGACTACGATAACGAGGGAAGTTCCGGGTAGAGGAAATTTACCGATTTTTTTACACTGATATTTTAAGACCGCTATTTTATACCGTCATTTTGAATTAGTACCAGTTAATCCCTGTATCATATTCAATGATGCAAGATAATAAGTCAATTGAATAAGAAAATTTTTTACATTGATTTTTTTTAGATATTTTATTTGGCCGCCATTTTTTTTCTCCGTCTTGAATTCGTACCACAATTTTATCAGTTAATCTAAATGACCCTTAGTGTATGTCCAAAAACTTTATCTAAAAAGTAGTTTTTTAGACTGATTTTTTTTAAATAATTTATTAGGCCGCCATTTGGTTTTGCTGTTTTGAACTCATACCAAAATATTTCAGGTTGATTCCTTGTGTTTTTATTGGTTTTTGTGCAAAATTTGA
The DNA here is from genome assembly GCA_030620095.1 of Kuschelorhynchus macadamiae. Classification (NCBI taxonomy): domain Eukaryota; kingdom Metazoa; phylum Arthropoda; class Insecta; order Coleoptera; family Curculionidae; genus Kuschelorhynchus; species Kuschelorhynchus macadamiae. Next base: position 418,041 of record JAUTXW010003977.1, read on the forward strand.
GATAAACTGGAAAATTCGCTTTATAGTAATAATTCTTTTAACATTTCACTAGGCCGCCATTTTGTTCCGTCATTATTGGATTTTTGCCAAAATAATACCAAGTCATCACCATATAACCCTTAATGTTTGATCAAAATTTGAAGCCAATTGGGTAAGTAGTTCTTAGCTACGCCGCGAACTGAGAAACAGACAAATGGAATTGAGAAAATGTTGGTTGGCATCTAGGGACGCTAAAACTTAAATATAGGTATGTTAAACCTGCAATTTTTTTCACATATTTTTGAGTTCATTCGAGCTAAATTCTCCCAAAACGGTATTTCTGGTAAGCGCTTTACATAATTTACCTTAGAATTATAGAAAAATAAAATTTGCTTTAAAATATTTGAAATAATTAGTAATTTTTTCTTAAAATATTAATAAAGCATATAATTAGTTGCAAATAACAAACAAATAAAGCATGCCATTACCCTAAATTTCGGCAGTTTTTGAAAATATAATACCAACAGCACCCCTAATTTCTAAAATAGCATAACAAAATCTTATATTTACCGTATTTTGAAAATGAGCTTAACGTTTGAATTATTCATTAGACTCTTGCAGTAGCTCTTTATCTCGGACTCAGTCACTTGTCACGAAAATATGGAGATTTGATACTTTCAACCTCTAAGTTTGGTCGCCATTTAATAAAAAAAAAATTAAATTTTTTTTATTCTAGTACATTTTATCAAAGAGCTTAACAGTTGTATCTACTAACATAGGTATTATAGTTGCACAACAAACGACTTGTGAAGAATAATAATTTCTCATCATTTGCATTTCATTTAAAAGATGCTAAATGTTACGCTACTGAAAGGGTGGTGTTCTAACCTTAACCTAACCAACCTGTGAAAGGTCAATTCCGGCTTAAAAGTATCTAGTTTTCCACAAACTTAATACTGGAGAACCATTTTGAGGACTTTCAAAGAGTTATCTCACCAAAAAATACAAAAAAAACACACTAAATGTCCGCAAAAATTACAAATTCCGATTTAAAAAAAAGAATGCACAACATAAAATACTATAAACCACTCTACGAAGTTTTTATGAATTAATATTGGGTATTGTAATGTATATGAAATACAGACATTCTGGTAGTAGTTATAGAAAAGTTTAATCTAAAACAAGTAGTATATTAAATTTACAAGAAAAAATTGAAATTGTTTTGATTTGTAGAGAAAACTTTAATAAAATTATTTGAGTAACCTCGCCAGAAAATTAATTTCTTATACCTTAATACTGCATAAAAATTCTGTTTTCCAAGAAAAATAGGAGTTTTTAAATTTTAAGCTTGATGCAAAGATGCTGTGCCTTTAAGTATTTTAGGTATAGATTAGACAAATTACATTTTTTGTCAAAATCAACAATTATGATTATTTGGTTTATGAGTGTAATCAAGATTTTGGATTTTTTTGAAAATTTAAATGTTATTCGACCATAAAATAACAGCCCTATTTTTTTTACATATCTGTATGTAGTCAATCACGCTCAATACATATTATAGTTCTTCTACAAACGTCTTTAACACCATTTTTTTTATAAACTGCGGATTTATATCTCTAACACATTCGCAAATGTTCAAGCTGGTCATTGTCTCCAAATGGTCTCTGTTTATACACTTTTTGTTTGAGGTAACCCCACAACAAAAAATCTAATGGGGTTAAATCAGGAGAACGAGGAGGCCAGTAATGAACTAGATCACGTCCAATTACTTTACCTCTAGAAGTTTCTTGAATAAAATCTTTTATTTCCCTCGAGTTGTGAATAGCAGCACCGTCCAACTGAAACCACAATCTGTGTCGTTTTTGTAACGGCATATCATCTAACATTTTATTTAATTCTGTTATTAAAACGTTTAAATATCGATATGCATTTAAATTTTCTCTGAAAAATAGAGTCCAATAACTTGGTTGTTTAATAGACCACGTAAAACCTTCGTCTTAAAAAATACTGGTCCCGGTATTCGACAACAAAACACGGATTTTCTTGGGACCATCACCTGCAATTTTGTGAACTTATAGTTCCATTTGACGTAAAAGTTGCTTCGTCTGTCCACAAAATATATGGAAATCTGAAATCTTCTTCATATTCCCCTTGAAACCGAACAAAAAATCCATATCGAATATCAAAATATCTTTCCTTTAATGTATTTGTAAATTTCGGTTTATAAGGCTTACCTTGTTTTTCTGCAAAATTGCTAAACACTGGAGTTTTTTACATCTGTTCGATCAGCAATATCGTCATTTTTTGCCGTGTTCGACTACATCTAAACAGACATTTAATTGAACATCTTCCGTATTCCTCCATGAGTTATGAGGTTTTTTAAAATTATTTAGCAATGAGGCTGTAGACTTAAATCGGGCCATAATTCTACTTACAGTTGATTGCTGTACATTTTTTCCTGGATACCTTGCATTACAAATATTTGCTATTTGTCGATGCGGGGTATTTTCTCCACAAATCTAAACAATTTCAACTTTTTCATGTAAAGTTAACATGCTTTGTTAACTTTTCTAAAGGAAACCACTACCAGAGTCCAGGATGTCTGTGTTTCTTTAAAATGACAATTTATGAAATATCATTGTTCAGTTTTCATGACTTACTGCTCGAAAGCATCGTATGCTTTTTTAAAAGTGCCTCTATCCGATGCGTACATTCTCAAAACTATTATAATGTCAACAGTTTTACAACAAATACAAATTTCGAACCCAAAATTGACAAATATTTTAAAATATATGAATACCAGGGTCGTATTACCTTCTTAGGGGGTCTGGGGCTATATGGGCTCAGGGGCCCTTGATTCGGGCGAGATATTGCGAGACGTCGACAGGGCCTGGGGCTATAGCCCCTATAGCTCTTTTTTTAATCCAGGGCTGATGAATATATTTTGATACATTAAGTTCAAAGGGGACACTAAGAGTATTTTCGATCTCAACATAACATTTTGTGGATAGATAAAGCAACTTTTACGGCTAGTAGGAGGGCAAAAAATCTGAAATTTGTTATGCAGAATTCATTATTTAAATTTTGTATGCTGTATTTTGGAAACTACACTTTTAAACCTTCATTCTTTCATCTTTTTTTTCGTTTTTTTTTCTGTTAAGATACCTATCCAAAAAAATATAACTAATATATATTTAAAATAAGCGGTTATTTGTTAAAATGTCAAAAAGTGTTATAAAAAAAATTGTTTATTTTATAGTTTTACATATGTCTGTCGAATGTTGCAATTCTAATTTTCATTTTTTATAACTTTACCCAAGGCAGTTAAATATTTTGAAAATAGTTTTAAATTTCGATTACGCTCTTAAATTAGTCAATTATGGCTTCTTGAAATTAAGATATCTATTTACTATCAAAAATATTTAATATAATTAATACTCGTATATACCTAAAATTCCCAAAAAAATCTTGCATCAAGCTTAACATACTTTTGAGAAGCGATTTTAGTTTTTTTCGAAAAAAAAAACAGTGTTTATGCAGTATTTAGATATAAGAAATTAATATTATGATGAGGTTACTAAAAGAAAACGTTTCTTTTTTAAGTTAGACAATTATTATTTTTTTAGAGTTTTCAAGAAACAGGAAAAAGTTAAAAAAAATAAATATTGGAATTTTTGACCAAAATTTGGTATGCATACGTAAAATTAAAAATAAACAAATTTTCGTGATACAACTTTTTCATATTTTAGTAAATAAGCCCCTTTTCTGCATTTTTTTAAAGAAATGCCAATTTTGACAGGTAACACAAGTTACGTGATTATTTTCGAATAAGCCATTTTTTATCTTTTCATCCTTAGTAAAGCAAAAGTTATTGCTTATGTTAAATTTTGACAAAGTGACCTAATAAAAAAAACCATATGATGCGAACTTTTTCAAGGACACTACGAGTATATATATATATATATATATATATATATACAGTGTGTCCGAAATTGGTTATGACAGTATTGGGATCTCGGAAACCGTGATAGTTACAAAAACGTTTAAATGGAGAAAGTTTTAGACAATTATGTTTGTAATTTAACGCCGTTTTGCTCGTGATTCTATCTTTTTTAGTTTTTGAGATATTTTGAAAAAACCAAAAAACTGCATTTTCGAAAAAGTCCTATAATTTATTTATTTATGAAAATTTTCAAAATCTGTAAGAACATTATTAAGGCAACTTTTTACGTAGAATGCACCTATTAAGTCAGATTGTACATACGATGTTTCGATTTTCTAGAACCATCATCAATTTTGTTTTTTTCTTATGGCCGCTGTGTTCGATTTTAACAGTTTTGAAAAGAGTATTTCTTTAGCTTTTCAACGGTGTATCACACTTTGTAATTAGGTTATTACTAAAGGTGCAAAAAGTGCGTAGAGAAAATATTTAAACGTTTTTTGGAATTATCAAAGTAAAAAATTAAAAATTAATAGTGTTAATAGCCAATATGTAATTCAACATCCAGTTCTACAAAAAATTAGTAAAAACTACTCAATAACATTGCACAATGTTCACAAATGTTCAAATGACCAGCCGCAGATAACACTAACATCACTCAAGTGCTCAAGTAGGCTTTGGTTTTGAAATAATAGAATGCTTTTAATCTGTCAAAAATGCAACGTTTAAGTTTTATTTAACATTCATCGCTGTTTTAATAAGGATTACAATGGCGTTAAACTTTTCTAATGAAGAAATGTTTGATATGTTAGTGTGTTATATTAAAAATGAAAGAAATGCAAACAGGGCTATGGATGTGTATTTTGACACGTACCCCGAAAGACGGCAGCCTGGCAGAACTTATTTTCAAACGCTGGTTAGAAACTTGCTTGAGTTTGGCAGTTTTAATAAGATTCGCACAAAGAAGTATGCAAAAGACAACGAGCAACGCAATAGGCAAATCCTAGAATATTTTAATGAAAATCCGACTTCATCTACAAGAAGAAGCGAAACAGAACTTCAAATTCCAAAATCTACCGTTCATGGCGTCTTAAAAGTAACTAAATATCGTCCTTACAAGCCAACAATTGTGCAAGGACTTCAAGCAGGTGATTTCCAAAAGAATTGTTTTTTGTAATTGGTATATCAATATATTTCGAGAAAATCCCGCTTTTTGTCAATAAAGTCATTTGGTCAAATGAGACTCATTTTACAAACTGTGGCATTTTTAATAAAAAAAATAACCATTATTGTGCTATTGAAAATCCGCAACTACGCGATCCACGCAGGCTGCAAGAGCGATTTGGTTTTAATGTGTGGTGCGGGATGCTTGGTAAGATAAACATAGTCTAATTGAATTGCTTATAATTCAATATTTTCCATTACTTTTTAGGAAATCGTCTCATTGGTCCCTTTATTTTTGATCAGACACTGACAGGCCCAAGATACCTTGCCATGTTACAGAATCAAATAGTTCCTGCCATTCGAGAAGCTGTGCCAGATGATCAGTTTAATAGCTTGTGGTTTCAGCAAGACAGTTGTCCTGCACATAACAGCAGGGATGTACAAACCTTTTTAACAACAACTTTTGGTGACAACGTAATATCCAACAGTGGTCCTGTCCGCTGGCCAGCTAGATCCCCGGATATCACGCCGTTGGATTTTTATTTATGGGGATGTGCGAAAAATGAAATATACGAATTTGACCCCCCAGAAAATAGGCAAGTTCTTGAGCAGCGAACCCGAAATATTCTAGAAAATATAAATAGAAATACCATTCAACGGGTAATCAGAACAGTTGAAAGGAAATGCGGACACTGCATAGAAAAAAACGGTCAACATTTTTAATCCTAGTATTATGTAGCATTTTTTTATTAATTTTATTGAGTAGGTAGTTCATACTGATTTTCATTTAATTCTTGTAAGGTTAGTACTTTTAAATCGCCATGAACGGTTGACTTCAGAATGTGAAGTTCTGTTTCAATTCTTCTTATGGAAAAAACCAGATTTTCATTAAAATATTCTAATATTTGCCTATTCCATGCCTTGTCATACTTGCATACTTTCTGTTGCGATTCTTAAAATTGGGTAACCCTAGCAAGCTTCTAATCAGTGCAGCGCTTGAAAAGAAGTTCTGTCGACAGTCGTTCTTCGGGGTACATTATGTGCAGTGCACATAGTATTAATGTTACTGAGTAGAACTTACTGATTTTATGCAGAATTTAATGTCCAATTTAAAAATATTGCTATTTGAAACTATTAAATTTTAATTTATATCGATAATTCGAAAAAATGTTTAAACAGTCTTATTTCAAACGCAAAGCCTACTTGGGCAAAGATGTTAGTGTTATATGCGGGTGGTAGTTTGAACATGTGTGAACATTGTGCACGAATCAATTATGTTATTAAGTAGTTTTTACTGATTTTTTGTAGAACTGGATGTTAAATTACAATATATTGCTATTTAACACTATTAATTTTTAACTTTTTACTTTGATAATTCCAAAAAACGTTTAAATATTTCCTCTACGCACTTTTTGCACCTTTAGTAATAACCTAATTACAAAGTGTGATACACCGTTGAAAAGCTAAAGAAATACTCTTTTCAAAACTGTTAAAATCGAACACAGCGGCCATAAGAAAAAACAAAATTGATGATGGTTCTAGAAAATCGAAACGTTGTATGTAAAAATCTGACTTAATAGGTGCACTCTACGTAAAAAGTTGCCTTAATAATGTTCTTACAGATTTTGAAAATGTTCATAAATAAATAAATTATAGGACTTTTTCGAAAATGCAGTTTTTTGGTTTTTTCAAAATATCTCAAAAACTAAAAAAGATAGAATCGCGAGCAAAACGGCGTTAAATTACAAACATAATTGTCTAAAACTTTCTCTATTTAAATGTTTTTGTAACTATCACGGTTTCCGAGATCCCAATACTGTCATAACCAATTTCGGACACACTGTATATATATATATATATATATATATATATATATATATATATATATATATATATGAAGATATATATTTTCTATAAGAATATAAATATATATATAGCACTATAACATATATATATATTATATACCTTCCTTTATATATATTATATACAAATAAAAACTGTAAAAAATATATATATAATTATTTATAAAAAATAACTATATAGAATATCAAACAGCTAAATGGATTTTAACGATAAGGAGTTAAAATATATATATATTATATAGTATTATTAATATATACAGATGTAATATTATTTTAATATGGCAGAATGAGGAGCCATTTTGTGCTTGATAATAAAGAGCTTATTATATATATATATAAAAAGCATATCTGTAACCAACCAGAAACTTTATAGACTTATAGCTATATGAAAACAAACTTATTTTAATCTAAAATCCGGAATAAAAATGACATTGCTTTGTATTTTGTTGTAACTGTTTACTCAAGATTTAAATTGACCAAATATCAATATACAGGATGTGTAAAAATGTCTTTGTGATAACCATAATTTTCACAAAAATATAAGACAATTAATTTTCGTATTTGATATTTTCACAGCCTCTGTATATTGACATTTAGTGAATATATAGCCTTTCTGAACGATTATATAAAAGATAAAAGAAACGTAATTTTATTGCTTTATTGTAGGATAAAATAAGTTTTGTTTTAAGTAAAATACAAGTCCTCGAAGTTTGGTGTTCGTTAAAATTATGCTTAATTTTTTGGGATCAGTTTTTCTCTCTCTCTCTCTCTCTCTCTCTCTTTTTTATTTTGGGTGAAGTTTTACAATAACACTAGGTAATTCTTATTGATATTGCGAATGTTAATGAATTTGGTATTTTACAACCAGGTATTCATGCGGCAGCTAAAGAAACAGTAGCCCTGGCAGAACAAAGATTTCTATCAAACCAACACGAATGGCAGTTTGATAATGCATGGCAGGATTGACAAATATTTTAAAATATATGAATACCAGGGTCGTATTACCTATATATCTATATATATATATAGGGGCCCTTGATTCGGGCGAGATATAGATCGACAGGGCCTATATAGCCCCTATAGCTCTTTTTTTAATCCAGGGCTGATGAATATATTTTGATACATTAAGTTCAAAGGGGACACTAAGAGTATTTTCGATCTCAACATAACATTTTGTGGATAGATAAAGCAACTTTTACGGCTAGTAGGAGGGCAAAAAATCTGAAATTTGTTATGCAGAATTCATTATTTAAATTTTGTATGCTGTATTTATGGAAACTACACTTTTAAACCTTCATTCTTTCATCTTTTTTTTCGTTTTTTTTTCTGTTAAGATATATCCAAAAAAATATAACTAATATATATTTAAAATAAGCGGTTATTTGTTAAAATGTCAAAAAGTGTTATAAAAAAAATTGTTTATTTTATAGTTTTACATATGTCTGTCGAATGTTGCAATTCTAATTTTCATTTTTTATAACTTTACCCAAGGCAGTTAAATATTTTGAAAATAGTTTTAAATTTCGATTACGCTCTTAAATTAGTCAATTATGGCTTCTTGAAATTAAGATATCTATTTACTATCAAAAATATTTAATATAATTAATATCGTATATACCTAAAAATCTTGCATCAAGCTTAACATACTTTTGAGAAGCGATTTTAGTTTTTTTCGAAAAAAAAAACAGTGTTTATGCAGTATTTAGATATAAGAAATTAATATTATGATGAGGTTATAAAAGAAAACGTTTCTTTTTTAAGTTAGACAATTATTATTTTTTTAGAGTTTTCAAGAAACAGGAAAAAGTTAAAAAAAATAAATATTGGAATTTTTGACCAAAATTTGGTATGCATACGTAAAATTAAAAATAAACAAATTTTATGATACAACTTTTTCATATTTTAGTAAATAAGCCCCTTTTCTGCATTTTTTTAAAGAAATGCCAATTTTGACAGGTAACACAAGTTACGTGATTATTTTCGAATAAGCCATTTTTTATCTTTTCATATTAGTAAAGCAAAAGTTATTGCTTATGTTAAATTTTGACAAAGTGACCTATATAAAAAAAACCATATGATATATATATATATATATATATATATATATATATATATATATATATATATATATATATATATATATATATATATATATATATACAGTGTGTCCGAAATTGGTTATGACAGTATTGGGATCTCGGAAACCGTGATAGTTACAAAAACGTTTAAATGGAGAAAGTTTTAGACAATTATGTTTGTAATTTAACGCCGTTTTGCTCGTGATTCTATCTTTTTTAGTTTTTGAGATATTTTGAAAAAACCAAAAAACTGCATTTTCGAAAAAGTCCTATAATTTATTTATTTATGAAAATTTTCAAAATCTGTAAGAACATTATTAAGGCAACTTTTTACGTAGAATGCACCTATTAAGTCAGATTGTACATACGATGTTTCGATTTTCTAGAACCATCATCAATTTTGTTTTTTTCTTATGGCCGCTGTGTTCGATTTTAACAGTTTTGAAAAGAGTATTTCTTTAGCTTTTCAACGGTGTATCACACTTTGTAATTAGGTTATTACTAAAGGTGCAAAAAGTGCGTAGAGAAAATATTTAAACGTTTTTTGGAATTATCAAAGTAAAAAATTAAAAATTAATAGTGTTAATAGCCAATATGTAATTCAACATCCAGTTCTACAAAAAATTAGTAAAAACTACTCAATAACATTGCACAATGTTCACAAATGTTCAAATGACCAGCCGCAGATAACACTAACATCACTCAAGTGCTCAAGTAGGCTTTGGTTTTGAAATAATAGAATGCTTTTAATCTGTCAAAAATGCAACGTTTAAGTTTTATTTAACATTCATCGCTGTTTTAATAAGGATTACAATGGCGTTAAACTTTTCTAATGAAGAAATGTTTGATATGTTAGTGTGTTATATTAAAAATGAAAGAAATGCAAACAGGGCTATGGATGTGTATTTTGACACGTACCCCGAAAGACGGCAGCCTGGCAGAACTTATTTTCAAACGCTGGTTAGAAACTTGCTTGAGTTTGGCAGTTTTAATAAGATTCGCACAAAGAAGTATGCAAAAGACAACGAGCAACGCAATAGGCAAATCCTAGAATATTTTAATGAAAATCCGACTTCATCTACAAGAAGAAGCGAAACAGAACTTCAAATTCCAAAATCTACCGTTCATGGCGTCTTAAAAGTAACTAAATATCGTCCTTACAAGCCAACAATTGTGCAAGGACTTCAAGCAGGTGATTTCGAAAGAAGAATTGTTTTTTGTAATTGGTATATCAATAGATGTCGAGAAAATCCCGCTTTTTGCAATAAAGTCATTTGGTCAGATGAGACTCATTTTACAAACTGTGGCATTTTTAATAAAAAAATCACCATTATTGTGCTATTGAAAATCCGCAACTACGCGATCCACGCAGGCTGCAAGAGCGATTTGGTTTTAATGTGTGGTGCGGGATGCTTGGTAAGATAAACATAGTCTAATTGAATTGCTTATAATTCAATATTTTCCATTACTTTTTAGGAAATCGTCTCATTGGTCCCTTTATTTTTGATCAGACACTGACAGGCCCAAGATACCTTGCCATGTTACAGAATCAAATAGTTCCTGCCATTCGAGAAGCTGTGCCAGATGATCAGTTTAATAGCTTGTGGTTTCAGCAAGACAGTTGTCCTGCACATAACAGCAGGGATGTACAAACCTTTTTAACAACAACTTTTGGTGACAACGTAATATCCAACAGTGGTCCTGTCCGCTGGCCAGCTAGATCCCCGGATATCACGCCGTTGGATTTTTATTTATGGGGATGTGCGAAAAATGAAATATACGAATTTGACCCCCAGAAAATAGGCAAGTTCTTGAGCAGCGAACCCGAAATATTCTAGAAAATATAAATAGAAATACCATTCAACGGGTAATCAGAACAGTTGAAAGGAAATGCGGACACTGCATAGAAAAAAACGGTCAACATTTTTAATCCTAGTATTATGTAGCATTTTTTTATTAATTTTATTGAGTAGGTAGTTCATACTGATTTTCATTTAATTCTTGTAAGGTTAGTACTTTTAAATCGCCATGAACGGTTGACTTCAGAATGTGAAGTTCTGTTTCAATTCTTCTTATGGAAAAAACCAGATTTTCATTAAAATATTCTAATATTTGCCTATTCCATTCCTTGTCATACTTGCATACTTTCTGTTGCGATTCTTAAAATTGGGTAACCCTAGCAAGCTTCTAATCAGTGCAGCGCTTGAAAAGAAGTTCTGTCGACAGTCGTTCTTCGGGGTACATTATGTGCAGTGCACATAGTATTAATGTTACTGAGTAGAACTTACTGATTTTATGCAGAATTTAATGTCCAATTTAAAAATATTGCTATTTGAAACTATTAAATTTTAATTTATATCGATAATTCGAAAAAATGTTTAAACAGTCTTATTTCAAACGCAAAGCCTACTTGGGCAAAGATGTTAGTGTTATATGCGGGTGGTAGTTTGAACATGTGTGAACATTGTGCACGAATCAATTATGTTATTAAGTAGTTTTTACTGATTTTTTGTAGAACTGGATGTTAAATTACAATATATTGCTATTTAACACTATTAATTTTTAACTTTTTACTTTGATAATTCCAAAAAACGTTTAAATATTTCTTCTACGCACTTTTTGCACCTTTAGTAATAACCTAATTACAAAGTGTGATACACCGTTGAAAAGCTAAAGAAATACTCTTTTCAAAACTGTTAAAATCGAACACAGCGGCCATAAGAAAAAACAAAATTGATGATGGTTCTAGAAAATCGAAACGTTGTATGTAAAAATCTGACTTAATAGGTGCACTCTACGTAAAAAGTTGCCTTAATAATGTTCTTACAGATTTTGAAAATGTTCATAAATAAATAAATTATAGGACTTTTTCGAAAATGCAGTTTTTTGGTTTTTTCAGAATATCTCAAAAACTAAAAAAGATAGAATCGCGAGCAAAACGGCGTTAAATTACAAACATAATTGTCTAAAACTTTCTCTATTTAAATGTTTTTGTAACTATCACGGTTTCCGAGATCCCAATACTGTCATAACCAATTTCGGACACACTGTATATATAAATAACATGTATATGTTATTAAAATCGGGAGATTATGGGGATTCTAATGAAGATATGATATTTTCTTAAGAATTAAAATTGCAAACCTAATAGCACTATAACATTACACGCAATTATTCAGCACCACCTTCCTTTCAGACTGCAGTTACATACAAATAAAAACTGTAAAAAATATATATATAATTATTTAAAAAAATAACTTGGTAGAACTCAAACAGCTAAATGGATTTTAACGAGTAAGGAGTTAAAAGATTCGTAGTATTCTTGCGAGTATTATTAACTATACACAGATGTAACACCGTTATTTTAATATGGCAGAACTGAGGAGCCATTTTGTGCTTGATAATAAAGAGCTTATTAAGGGAGTATATATCCCAAAAAGCATATCTGTAACCAACCAGAAACTTTATAGACTTGTAGCTTTCTGAAAACAAACTTATTTTAATCTAAAAGTCCGGAATAAAAATGACATTGCTTTGTATTTTGTTGTAACTGTTTACTCAAGATTTAAATTGACCAAATATCAATATACAGGATGTGTAAAAATGTCTTTGTGATAACCATAATTTTCACAAAAATATAAGACAATTAATTTTCGTATTTGATATTTTCACAGCCTCTGTATATTGACATTTAGTGAATCTAAAGCCTTTCTGAACGATTATCATAAAAGATAAAAGAAACGTAATTTTATTGCTTTATTGTAGGATAAAATAAGTTTTGTTTTAAGTAAAATACAAGTCCTCGAAGTTTGGTGTTCGTTAAAATTATGCTTAATTTTTTGGGATCAGTTTCTCTCTCTCTCTCTCTCTCTCTTTTTTATTTTGGGTGAAGTTTTACAATAACACTAGGTAATTCTTATTGACGGCATTGCGAATGTTAATGAATTTGGTATTTTACAACCAGGTATTCATGCGGCAGCTAAAGAAACAGTAGCCCTGGCAGAACAAAGATTTCTATCAAACCAACACGAATGGCAGTTTGATAATGCATGGCAGGAAATGCTCAACCACGCTACAATGAAGGTAGGCATCTATAGTTGCATTTACAACTTAAAATAAGAATATGTATTGAGAAAAACTTTTTCTGTACTGATTATATTAGAATGATATTTTAGTTATTTAATTAGGACATATTATTTTTGTATTTCTTTACTATTATGATGTTGCTTTATCCTGTTTATTATTGAATTTCTGCTTTACTGGTGAATATATAATGTTGGCTTATTTTGTTTAATTATGACATAAGTATAATCATATATTATTTGTGTGATTCTGACATGCAAACCTATTTTTATTTTATTTTATTTTCTAGTGTCTGTCATTTTCGAAAATCGATTAATTTTTTAACCATGCATTCAGATGCATTTAAAAAAATCAGTAAATAAGGCCAAAATATGCATTTAAGGTCCAAACAATATCTAGTCACCTATGATATAAAATAGTACTATTTTAATATATTGTCATAGTGAATCACAATAAACAAACATATTGTCAAGCACAGAATTATATGCATAAAATATTACTTTCAAATACCAAGTACAAGAATAATATCTCTTATATCTCAAATAAAATAAATGCTAAAAGACGATCAATATACCATACATAAAAACAAGTAATTCTAAGATATTTTGCAATGGCCTAAATTACACATCTATTGTTTTAAAGTCAATACTCTGCAAACCGCAACTCGCCCAGAATTGTTTATAATATTGGCCGTTTTAATAACGATTAATAAAACAATTAACTAATTGCTCTACATAAGAGATAAACACGAAAATCGCTGACCAGCTGAGGTTTACTATAAAAAGATTTTAGAATCCTCGAGAGAGGAATTATTAAAAATGAGAATCAATTAGCGAGTCAGTGAAATCGGTCAACGAGAATCAAAAAGTGAACTAGTGATTTGGTCAGAATGTTTTTATTGAAAGTGCTGTTCCCCTGTTTAATGGGCCAATTAATGTAAGTTATATATTTTTCTCTTAAAGTGAAAATTATAGAAATCATACTTTTAAAAACGACCATCTGTAAATATGTAAATAAAAAGTTAGGTGTTTTTTAAATATATATTTTATTTAGTTAGATCCCTACGTCCCTAGTCATACCCTATATCGGGACCATGACATTTGGTGGAGGCGCCGAGTTTATTTTCAAATTTAACTGTTTTTTTAATTGTGATATGGTTACAGTAATAATTTTCTTTTGATGGATAAGCCGCTTTTAACATTTACTTTTATATTTTAATAAACAGTACTACTTTTATGGCATTTAAATTTTTAATGTGTTTCTTGTACCACATAATATGTTGTATGATTGTGATATAAATGTGGCGCTAGTGGTACACATATGGCAGAGGTCGCTATCTTTAAAACTATCATTCTTTCTCTAATTAATTATAAATATTATTAACAATACTCAATAAATGCTACGTAATGAAAAATTTTTCAGATATCCTGTTAACTTATAAAAGAAAACTTGAAATATATCATACACACAATAAACAAAAAAGAATTTTAGCAATTTTAAAGAAAATAAAAAAGATTAAGATAACTGTAAAACTCCTGGAAACTACAAAAATAGGTAGAACAATAAATATTTTAAGAAAAATAATTAACACACACATGTGCAGTGAAAATATAAGAAATATTTCTAAAGATATGATACAAAAGTGGAAAAAGATGGTAATAAACGATTTTTTGTTTTTTTTTTTCTTTCTACAATTTTCACAATACATTTATTTCCCTTAGTATTATAACGTTTGTATAGATATTATTTTGATTAACTGCGATACCTATTATTACTTTATATAGATATATATTCATAGGTTTATTTATTTATATACGCCATATGTCGGATGACGAAAGGGTAACTCGAAGCAAAACAAAAGGAGTATTCGAGGGGCAAACAAAAAAGGAAAAATTAAAAGTTTTACAATATCAAGAATTTAAACCCACTCACCGTAGCACAAATAATAGTCCTTTTAGTCCTAGTGCATCCCTGTGTAGAAGTCCACCTGCTTCGGCAGGACTTGAACAGTCTAAATATACATTCGAAATTCAGACATTAAACACACAAGAAACATATTCAAAAACTCCTGCTGAAGAAAATACAGCAGAACACACAAATCAACAACACAATATACCAACTCCCTCACCTACACTACAAATAACCACAAATACACAAATACACAAAATGGCTAATATCACCCTACAGGATGCAATAGCCGACACAAAAACACCAGCAATACCTAAATTCGTAAATCCTCCAAATTTTAACCCCAGTACAGATTCACCTGTAACATTTCTAACAAAATATGAACGCACAACTATTTGCAATGGTTGGACCGATTCATATAAAATAAGTTATTTAGGAAACTTCCTCGAAGGGCCAGCATGCCATTGGTATAATGAATACTTTACAAATGTAGCGAACAAAAACAAAAATTGGGCCGAAATAAAAAAAGATTTTATAAAAGAATTCAGTGGGGAACAACCTTTAAGCAAATTAAAATTCAGGCTCTCGTCTAGAAAACAACAGGACAGTGAAGACATAAAGACATATTACTACGAACTGTTGACCCTAGCTCGAGAGGTAGATAGCAACATGCCGTTCGAAACTTTTAGAGAGCATTTCGTAAATGGGCTGCATTCATCATTTTACGAAACTTATTATTTAATGTCCTCAGCAAATATGAATTACGACAGTTTAAAAACCCTCGTGCTTAAACTAAGCGAGATTAGGGAAAGGGCCTTAGCAAAACAAATGTCGCTTCTCACAATCGGAGAAAAACAGGAGAGTGGGCAAATAGGGCCTACACAACAAACGGAGAGGACACAATACAGGCATAACAATAACCAAAATAGGTTTGGCTATGGCTACCCACATAGACATAATAATGATGGATACAAAAATTCAAATAGGGAAAACAGATACAACCCTAGAGAGGCACAAAGAAGTTTTTACAATAGGCAAACAAGACAAAATCCCCAAAGATTCAACAACTATCAGGGGAACGCAAGGACACAGTACTAACAATACATTGCCCAATATAAACAATCCGTGTGTATATATTATCACTTTACCTTATATAATATTTAATTCTATTCCACTTATTCTGCTAATTAAAAACAGATGTTTAATATAAGTATATCGGTACCGAGAAAACTACCGGTTTTGACCTTGATTTTCAGTGGGCCAGGAAAACATACGGGCCGTGTAATGACCCACTCATATGCAGTTTTGATGAAGTTGCAAAATATGGTATTTAACATAATATGCTATAATTCTTACCATAAAATGTTTATATCTTTTTCGCGAGACAATACAAACATAAAATAAGCATTTAGTGTACATAGTGAGAAAACAATTTCTGCCAATATTTTAATTTATTTATATTTACAGCACAATTAATATAAATACTAAGATTTTTAATTTTAGCAAATATTATATTCATTATTAGATATAGAAAAAAAAATATGCTTTTGAGCAACAAGATATTATTAGTTTTATTACACATGGGAAATTTTTTTTAATTAGGATTGGATTAATAGTAGAAATAATATTACATGATTCAATAAAATAATCAGTATCGAGATGATTATTATCTTACTAAGTAACAAAATATTACTTTATAAAGTAATTTTAAATCTAGCAAGGGAACATAATATATTAACGCTCGTAAATGCAAGTAATGACTAAGAATATAATATAAGCGGTATAGCATTTTAAATACATAGTTATAGTACGGTCATAGAATACCGGGTAATTAAAAAGAAACTTATTTAATTGTATAAACAATTTTTTTCTTAGGTTTACAACTATACTACTGACGAAAATTATGTCAGAGGCACATGATGAAGGATACAATATTGAGATTAGTGCAGGGGCATATTGGAAGCCTTTACCAGAGACCAAGGTCTACGAGGCAACAATACCAATAAATTACGAAACAAGTTGGTCAGAGGACAAGGGAAAGAATATAGAACCAATTAGAAATCAATGTCAAGGCTTCAATACCTCCACTACCGAATGTTTGATACTACATAACATCAACTTATTATCAAAATCATTTTCAAAGGAATTTCAGTTGTTAAATGATAATTGGGGTGCCGAGTCTATGAAGCAACCAATAAAAGGCAACGCCAGAGAAAAAAGAGCCTTAGACTTCATAGGCTCAGGATTATCTTGGTGTTGTGGAGTAGCCACGATGGAAAAATTAAAATTAGTGGAAGAAAGAGAAGGTAATGTCGTGGAGACACTAAACAGGTTGAGCGAAGGGCTCTCTGGAACAATCAAAACTATAAGCGAAAGCTCTAATCACTTTAAAGAATATGAAAAGTCAGTGGAACAAACCTTCAAGGAAACGGAGGCACGAATTAAACACATAGAGAAATACACTATAGATCTGGAAGAAAAAATTGCCAACTCTGCAAGCAGGCAAGAGAATACTGTTTTAAACCTACTATACAACCAATACCTTGGATTGAAACGAATCACAATAATAACGAGAGCACTACGAAGGCAATTCATAATGAATTCATGCAAGCAGCATAAGATTCCCTCCGACCTAATCCACCCACAAATTCTGTTAAAAGACCTAGATATTTTAGAGGAAGAACTTACGAGATCAGGTCACAGACTGGCAATCCAAATTGCAGACGTATCGAAATATTTCGAAATCAAAATCTGTGATTGTTCAATCACTGACAAAAAGATATTTATTCAGGTAAAAATACCAATTATCCAGAGAACCCTAAACTGGCAACTTTACGAGCTGATTACAACACCCTTCGCTTGGTTCAACCAAACATGCTCTATACCACATCAACCACTTTTTCTGGCAGTCTCAACTACAGAAGACAATAAAGATGAAATAAGGCAAATATCGGGGACTGGCTTACACCAATGCAAGCCATATCATGACCAACTATGTTACATACCCAGATTTTCTGCGGACATTATACAAGGACCGCAATGCGCCAAGAAACTTTATGAAGGCACAACTGTCCAGGAATTAAGCCAGTACTGTCCAATGAGCTGCCACACAGCAACATCAATGGTAATCTCAGAAATATATGAAGAAACTTACATATTAACACACCCCAAAGAACATCTGACAATTTCCTGCAGCCCAAATAAAACGTTGAAAATTAACGTTCGACATTCTTTCCAGGGGGCAACTAAAATTAATCTACCATGCAGTTGTCAGCTGCAAACGCAGACTGATGTCCTCATACCCAAGAGATTCCCATGCCCTAATATTTTCACAACATATGCTAACCTCATAACCCATATAATACCAGCAACATGGTCAAATTTAAAATCATTTGTCTTAAACCCTAAGACAAATCACGTTGCACCTACATATAAAAACATAAAAGAGTGCCTAAATAGTAACTGAACTCTTCACATACCTCATCTCAATCTAACTTCCACCGAATCAACCATTAGGAACATAATAAGTTCCATCCAACAATCAAAGTCATTAGAACCGTACGAACATCCTTACGGCTTCCATAATGATTCACTATTTTTATTTTGGAACATTTCCCTGTCAGTCCTAGTAGGGTATCTCCTTTACAGAACAAACAGATTTGCAATAGGGATCCCTCTCATACCGGAAGTCCATGGCCAGTCGTCAATCCCGAGTTACACCCATGATTTGTTATTTGGTCTTATATCATTCTGTATCTCAACACTAGCCATAACAATAGTTATTTATCTAACCTATATAATTTGTATCAAACGAAAGAAGCAAAAGGATGGTCAAAAAATGAAACCTTCAATAAAAGACAGTAATCAAGCAATTTTAAAAGAGAGAATTCAATTATCCCACGTAACTAAAGAAAATCGTATTATGCGATACAGCCTTGAAGGCGTTAATAAAAGTTTGCTATCATTATCCCCAGGAGAAAAAGTACTTGCAGAAGTAGAATGCATAGAAATGAATTAGCCCAATGCGTACTATTACGTAATTATAGGAATAATTATTTAAGATAAATTCTTACGTTCTAATTTATCTAGTTTTGTGTGCGGATTATGCCAAAATAATGAGAATAATTTGAAGTATACGGGTACCCAAATTCTAACGTAGGTAGGGGATAAGGCCTTACAATTCAGACAGAAAGGTTATAAATTAAATCCTACGTGTGACGTTTATGAATATATTGACATTTACCTTTCTTTCTCTATCCCCCTTTTTTTGGTGTCAGTCAGTTAGTGTATGTGATTCTGTATGGCCTAATTTCTACACAGTTCTACTTATTTTCCTCAGAATATGAAGTAAGGCATGTTTTATACGCGTATTTAAATTCATCTTAACTTGCCCACTTTTTCGAGAAAAAAGAAAAAAAAACTGACGAGACCAAATATATTTAAAAATATGATGAAAACAAATGAAGTTTTTTACCTCGAGGTGGACCCCCAATCTACTTTTTACCTTGTTATTTAAGCCTGACCCATAGCGCAACTAAAAAGAGCCTCAGGATAAATATCATTGTAAATAAAAAGAAGGGTCATCAAAAAGAAAATATATGACGAATAACATACTTGCAAATGAAAGAATGATTCTCGAGATTATTTATTTTAATTTTATGGGCAAGGACGTAAACAAAAAAAAAAAAAAAAAAAAAAATAATGGCCGTATAATAATAGTAAAATCGATAGCATTTCCTATTTACACTAGTTAATTTTTAAACCAAGATTCAAAGTCATTCTCTAAGTTACTAAATACCTGAGACTATACCGTATTCACTAATATTTTCTAATTATTCGGTTTAGAAATAGTATTTTTTATATATAAATATATTTAATTTTATGAAAGATATTAGCATATATAGGAGCACATACTCACACTTTGTTTTTTTTTCATGTATTATGAAACCTGCCGACTGCCACTAACCAAATACAACAAACTGGAACAAATGGAAAGCCCAAATTGTCGATGCTGGAGGGAAGTAGCAGCACCAGGGTCTATGCTTGATGCAGATCGTCTCCGTATTTTAAGGGATATCAGGGAGCTCATGGCACTTAGAGGCAACCTAGACTTTTGTCAACCAATCCCATACACGAATCAAAAACTATCACTTCACAAGCATTCCTAACAGATAAAAGCAACAAGTGGCACTCACGAGGCAAAACTAGCGTACAACAGAGCCCATGGTTTGTGTAAAGCCACACTCACGAACTACAACCGTCATAGAACGTAGACATAAGGAAGACAGAAAAATGAACGTTAGGTGTAAAACATTCACAACGGCAATCAAGAAAATCAATCGCGTGCCTAAGCTAAAGCTTCATCCTGAATCTGATATGGTCACTTGAGGTTATGTCCCACGTGTTGTTAGACATCAAAAACACTGGGTTCAAGTAGTATTCATGCCGCCATCTACGATTCCCATTAAAAACAACCGAGACGACGCAGACGGACCACAGTCAGTGCATGTTACCTGCATTATTACCGACGCCGCCAGCGGCGCATACCACACTCAACAAGGGACCAGCGCGAATGGGCAGACAGATCCGGACTCCAATGGGATATCAGGAAGATGGATTTCAGTTTTGTTGTTCTTTTTACAATGGTAAAACAGACTTAAGTGCAGTGGCAATAAGGTTAAATTTATTTTATAACAAACATTTTTATTGTATGTGTTAATATTATTTTACAGTTTTAATTCTATACAACTATATTAAATCTACACAAATACTTACCGAAATATTATTTACTTGGGAACTTAAACATTTTATGATCGCTGGAGCCCAGCTTTTTGTAAACCAGGGGAAATGTCAAGCACAGAATTATATGCATAAAATATTACTTTCAAATACCAAGTACAAGAATAATATCTCTTATATCTCAAATAAAATAAATGCTAAAAGACGATCAATATACCATACGTAAAAACAAGTAATTCTAAGATATTTTGCAATGGCCTAAATTACACATCTATTGTTTTAAAGTCAATACTCTGCAAACCGCAACTCGCCCAGAATTGTTTATAATATTGGCCGTTTTAATAACGATTAATAAAACAATTAACTAATTGCTCTACATAAGAGATAAACACGAAAATCGCTGACCAGCTGAGGTTTACTATAAAAAGATTTTAGAATCCTCGAGAGAGGAATTATTAAAAATGAGAATCAATTAGCGAGTCAGTGAAATCGGTCAACGAGAATCAAAAAGTGAACTAGTGATTTGGTCAGAATGTTTTTATTGAAAGTGCTGTTCCCCTGGTCAATGGGCCAATTAATGTAAGTTATATATTTTTCTCTTAAAGTGAAAATTGTAGAAATCATACTTTTAAAAACGACCATCTGTAAATATGTAAATAAAAAGTTAGGTGTTTTTTAAATATATATTTTATTTAGTTAGATCCCTACGTCCCTAGTCATACCCTATATCGGGACCATGACATGAGGGTGTCTCATTTAAAAATCAAATGTAATACACATTCTGAAATAAAATAAGATAGGTAAAGTTGTTACGGTAAACAAAAATACCAAAAAAAGTGTTCCAATATAATATGTAAAAATATGTTCCACTATAATGAACATGTTCCATGTTTTTTAAAGGTTATGGAAGCAGACACCCAGAAAGCAGAACGTGGTCGAGAGCATCAGATAAAAGCATCGATTTATAAGGAAACAGAAGAAAATTTAAAACAACTGGAAGAAAAACTTCAAAAGTTTATCATAAAATCTAGACCATATTTTGATGAAAAATCTCTCTGTCAGGTAATTAAGATCTTAAAAACCTTTTTGTTAGATATCTAATTTAGGTAATTGTCTGCATGTTTGAAAATGAAATTTTGTTTATTTATGAACTTAACAGATTCTTAACGTATCAAGAGTAGGAGGGAAAACTTAAAGCTAGTTTTAATACTAAATAGATTGATACAAACATGTCTTAAGTATATAAAGTTATGTTATATTACAAGATCATAGAGATCTCTATAATCACTGTATAGTTTACGCGTTAATATTATAGATGAATTGCTATAATAATTAGTACCGGCCGAGAAGAATATGTGTTATTCTTCTCGAGTATGGGCAGCATCAACATAAAAAGTTAAAGTTTTCCTAGTTCTGTATGATGGAACATTGAACTTTAAAAAAACTATTAGATTTATATCATTAATTTGGTTGTTTATTAATTTATATAAAAATTTCAATTGCCCTGATTTCCTACGACATTGTAAGTCCCTAAGATTATATTTTTTTTATTTCTAATTCTAAAAAATCAATCCGTCGGTCTGTCTGTCTGTTCGCGGCATACCTAAAAAACTACTTACGTGATTGACTTCAAATTTTGGTCAAAAATTAAAGGTCATTAGATAAAAATCCAATACGGCCTAGTGAAATGTTTAAAAAATTATAACTAAGAAAACTATTAATCCAATTTATCTCAAATTTTGTAGGAAAATCAAGTATTATGTTGTAATCAACTGGAATCAAATGGTGGCTTAATACAATATTTAAAAAATTCATCAGCCTGAAAAAACTGTTTAATGAACAGATTTCAAATTGTATGCCATAACTAATTGTAATGTAGAGATGAACTAGTAACACTGTGGTACTAATTCAAGATGGCGGAACAAAATGGCGGCCAAATAAAATGTGAAAAAAATCTCAGGTTTACGTAATTTCACGGTTTAGCGTCCCTAGATGCCATAAAATATATTTTGTCAATTTCGTTGATACGTTCGTCGGTGTGTCTGTCTGTCAGTTTGAGGCATAGCTTAAAAACTACTTATCAGATTGGCTTCAAATTTTAGTCAAAACAAGATAGCGGCCTAGTGAAACGTTAGGAAAATTATTACCAAAAAAAATAATTATCCAATTTACCTCAACAATCAAGTGTTACATAGGAATGAACTGGTAACATTATGGTATGAATATAAGACAGCAAAACAAAATGTCGGATTAATAAAATATTTAAAAAATCAGCCTAAGTGCTTATTAAGGTAATTTCAAATTTTGTGCAAGCATTAAGTGTGATATAGAGAAAACTGGTAAAGTTGCTGCACGAATTCAAGATATTCAATTGCTTTTAAATTTTGCAGAAAAATTAAATGTTATATAGGGATAAACTGGTATGAATTCAACATGTAAACAGTAAAGACTATGGTACTGAACGAAATTGGACCACACTTCACTAAGAAAAGGAAAGATTTATAGCGAGGGAAGTTCTGGGTAAAGGAAATTTACCGATTTTTTTATGTGCAATTCATAAATTCCATTTTCTTTGTAATTTAAGTATCTTAGAATAAATAAAATAAAAATACTTTGGTAACATATTCTGCATATTCTAATATATGAAATATACAATGTTCTAAGGCAATGAGTATTTCTGAAAGATTTAAAGTTTATTACAATAAAGCAAGTCCATCCTTCAATATACAGTATATGTGATGACATATATTTGCATTCAATGTCAGATGTGTAAATAAAATGTGAGATCTCGCATTTTATTTACACATATTATAACAATTTCAAAATAAATTTGGCCGACATAGTTACATACTATTTCTAATTCAAGCATTTTTAAATAAATATTTTTATTTATCATAGAATTACTTTTTTAATTACACTATTTCAATCAAAATCAAGGTTTCTTGTTTAAACGCCACGCTTTAATTGAATTCTCCTCTCTAAAAGAATAGTCAATTTTGAACCCCGGCTTCACCGGATCTTTAAAAATTCTGTAAGAATTAAAAGATTGCAACTGCACTAACTGCAAGATCCTAAAAATTCGACAGGTATTTTTTTCGCCAAGGACATGGATTAGAATTTATCTAGAGATATTTTCATCACTTCCTATCAATTAACTAGTTTCTGTACTAAAATAAAACAAAGCGTGTTCGCGAAATAACGTATTATGAAATAATCAAATTTCCGTCCACGTAATTATAAACCATGATTACATACAAAATTACTTGTATTTTTTTAACTTCCGCGTGAGGTAAAGTCAAAAAATATATGATAGAATTCGTTTTAGTTCATCTCCCCTTATTGTGCCTATCTTATTCGGATATCGAATGCTATGCTTTTTCAATCCCTCGAAGTGGCATCTGGAATGCATAAACCGGTTGTCCGTCGTAGAGTAAAGTATTGAAATATACCACCGAACATTAATATATACCAATTGTCTTTATATTTGCCGGTAACTTCCGCGTGAGGTAAAGTCAAAAAATATATGATAGAACTCGTTTTAGTTAATCTCCCTTTATTGTGCCTATCTCACTCGAATATCGAATGCTTTTTCAATCCCTCGAAGTGGCTGCCGGGCGAGATGCATAAACCGGTTGTCCGTCGTAGAGTAAAGTATTGAAATATACCACCGAACATTAAGGGGGCAGTTGTAGTCAATTAGCATTGAGAAAATATCGCGTAAAATGACCAAAAATAGGTTGTTTTCTGTGATAGTCTGCGAAGTTATAAAAAGGAATTTGACGATCAGAGTTTAACACATATCTTCTAAAACACTTCTAAATTAAATTGAGTATGTTGAATTTTTCATTTTATGTTATATAGTTACATTTCTGAAAAAAATTGATCCGAAAAACATAGTAGTTTTTTTCCAAACTATCACCAAAGATAATTACTAAAATCTTGGAATATTTTTCGGAGAATACGTTAGGTTGGCAATTGCAGTTGGTAACAGGTAAAGTTTGATCCCCTACCGCAAGAGGTCGGCCCAAATTTTTCAATATTTTCTAATGGAAGGGAGAGCGGAATGACGTCAAAGAAAATAGAATTCCGATCGCGTGTTGTCAATGACGTCAGATAAATAAACATTTATCTCTCGCATGGTCTTTCGTTTATTTTTTATCAGATTCTGTGGTTTTTCTTTTAAATAACGTTTAGAATATTTTAATACATATCATGTTGGAAAAACTAAGTAATCAGTAGATTTGGGCAAAAGGAAAAACAATTTTTAAAACAATATTTGTATTTTAAGGGAGAAAATCGATCTTTCCTTGAACTATGTAGGATAATAAGGAAGAGGAATGTATGTTTAGGTCATATCTTAGTTTGTTACGGTGGGTTCGTGTAACAAATTTTAGTTTTATTTTTTTTAGTTAATAAGAATTCACACCGTTATTGGTTGTTTTTTGTCATGTTAACATAAAACAAATCAATCAAACTGTTCTTAGTGGCAAAAAATTATGCCAAATACTAAATTTTGGAAAGGATTTCTTATCTCAAAATTGTTATATTCTAAAAAATGGAAATATATAGATTTATTTGACCCTACGCAAAGAAAACGAATTGATGTTTCATATAGGTATTTAGTAAAGTATACCTAACTGGACATTTGATTTCAAAATAAAGAAGTTTATAAAATTTCCTGCATGCCTTTAAACGTCCTCAAATGTAGTTTATCATTTTTATATCGGGTAGGCAAAATAGTCCATTGTATAAAAAACAAAATACGCCTTGAGCGGGCGAAAACCCGTCTCGCTCAAACTGTTAAGAAAATAGGAACAGTTGTATAGAATTTAAAAGTAGAGTAAGTACCTAAGTGTACTATAATTCTGCTATAGCACACAACATGAATAAACACGTTGTTTCTACTCTTTTTTTGCAAAATTACAAACAGCTTTTTATGAACTATGACAAATTATTTTAGTATAAATTAAGCACTGAAATTTGTCTTGAAATGTTTTCAGGTATATCTGGGTAGAAGAGTGTTTTTTTCTTTATTTTGATTCCAACTTCTACAATTTGTTATAAAGCTCAGAGAAAAATAAACTTCAAATACAAAATTTTAAAAAATATCCCCAAGATTCTACACATATTTAGTCTCGTTTGAAATCTTAGAATTGCAATGTCAGTAAAATGAAAATTGTTCTGCTTTTACAAAAATAAAAAATTGTTTTGCAAGTTTCTGATGGGATTTTTCTATTTTCTGATAGGTCTAAAAGATAGCAAGAGAAAAAGTTTGAATATAAAGTTTTTTCTTTTATAAATATTGAAGATGGATGAGAAAATATAAAAAACTCTGTTTGCGGGTTAGTAATTTATTAGGAAATAATAGCATTTACATAAATGCTATTTATATATTACAATATCATCATATACATTTTTAAGATTAGGAAAATAGTATCTATCTACAGTAATAATGATCTATTGTATTATTATTATTAAAATGTAGTTGCTTAGTTGCTAACAGAACGAACTAACTATATTTGTAGTCTAATTAATATATTTAAGCATTGATTAGATTAAAAAAAACAATAATTCAAATTATGTGCTAGTTGGTTAAAATATAAAATAATTATGTTTTTATCTTTGAACTACATATATAACCAAATGTAGAAATGAACATATTTTTTATTGGTATCCTAAAATTACTAAACTAAATATTCCTAACTTACACATCAGTAATTATCTTTTTTTTTTGCTTATAGCATTTAAATAAATAATATATAACATTTTAGTAGAAGAAAGATATTTTTTGTAGTTTGGCTGGATATTCATGAGTATGCTATCAAACTGTGGAACATATAGACTACAAATGTATAGTAGGTATATTAAATTATAAAATTCAGAGAATAGTTTGACTTTCTTGTGTGTAGTGTAGTGTAGAGGTAACATTCAGCCTATTCTGAATGGATTTAAGTTAAAACTTCCATACTCCAACACAAAAACAGCCAAACTCTTAGAAAGGGCCAGTTAATAGTTATATATATATATATATATATATATATATATATATATATATATATATATATATATATATATATATATATATATATATATATATATATATATATATATATATATATATATAAATATTTTATTGATCATTGAAAAGTAAAACTATAATTTATATCGACGTTTCGCTCATTATATTGAGCTTTCTCAATTTTTTTCTTGGAACCATGTCAAAATAAATATCTTGAGAAAGCTCAATATAATGAATTATAGTTTTACTTTTCAATGAGTTAACCTATGCCCTAGAAAATAATTAACAAAATATTTATATATGGTTAAAGAAAAAAACGAAATATATATATATATATATATATATATATATATATATATATATATATATATATATATATATATATATATATATATATATATATATATATATATATATATATAAATATTTTATTGATCATTGAAAAGTAAAACTATAATTCATATCGACGTTTCGCTCATTATATTGAGCTTTCTCAATTTTTTTCTTGGAACCATGTCAAAATAAATATCTTGAGAAAGCTCAATATAATGAATTATAGTTTTACTTTTCAATGAGTTAACCTATGCCCTAGAAAATAATTAACAAAATATTTATATATGGTTAAAGAAAAAAACACGAAATATATATATATATATATATATATATATATATATATATATATATATATATTTATATATAAATATTAGCTATTAACTGGCTCTTTCTAAGAGTTTGGCTGTTTTTGCGTTGGAGTATGGAGGTTTTAACTTAAATCCATTCAGAATAGGCTGAATGTTACCTCTACCCTACATATAATATATATATATATATATATATATATATATATATATATATATATATATATATATATATATATATATATATATATATATATATATATATATATATATATATATATATATATATATATATATATATATATATATATATATATATATATATATATATATATATATATATATATATATATATATATATATACAGTGTCCTTAAAAAAGTTCGCATCATGTGATAATAACTTTTGCTTTACTAAGTGGCTTATTCGAAAATAAATATGTGACCTGCGATACCTGTCAAACCTGTTTTATTTTATTTATTAAGTATGAAAAATGACTTAGAGGGAATAGTCACCTAACTTGTGTTCTCTGCCAGAATTGATATATTTCTTTAAAGACGTCGCAGAGAAAGGGGTTATTTGCTAAAATACGAGAAAGTGCTATAAAAAAAGGTGTTTCTTTTATAGTTTTACATATGTCGAATTTTGGTCAGCAATTCTAATTTTCAATTTTTATAACTATGTCCAAGGCACTTAGATATTAAAAAAATAGTTTTAAATTTCGATTATGCTCCTAAATTAGTCAATTACGACTTTTTTGTATTAAGATATCTATTTACTATCGAAAATCTTTAATTAATACATATATACTTAAAATTCCCAAAATCACGACAACTTTCCATCAAGCTTAACATACTTTTGAGAAGCAATTTTAATTTTTTTCCAATAAGACACAGTTTATGGAATATTTAGGTATAAGAAATTAATGTTATGTTAAGGTTACTAACAAAAAACTCTTTTTTTTTAAGTTAGACAATTATTTTTTTAGAATTTTCAAAAATCAGGAAAAAGTTAAAAAAAATATTGGAATTTTTGACCAAAATTTGGTATGCATATGTAAAATTAAAAAAAACAACTTTTCTTAATACAACTTTTTCATATTTTAGCAAATAAGACCATTTTTCTGTAATTTTTTTAAAGAAATGTCAATTTTGACGGGTAAGGACAAGTTTTCTGATGTAAGTCTTTTATAAATATGCTATAATGTAACAAATAAACTTGAAAATCATACCAGTATAGGTAAACAAACAAATTATTAATATAAAGACATGGCTGATGCAACCATCGGATAAATGGTCCTTATGAAATGTACACTCCAGAATGCTACACATACCACATGGTATGAATTGGCAAATGACACAAATAAGTAGTAGTGAAACAATGCATTAATACTGAACCACATACAGTGTATACAAAACAACAAACTCTCAATATAACATGACTATCAGCAACAAAATTGGGATAGCTATGGGATCACCTTTATCTCCATTTCTAAGTAGAAACTTTTTGCATTAAATATAATTCAAATATATCTGTACATAAAGAGATCTTACTACTAAATTCTGCACACAACGAACACGCTTACTCATACTCATAAGATGCATTAACTAGTCATGGGGATTTACTACAAAAGCATAAACTGTCTACTAACCATTACAAACTTCTAAATCTATAAATTAAAATATATTTTCTTTTTCTGCTTTCTTCATCGATGGTGAGATTCAAAATTACATGGTGTATTGGCTTGTACAGTTCGTACCAATAAACAGTTTTCTTGTGATATGGAGTTTTCTTTGTACCTAGAGAAAAAATAACTAGAATTAGTTTTTTTCTTGTTTATGTGAAAATATGGTGTTTACTCTCTACAAATAACCTTAATACATACCTAACAAAATAAAAAAATTAAATTCTGTGTCAAAATTAAATACGTTTTATCAGTACTACACAAAAGAGGTCCAAGTAAAATAGGTATAAGTTAATGTTTAATTGTAAAAGCTTTGGAAGTTTTAATTTAATACTAGGTAGTAAGCAAAAAAAGCAAATTTTTAAGAAGGGCTTGTTGCATTTTACTTTCCTACAAATTAGTAATAGTCAAAATACCTTAAATATATTTTTTGGCC
This sequence comes from Kuschelorhynchus macadamiae, assembly GCA_030620095.1. Classification (NCBI taxonomy): domain Eukaryota; kingdom Metazoa; phylum Arthropoda; class Insecta; order Coleoptera; family Curculionidae; genus Kuschelorhynchus; species Kuschelorhynchus macadamiae. Next base: position 447,570 of record JAUTXW010003977.1, read on the forward strand.
TATTATTAACAGTAATGATATAGAACAAATTTTCTTTAATGCTAATTAGTAGGAAAAAAAGACGCAAAAACTAGCTTCATTAGCGAGATGGGCTCGATGTAATAATAAAGCCAGAATAATTAAATATTATTTATATAAACTGAAAAGAATGAAAACAATTTTATTTATAATTTCAACTTAACAGGTGTTTTCCATTAGATTCAGGCAAGGCCCAAGCAAATAAAGAAAAGCAAGGGAAAAGTGCATATAAAAGAACATGTTTATTTTAATCATTATCAACTGTTGTCATACATATAAAAGTAAATCATAACTACTATTAGGACAAGCTACATAACCCTCAAAATAGAACAGAAAAAATTTAGCAAGTTCTTTGAAAGAAAACATAATTGATGTACCACACCTTAGACCTAAAATTCTTAGTTATTGTTTTTTAATAAAAAATCGACATTTTGTGTATTTTGAATACGTACAAAGAAAAAAATGGTTGGAGATAAAAATAATATTTTAGTTTGTTTTAATATGATTTAATTAATCTTTTGAAAGAATAATTATATTACCTGATTTATTATTAAATGTGATTTCTTTTTATACTATATTTAATGTTTAGTCAAGTACTTAATATGTAAAAAGTCTAAATAATCAAATAACATTTTGGGAATTTAATAGTTATAATAAAAAGTGTTTTACCATCAGGTGTAGCAGCTAAGTGGTTAAATTCTTCATGAATAAAATTGGCAGGTTCCTTGATTTTTGCATTTGGTCTTGACTGTGCAAATTTCTGCCTTGCAACACTCTCTTTTTGCTTTCCATAAAGTGTGTAATAGGTTTAAAAATGCCTTAGATTTATAATGGAACTGACCAGGTTATTGCAGGAAGTGTTATGTCGCCTTTTACATACTGTGCCAAATACTGAAGCTGTTAATATGTATTTTCTAATTTCTCTATAAAATGGATTATCCCACTGCCCAACTGTATTTTTTTCTATAGACATAATATCCTCTGAAGTAACCTAGAAAAATGTTCATATATTTAAAAATATTAGGGAACATGTAATACACCAGAGTATTATATAGAAGTATAAATCAACAAAGCCTAACAGAAAATGAACACTATGCAAAAACATACTCGCAAAGAGAGATGTGCCTACTCAATACATAAATGCCATTCAGTTGTCTTACTATATTAAGTTGCCCCAGAATCTTAATACTCTATATAATATATTTCTAAAAATAATAAGAACTATAGACTTTTGTGTTGTACCTCCCACTACTATTACAACCAAGTAAAAATGAACCAAGCTTACAGAAAATGCAGGCTATACAAAAATATAGCCACACAGGAAGATGTGTCTACATTTTCTCTAAATCAATACATATATTTCTGCCCTTCAGTCTAAAATTGATGATGGTTAATGTAATTCTTAAGGAGGCAATGTCTAAAGTAAATCCTATATGAAATGCAGTATACTTCAGGCATCGTTGTTTAAAAACCAACTTTAGCTACTGCAATCAATGTGTTAAATACTATTTCAATTAATTAATAATTTTTCTTTTTTTCTTTAATTTCTGCCTTGCGCGAGTCCCTCCAATGTATACCAAAAGCAAGCTTAACATTGGATGGAAGTTACAAAATGAAAAACCTAATATTAAAGAGAGAGAACAAAAAAGGCGAGTTTCAAAAAACTGTAGTTTTAATCTCTTGATCTAAACAAAGATAAAAACTGTTTATAAACCAGTGGCATACTTTACTTTTTCTTTAATATGAATTATGTTGCCCTTCCCCCAGACGCCATGAAATGGATAATTATAATCCTAATACTTTCAGCCCCTTGTTATCCAATCAAACTTGCAATGCTTGACGATAATCGTCGTGAAATATATTTAAAATATCCATAAAAAATTATTTCTTTTTATTAAGACAAAGACATCTCAAAGACAAAACAAAACATAGGCTATAGAAAACATGTTTATATGAATTCTCATAAAATACGTCAAGGAATGGCCTACTTAAAAATGAGCATAAAATTAAGGAACAATGTATATTGTTTTAAGTTTTCTCAAACAGTCTCATGTAATATATATATATATATATATATATATATATATATATATATATATATATATATATATATATATATATATATATATATATATATATATATATATATATATATATATATATATATATATATATATATATAAATATATATATATATATATATATATATATAAATATATACTAAAAATCGATAAAAATGCGCTCTCACACATCTTTATCAAAAGTTCTTGGCCGGAAAAGATATATGTATAATAGCAGAAATACATAATTTCTGCAGGTGCGAAGCGGCCTACTAGAAGAATTGCTTTCGATTATGTCACAGGGTACGCTCCTGCGATCATGATTTCTGGGCCTCTACCCTCATCAGGCAGGCTTGTACCCAGGGAGATCTGAAATACCAGATTGCTCGATATGACAAAATCGAAAACGAAACGTCTATCATACTAAAACAGTACTATAAGCTAAATGTAACACTTAGCACCACCTATTGGGGCTCCGGTGATTTCCGGCTGCAAACCCATAGGTAATTTAAAAAGCATGCACTAGCACCATCATGCGGAATCCGCATGATGGTGCTAGTGCATGCTTTTTAAATTACCTATGGGTTTGCAGCCGGAAATCACCGGAGCCCCAATAGGTGGTGCTAAGTGTTACATTTAGCTTATAGTACTGTTTTAGTATGATAGACGTTTCGTTTTCGATTTTGTCATATCGAGCAATCTGTTATTTCAGATCTCCCTGGGTACAAGCCTACCTGATGAGGGTAGAGGCCCAGAAATCATGATCGCAGGAGCGTACCCTGTGACATAATCGAAAGCAATTCTTCTAGTAGGCCGCTTCGCACCTGCAGAAATTATGTATTTCTGCTATTATACATATATATATATATATATATATATATATATATATATATATATATATATATATATATATATATATATATATATCAATTGGACTTCTTTCTTGGGTATAGGTTTATTTGCAAAATCAAACAATGGGATTAACTTGACGTTTCGCCTATCATAGTTGGCTTTCTCAAAATAGCAAAAAATTATCTTTAAATTCCTCAAAAAAAACGTACTACGATAGGAACACTTTTTTACCTAAAACTGTGCCATGAGTTGCCTGGCAAACCACTAACTTGCTACCTATCATTCAAATATAAATAAATAATCAACATGCATTTTTCGAGGTATGTAACCTTATTTTATTAATTTTGTAATAATTATTGTCAATAGTATAAAATTTTAAATCAGTTTTAGAAAAATTGTAAATGTCATTTTATAATTAGACCACTAAATGTTTTTTAAATTAATTGTAGATAGGTAAGGAAAGCCATATATACCAAAAAAAAAATAAAGGAATGAGCAATTGTTGAGAAAGCCAACTATGATAGGCGAAACGTCAAGTTAATCCCATTGTTTGATTTTGCAAATAAACCTATAGCCAAGAAAGAAGTCAAATTAATAAATACCGGGTTTAAGAAACACATTGAATATATTATATATATATATATATATATATATATATATATATATATATATATATATATATATATATATATATATATATATATATATAATATATATATATATATATATATATATATATATATATATATATATATATATATATATATATATATATATATATATATATATATATATATATATATATATATATATATTTCCAAAGTATTTTTGCTGTATGATTAAGTGATTCATTGTCATCCAATCAAACTTGCAATGCTTGACGATAATCGTCGTGAAATATATTTAAAATATCCATAAAAAATTATTTCTTTTTATTAAGACAGCCTGTATCTCAAAGACAAAACAAAACATAGACTATAGGAAACATGTTTATATGAATTCTTATAAAATACGTCAAGGAATGACCTACTTAAAAATGAGCATAAAATTAAGGAACAATATATATTGTTTTATGTTTTCTCAAACAGTCTCATGTAATATATATATATATAAATATATAAATATATAATATATATATATATATATATATATATATATATATATATATATATATATATATATATATATATATATATATATATATATATATATATATATATATATATATATATATATATATATATATTATAAAGTTTTCTTTAGTGCTTTTTCTATATTTTTATGTTTGTTAAATGACTCTTAAGATCATTAAGAAAAACTATTATAAAATCGTAAGTTCGACTCGGCTAGCTGATGTTTTAGAGCAACTTAATAAGATTATAATTTTAATGTAAATTACTCCGGCTAATTGAACTTAGCAAACGTTGGAAAAGCTTTTTTATAATTTGGCTATTGGCGCCAGAGCTATAGGAGCTCGAAGAAGAAAGATATACATATATAAAATAAAGGAAGAGAGCAACTTTAAATAATTAGATTTAGATATTTAATAAAAAATAAAGATAAAATATATGCTAATGTGACCTAAATTAAATAAATGAAAAACAAAATCACGTAACTACCAATTTATTTTTCCTTGGACTGTGTTTTTTTTTTTGGATATTGTTTTCAATTTTTACAATATAAGTACCTGACATACGTCAGTTTATAAATTTCCACATATATAGATTAATAACAATTTAGAAGTGGAAGTGAAATTAAATTTCTCTTACAATTGAAATGATTATATTTTATATTTTGGAAAAGATTTGGTTATTTATTTTTTCTCAATATATGCATAAAAATCAATTAATTATTAAATTAAGGTTAGAAAGTACATTTTCTCATAAAATTAAGTTAAAATATTCAAACGATTCAATTTAACAAAGATAATAAATTACGATTTAAGTCAGCAAGGATAAGAAAATCATATAGATCTAAAGAAATTAAATGGGTTAAATAAATTTAGTTGGTAATTAGATTTTTTTAATATTTTTTAAGCAGCTGATCGTTTATCAGTATGATTGAATTTTATTTATGTGAAGTTCTTTGTGAACAAACAAACAATGAAATTCAATTATGTGTTCGGTTGTTGATTATCAATTAGTTAAGCAGCTGATCTTTTATCAGTTTGATTTAATTTAATTAGTAGATAATATGAAGTTCTTTTCGAACAAACAAACAATGAAACTCAATTTTATGATCGGCTGATATTTGACCTTATGCAAAATTTCTAAAATGACAACATGACTCTAGATAATTCTAGACACTTAAGCAAATTTCTTAAGTAGAAAGAATTTAATCATAAATAGTCAAGTTATTATAAATTCAAATTAAGATAGAAAAATTACAATAGAAAAAAAAATCAAAATTTCAGTTCCATAATCCCAATAAATTTACCATGAAATAAAATGCCACAATTTTAAATTTAAATTAGTGAAATATCAATGGTATTACTCACTAGTATACCTTGATTTAATATAAACTCACATAATTTATAAGAAAGAAAAATTTTATACCTAATTAGGATAAATGTAAATGTCCAAAAATCTTTAAGAAATTAATATTTTAGTACAGATAATAATTTTTACAAGTAAATATACCAATGCCACATAGACAATATTTATACATAGTGTAAGTATTAATTTATACCTACATTAAATTTGATATATTTAAATCGAGAAGATATGTTTAAATTTTACGTAAATCGAGACGAAAATTTTTATATATATATATTTTTTTACAATAATTTATAATTTATACCATTTATATATTTTTTGAAGATAATTATTAATTAATAAAAAGAAGGAATTGAAGACTGAAGAGAGGTTTCGGTATGTAGTTTTCAAATAAGCATTAAGTAATTCCTAATGAATTAATGCATGGCCACTACATCAATCCAAAGAAGCGAAAATAAGAAAATTATGAATCACTTATCTTTTCAACATATGTCTGGGAGTATATCCTTGCTATGGCGTCATTCCTTGTAGACTACCCAAGTCCAAAACAGGAACAATGACACCCTGGAACTGGCCACACAGCACTTGTCCAGAAAAATGACCACACGGTACTAAAAAAGGACTTCTTCCTACAGGAATATTTGCCACAAAACAGTTAGCATTAATTTTCCTCGCCCAGGAATCACTTTTAATTTGAATTATGCAATAAATTCTTCATTTTATTGATTATTTACTTTTAATATCCATTTTCCAATTAATAATTAAAACAATTGAAAGTGGTAGGGAAAAAATTGTAGAGAAGAGGAAAAATGTTAAAAGAAAAAAAAAACCTGAAACAAAATGGCGAAAACACTCAAAATTAACTTACCAGATGTTATGGCTTAAGAAAGCAGTAATCCATTACTGAATTGAGATTTTATTGGATTTAATCCAGCATCTAGGCTGACTAAGTTAAAGTATTAACTAAATTCCAACTAACTTATCCCATGTTTGCTTTCAACAATAGAAATTTTGCAAAAGAGGCTCGAAACGACTGACCCACTCGGTTTTATGGAATCGGACTACATAAAAACAGTACATCCGTATGTCTCACCAAAACATGGCGCCAATTCAGAATCTATTTTTGGCAGTTAAGATTTTTAATAATGAAAAACCCAATTAATAGTTAATATTTGATCAATCTAAAACTCAGGAAATTTTCTCAATACAACTATCTATGTGATACACCTAATAAAGAATCAATTAGGGACCATTTTATAATAATATTCATGAAATTGAAAAGCATATGTATAAATTTTATTTTAAATGTGGCGGACGAAATCTGAATCTAGAAATTTCCTTCGAACGTGTTTTACAAAGCGAGAATTTGCGATCTGTTGATTCGGGATCGATCTAATAACTTCGGTGCCATGCGTGCGGTACTTAATAGTCCAAGCAATTGTTAATCCAGTAAAATTGTGATTTGATGCTATTAATTAGAAAATTGTTAATATTATTTAGTTTAAATTGAATTTTGAACCAAACATTGTAAGAATGGAAAAGTTTGTTACAAATACCTCTCTTCAACCAAAAAAATAAAGGCATAACCTTGCAGTTTACATTACTTCACTTAAAGTATCTACTATAACAAATAATAAAGTAGTATAGGGATAATAAGCTACACAACATACAATTAAATACATAGCTAAAGATATGAAACTTAATACATACATCTTAATCAATATCACTACAATTAAATCCAACTAAAAATAAGTAAGGAGCTATATCAGGGAATCACTTTGAATCAGATAAATCATTAATGTCATCGGGACCGGCTTTTAGATCCTTAATATGAAATTTACCAATATTTTTATCATTCTCATCTATAAGCTCATAAATCAATGGAGATATCTTTCTTAAAATTTTGCATTTACTTAATTTCTTAGATAACTTTTTTGAAAAATAATTACCGGCATCTGATAAAACAAAGTTTCGTTCATACACAATATCACCTTCATCAAACTCTATGTGCCTTTTTCGTAAATCATAGTACTTTTTATACCTATTAGATGATTTTTGAATATTTTTCTCAACTATAGTATAAATTTCTGGTATTTGGAAGTTCAGATACCAGCTTATCATGGCTAGTAAATGTATATGGAGACAAATTTTTATCTTCTATAATACCATAATAGTCGCCTGAACAAGGTAAGTTACGTCCGAATGTTAGGAATGCTGGTGAGTAAGAAGTTTAACTATGAGTTGCTGTATTGATAGCAGTACATATTTTATGAATATGATTATCCCAATCTCTATGCTGTTTGTCTTTAATGTACGATCTAATGGCGGTACCTATCACTCTATTAGCTCGTTCAACATTATTGGTCTGCGAATGATATCTGGCATTATACCAAACATTAGTTATTTTATACTCATTTAACAGGTATTTGAATTCACTGCCATTAATAACCCCAATAGTTTGGGGAACTCCAGAGAATAAGTAAAAACAGTCTCTTCTAAAAATTTACAAATTTCAGTACCTAAAGCTCTACGCATTTTATGAATAAAAGTAAATTTGGTAAACCAATCAACATCAACAAGTAAATATTAAAAACCCGATTTTGATTGTGGAAAAGGACCTTGAATATCTATCGAAATTAGTTTAAATGGCACTGATACATTTTCGGTGCGCCCATTAAGCCTGCCCTAGGAAGCTGAGATACCTTTTGTTCGTTACATATTTGACATCTAATTATATATCTTTTAATATCATTCCTCATACCGGGCCACCAGTATTGAACTAAAATTTTATCAAGAGTTTTCTTAAAACCAAAGTGATTTGAAGAAGGGTCATCATGACATGTTTGTAATATTTTAATTCTTTCTGATTTAGGAACTACTATCTTCCAATCCTTTTGATTTATATTCATATTATGATCTGACAAAAAAAGATACCATCTATTACAAGAAAATTAGGACATTTTTCAGGATTATTTTGGACATTATTTAACATCTTTAAATACCATTTGTTACTTTTAAGATTCGTAGAATAATTTAGATTAGAAATAATTGACACTTTAACAGGTGCTCGACTTAGTGCGTCTGGAACAACATTTTGTGCTCCTGGTCTGTAAATTAATTCGAAGTCAAATTGGGATAATAGAATAGCCCATCTGCATAATCTACCCATCGGATTTTCTAATCGATTTAACCATAACAAAGCATTGTGATCAGTAATAACTTTAAATTTTACACCTTCTATATAAGATCGAAATTTTAATATAGCATGAACTATCGCCAATAGTTCTTTTTCAGTGACAGTATAATTAATTTCAGATTTAGTTAAAGTGCGGGATGTATAAGCTACTACATATTCTCCATCTCCACTTTGAGTAATGACAGCGCCAATTGCATAATGAGAAGCATCAGTTTGTATTGAAAATGGTTTTGTAAAGTCAGGGTTTCTAAGAACAGGTGTTGACATAAGCCTGTGTTTTAAGTTTTCAAAAGATATATTAGCTTCATTAGACCATTCAATTTTTTGCTGTTTCTTTTTTCCTTTTATTAAATTATTTAGGGGGACAATTAACTCAGAAAAGTTTTTTATAAATTTGCGATACCAAGAAGTCATTCCAATAAATCTTTTAATTTCAGTTGAAGTTTTTGGCTGCGGATAATTACATATTGAACTAACTTTATTAGGATCTGCATGTAAACCATTACAATCAACTACATATCCCAAGAAAGAAAGATTGGGTTGACAAAATTTACATTTTTCAGGATTTATAGTTAAACCTGCAGTTTTAAGAATTTGATACACTCGATTTAATGTAGTAATATGAGACTCAAAAGTACTATTAACTATAACTAAATCATCCAAATATACAAAGATATTTTGCTCTAAACAAGGGTCAAATAGTTTGTCCATTAATTTTTGTAATGTTTGACCTGCATTGCAAAGTCCAAATGGCATACGTACAAATTCAAAATGTCCACGTCCAATTACAGTAAAAGCTGTCTTTTCACTAGAATCTTTTGATAAGGGAACTTGCCAGAAAGCATGTTTAAGATCTATTGAACTCAGAAACTTCGCATCTCTAACTTTATCAAGAATTCTACTTAAATTTGCAAGCGGGTACCTATTTTTTATAGTGATACTATTGAGCATGCGTGAATCCAAGCATAATCTGTATTCTCCTGTATCTTTTTTAGCTAAAACAATATTAGAAGCATAAGGGCTTTTAGATGGTCTTACGACACCTAACTTAAGCACTCGATCTAACTCTGCATTCAAATGTTCCTGCATATAAGGAGACAGAAGATATGCTTTTTTACGAAAAGGTTCTTTAGAAGATAATTCAATCTCATGTTCAATTAAATTAGTAACACCCAAATTTTCAGATAGTAATCCATTTTTAAACATTTTTATAGTGTTTTGCAAAATATTTTGTTCATTAATAGAAAGGTCAATATCAGATTGAATAGAAATATTTTTATAACATTCTTGTACTATTATTTTATTTAAATATAATGACTCACCGAGAGAAAATCCATTATTTTTAAAATCCAAGTTTAACTGAAATTTTTAACAAAAATCCATTCCTAATATAATAGTCTGACAAATACTAGGGATAACAAGAAATTCTAATTGTAAAGTTTTGTCTTCTAGAGTGACTGGTAATTTAATATATTCTAACACTGTCTGTGACGTGCCATCAGCAGTCGTAATAATTTTATTTTTATCGTGAGGTAACAATTTATAACCTAATATTGAGATCAGCTCGTATCCTCTTTTACCTAGAACACTTTGCATAGCTCCGGTATCTACTAATGCGGATAGATTTTTATTTTTAATTGAAATATCTAAATAAGGCCTTAAATCTGAAAATGATTTTAAACTTAATAAAGGAGACACTTCCTTGAAATTTTTAATAATATTATATTTCATAAAATAACATGTTCAAATTATTTTTAAAAGGTGGGTATTCATTATGTAAATTTAATTTATGTTTATTCTTAATATAAAGTTTTTTAATTGATATTGGTTCGGACTTAAAATTACATCTTGAACAACTTTTGCCGAACTTAAAGTTGTGCCTATTCAGTTTTTTGAACAATTTGTACAATTTGGCTTAATAACATTTTTATTTCCACAGCTAAAGCAAAAAATAGTTTTTTATTTATTGCAATCTCTAAAATGATGTCCACTTTCATCACAATTGAAGCACTTTATATTTTTATGAAATTTTTTTATATAAGAAAAATTATTATTTTTAGAACTTTCTGTTAACTCCGGCTCTATTGTATTCTAAGAAATAGTAGGAGGACTCTGAACATTTTCTGTACATAATCTAGTATCTTCCAAGATTCTACAGAGATTTTTTAATTCTACAAAAGATGTAGGAACTCTAAGCACTAATTGTTGCTGATAGTAAGGAAGCAAATTTCTTAATATTAATTTTAATTGGACAGATTCATCAATAGGATTGACAAAACGTTTAAATAAATTTTCTATAACCGCAATGTAAACTAAAGCTCTTTCAGTACTTCCTTGAGTTCTACTGCGTACTTCATCCCATAGTTTTAATTCATAATCGATAGGCAAAAAATCTAATCTTAAACAATGTACTAATTCATTCCAAGAAAAGATAGTATTTCTAATCGCACGATACCAGATTAAAATATCTCCCTCAAAAAATTCGTGAGCAAAATTTAACAGATTATTTTTTGATATTCTGTGAGCTAAACAAAACTCTTCAATTTTTTCCAAAAAACTATGAAGACTTTGGTTTCGGCCATTATATTTTAAATTATTTCTACTAAAGGGTGGAATTCTATTAAAATTATTATCAGAAAAATTAGGAATATGTGGATTTTGTGTCACAACATTAGAATTATAAGACGGTAATATATTATGATTATTTAAAGTATTAAATTGACTCATAGGTATATTATTATTATATAAAGAATTAGGCTGATTATTAATTAGATTTTGACTATTATTTAAAGTACTACATTGACACGTAGGCATTTTATTATTACTCAAACAACTAGGCTGGTTCTTAATTACATTTTGATTGATTGATTTAAGGTATTAGATTGACTTACAGATATATTATTATTATTATATAACGAACTTAGGTGATTACTAATCTGATAACCCGTCTGTAAAATATCATTATTTGAACATGTATATGTATTATTGCTTAAATGTTTATTGCAATTATTAATGTTACTATTAAGCAAAGCATTATTTTGACAATTAATTGGTATATTATTTGAATTTACGCTACTATTTGGTACATGTAACTGGAGGTTTTGTTGACTTTGAGGACCTAAATCGCTTCTAGTTATATAATTTTCAGATCCTACACCTGACGGTATATGAAAATTTTGAAAACTATTATGAGAATTCTGAGGTACCAAAGTATTATGACAGTTTGATACTACTGTACAGGGTGTCCGGATTTGGTTGCAAAAGCAAGGTATCTCGCTTATTTTTAAAGATAGAACCTTGCGGTTTTCACGAACCTGAGCTAAATTTTTGTGAAACTCATGAAGCCGTAAATAAAATTTTCATAGCCTTCTTCGTTTATGAGATACAGGGCGAAATAGAAAATTTTGCATTTTGGGTTATCCTTAAACTTAACGCAAAGGGAAAAATTGTTGCTTATGCAGTTTTTTACGCTGGATCCAATGGCGTAGTCACATTTTTCATTTGAGTTGTTATTTTTTAGATATGACCCAAAGTTGTGTTTTTTTAAATGGGACACCCTGTATATTTGTCCAGAAATTGATTTGTCCTTTTAAAAGCTTCTCAAAAATATATAATAGTATGGGTCTATTTTAATAAACAACAACAAAAATCCTAATTTTTATAATTATCATCCCAAATTTTGCAGTGACCATGTTTCAATAAAATATCAGAATTAATTTTCAGTTCTACTTGAGTTAGAATTTTGATTTTCATCAAGAAATGATACTTTACGAGAAGTAGATTGAATTGCTGTTGCTTGAGAAACAGAACTCTGATCACTCTCAAACTCTTGATCACTTAAATTTGAGTCTGATAAGTCTAACAAATTTATTTCATTATTTAAAGCTTTAGATTCTAACTTTTCAGTTAAAGAAGTTACTTGAGAGAAAAGTTGTGATTTTAAATTTGTTTGATCAATGTATTTTGGATTTAAATAGCAAATTCTATTTTTGACATGAATTAAACGAGATTTTAATTTTTTATAATCAACATGACGTCGGTCAGAATTAAATAATGTTACCAAATCCTTGAATATTGATAATTTTCTTTGGCAAATGGCAGCTTCCAATTCAAAATCTATTGGAACTTCCAGATGAGAACTAAACGCTACATTTCCTTCGTCTTTTAACAAATTTCTTAAAATTACTTTAAGCTGGTCAGGATTGTCCTTAGAGTTAACTTGAATACCTCTGATTCCAAGTTCTTATGATAATTCGTCTTTCCAAAGATAGGTAGGATTCAAAGTAGCCATATTAAACTAAAAATATACAGTATTAGAACTAATTTAAACAAATATGCAGCAGGGTAGCTTATTTACAAAGAAAAGAAAAAAGAGAAATATTTTGCCAAATTATAGTTGATATAAATATTTATTAAATTTTGCAAGTACAATTTGCGGAGCCCCACGTTTTAGGTGCCAATTTATAAAGTTTTCTTTAGTGCTTTTTTTATATTCTTATGTTTGTTAAATGACTCTTAAGATCACTAAGAAAAACTATTATAAAATCGTAAGTTCGACTCGGCTAGCTGATGTTTTAGAGCAACTTAATAAGATTATAATTTTAATGTAAATTACTCCGGCTAATTGAACTTCACCACGTAACTACCAATTTATTTTTCCTTGGACTGTGTTTTTTTTTTGAATATTGTTTTCAATTTTTACAATATAAGTACCTGACATACGTCAGTTTATAAATTTCCACATATATAGATTAATAACAATTTAGAAGTGGAAGTGAAATTAAATTTCTCTTACAATTGAAATGATTATATTTTATATTTTGGAAAAGATTTGGTTATTTATTTTTTCTCAATATATGCATAAAAATCAATTAATTATTAAATTAAGGTTAGAAAGTACATATTCTCATAAAATTAAGTTAAAATATTCAAACGATTCAATTTAACAAAGATAATAAATTACGATTTAAGTCAGCAAGGATAAGAAAATCATATAGATCTAAAGAAATTAAATGGGTTAAATAAATTTAGTTGGTAATTAGATTTTTTTAATATTTTTTAAGCAGCTGATCGTTTATCAGTATGATTGAATTTTATTTATGTGAAGTTCTTTGTGAACAAACAAACAATGAAACTCAATTATGTGTTCGGTTGTTGATTATCAATTAGTTAAGCAGCTGATCTTTTATCAGTTTGATTTAATTTAATTTGTAGATAATACGAAGTTCTTTTCGAACAAACAAACAATGAAACTCTATTTTATGATCGGCTGATATTTGACCTTATGCAAAATTTCTAAAATGACAACATGACTCTAGATAATTTTAGACACTTTTAAGCAAATTTCTTAAGTTAAATTAAATTAATAAAAATTAATTAAAAAGTCCAATTTGATATTAGAGGAAAATTACAATAGAAAAGAAAATCAAAATTTCAGTTCCATAATCCCAATAAATTTACCATGAAATAAAATGCCACAATCTTAAATTTAAATTAGTGAAATATCAATGGTATTACTCACTAGTATGATACCTTGATTTAATATACACTCACATAATTTATAAGAAAGAAAAATTTTATACCTAATTAGGATAAATGTAAATGTCCAAAAATCTTTAAGAAATTAATATTAGTACAGATAATAATTTTTACAAGTAAATATACCAAAGCCACATAGACAATATTTATACACAGTGTAAGTATTAATTTATACCTACATTAAATTTGATATATTTAAATCAAAAAGATATGTTTAAATTTTACGTAAATCGAGACGAAAATTTTTATATATATATATTTTTTTTTACAATAATTTATACCATTTATATATTTTTTGAAGATAATTATTAATTAATAAAAAGAAGGAATTGAAGACTGAAGAGAGGTTTCGGTATGTAGTTTTCAAATAAGCATTAAGTAATTCCTAATGAATTAACGCATGGGCACTACATCAATCCAAAGAAGCGAAAATAAGAAAATTATGAATCACTTATCTTTTCAACATATGTCGGGGAATATATCCTTGCTATGGCGTCATTCCTTGTAGACTACCCAAGTCCAAAACAGGAACAATGACACCCTGGAACTGGCCACATAGCACTTGTCCAGAATTTGTAGATAATACGAAGTTCTTTTCGAACAAACAAACAATGAAACTCTATTTTATGATCGGCTGATATTTGACCTTATGCAAAATTTCTAAAATGACAACATGACTCTAGATAATTTTAGACACTTTTAAGCAAATTTCTTAAGTTAAATTAAATTAATAAAAATTAATTAAAAAGTCCAATTTGATATTAGAGGAAAATTACAATAGAAAAGAAAATCAAAATTTCAGTTCTATAATCCCAATAAATTTACCATGAAATAAAATGACACAATCTTAAATTTAAATTAGTGAAATATCAATGGTATTACTCACTAGTATGATACCTTGATTTAATATACACTCACATAATTTATAAGAAAGAAAAATTTTATACCTAATTAGGATAAATGTAAATGTCCAAAAATCTTTAAGAAATTAATATTAGTACAGATAATAATTTTTACAAGTAAATATACCAATGCCACATAGACAATATTTATACACAGTGTAAGTATTAATTTATACCTACATTAAATTTGATATATTTAAATCAAAAAGATATGTTTAAATTTTACGTAAATCGAGACGAAAATTTTTATATATATATATTTTTTTTTACAATAATTGATACCATTTATATATTTTTTGAAGATAATTATTAATTAATAAAAAGAAGGAATTGAAGACTGAAGAGAGGTTTCGGTATGTAGTTTTCAAATAAGCATTAAGTAATTCCTAATGAATTAACGCATGGGCACTACATCAATCCAAAGAAGCGAAAATAAGAAAATTATGAATCACTTATCTTTTCAACATATGTCGGGGAATATATCCTTGCTATGGCGTCATTCCTTGTAGACTACCCAAGTCCAAAACAGGAACAATGACACCCTGGAACTGGCCACATAGCACTTGTCCAGAAAAATGACCACACGGTACTAAAAAAGGACTTCTTCCTCCAGGAATTGAGATTTACCACAAAACAGTTACCATTAAATTTTCCTCGCCCAGGAATCACTTTTAATTTGAATTATGCAATAAATCCTTCATTTTATTGATTATTTACTTTTAATATTCATTTTCCAATTAATAATTAAAACAATTGAAAGTGGTAGGAAAAAATTGTAGAGAAGAGGAAAAATGTTAAAAGAAAACAAAAACCTGAAACTAAATGGCGAAATGAGTCAACATGTTCACAATGCACAAAAATGTAATTTTTCTTGCCAGAAAACACTCAAAATTAACTTACCAGATGTTATGGCTTAAGAAAGCAGTAATCCATTACTGAATTGAGATTTTATTGGATTTAATCCAGCATCTAGGCTGACTAAGTTAAAGTATTAGTTAATATTTGATCAATCTAAAACTCAGGAAATTTTCTCAATACAACTATCTATGTGATACACCTAATAAATAATCAATTAGGGACCATTTTATAATAATATTCATGAAATTGAAAAGCATATGTATAAATTTTATTTTAAATGTGGTGGACGAAATCTGAATCTAGAAATGTCCTTCGAACGTGTTTTACAAAGCGAGAATTTGCGATCTGTTGATTCGGGATCGATATAATAACTTCGGTGCCATGCGTGCGGTACTTAATAATTCAAGCAATTGTTAATCCAGTAAAATTGTATTTGATGCTATTAATTAGAAAATTGTTAATATTACTTAGTTTAAATTGAATTTTGAACCAAACATTGTAACGAACGGAAAAGTTTGTTACAATATATATATATATATATATATATATATATATATATATATATATATATATATATATATATATATATATATATATATATATATATATATATATATATATATATATATATATATATATATATATATATATATATATATATATATATATATATATATATATATATATATATATATATATATATATATATATATATATATATATATATATATATATATATATATATATATATATATATATATATATATATATATATATATATATATATATATATATATATATATATATATATATATATATATATATATATATATTTCCAAAGTATTTTTGCTGTATGATTAAGTGATTCATTGTATTCATTATTAAATTATTATAAACTGGATTTACTAATTCAGTCAATAATGTCAGTCTTCTTATATGTTGTTAGATTTTTTTCACATCTTCAAACTATATTTCTCTTCGTGTAAACCCCTTCCCTACCCCACATATTTTAACGGCCTATATCAAGACAAATTTTTACTTTTTAAGTGTGGTTGTAAAACAATACAACCAAGTGCCCAAAATTATGGAATAACGCCTCTACAGCCTACACCTTACATTTTGCCACCTTGCATTGTTTGCCCTTACAAAACTTGTCAGGGCAAACACCACTTGTGCATGCATAATCTTTTTTTTTATTTTAATTTTGTCAGGGTTTTAGTATCTACTTGAATTATCTAAACCTTTAAAAGAGTTTTTCGTAATTCATTTTGACACATTGTATTAGGAATACTTTTACTAATATGTGATACTTTCAAATATTTTACTGAAAGATTTCTTAATTTATAATATCCCTGGAGACCTCGCTGGAGACTCATCTTGGAACTTTAAACTCTCAACATCATTACCACGCTTCTTTGCAAAACTGGTTGAACATGTATGGCCTTTGTTAATATCATGCCTACAATAAAAGATGCATACATGTAGTTGAAACTGTTGTAATATTATCTGGGATATTAGGGAACTATATTTTTTTTTCTTTATAAATATCTCTGGCATGTCCAACGTGCTATTATATCTTAACAACGTATTAAACTGACTGGTATACCTAAGGCACTTATATGATAATGCCCAGGGACATAAACTTTTGATTTTCGAGGGAACCAAGTGAGGCTCCAAAAATAGAGAGGGCGCGGCGGTGAAAGAAGAAAAATGTCAGGTGGATTTTAAGACATACATTTGAAGTGAAAAAATTGAAATAATAAGACTAAGATTCCAAAAAATATATTTTATTATAAAAATATATTTATTTTACTTAGAATAACTTTAAACAAATATATAAGTAATATCTATAAAGTAGTAAAAGTAATCAGATCAATAAGACTTATAAAATGTTTGGAACATTAAATTGATTAGTTGATATCTCGGTGATACAAGTTGTAGGATATTTTTGTTTGCAGTTTCAAGTGCATACTTAAATCATGCGTCTTTAAAGCCTTTCACAAATTTGAATAATTCAGGTTATTATGTCTGAAAAAGTTCAATTGTTTTTGAGATATGACATTTGAAAAATGACAATTTTATATTTAGAAAGGCTGTAAAATCTAAATAATTCTACTTAGAGCAGAAATTGTATACTCCTACCTCAGTTTTGTATGATCTTTCTTATGGTCTCGTAAAAGGGAAGTATTGTAATCGTGAAAAAATCACCCTAAGAGATTTTTACAGATCTTTGCGTTTTAGGGTTCCGGGATCCCAAAAAAAACATGTTTTCCCATTTTCATTGAGATTTAGAAGAGCAGAAATTATGCACTCCTACCTCAGTTTTGTATGGTCGTCCGTCTCGTAAGAGAATTCTGTTCGAAGAAACTTGTTGGTAAAGGTGAATTTATCGATTTTTTTTTATCAGAAAAACTCTTTCTTCTATTTAGACTAAAAGCTGATGCTATAAGAAAGACCTTAAAAAACTAAGCGTGTAATAAAAAAAAAGGTATTATATTTAAAGAAAATTACCTCGATGTTAGCATCTGAACCTTGTATAGTGATAATGTTAAAAAGAAGCAATAAATAATATTACATATTTTGATATTTCTGCTCGTATTTCTGTCTAAAATGATTATTTAATCTTCACTGAATTTGTGTAAAACTTAGAGGTTCCAAATTTTTTAGGCAGTTGTGTTGTAGGCCAGATTTCTTACCATGTATACTTTTTTTCGAAAAATGGATTTAATAATAAACATGTATTTATTCCTGTGATAATTGTTGACCTGCACACTACCTTAACAAATAAAATACCAGTTCTGGATGGTACAATTTCATTCAAGTTGATAAATATGACAATACAGAGTAATACTAGTAATACCTGGAATTTTGAACTAGAAACAATTCTGTATTAAAAACATGCCAGTTAAAAAAAAGAGGAATACACATTTGGATGGTTATTTACTTTACTTATTTTTGTTACATTTTAGAAATATTTTTAAATATACATATTGGTATAAAACGTATTGGTGGTATCAACTTTTATTTTTTAAATAAAACACCAATTTCTTCTGGGTTTTAAATTTTGTCCCAGATTCTAACTATTTGTATGTAGTATCTTTACTTACTTTGTTTTTGAGATTTTGACTTCTGAAAATTTGTATTTTCATATTTGGAGAGGATGTAACATCACAAAACAGATCTCGCTTATTGCAAGAGATAGAAAAATGGTTAAATATGGAAAGTTTTAGACAATTTCGTTACAAGCCTAATAGCACCTGCAGGCGAATTCTAGCCATTATGTTCTTGAGATATTTAGAAACGAATAATATATTGCATTTTTAAAATGATGCAGTAACTTTTTTAATCCTAAAATTTTTTTAAAGTTGTAAACATTTTGCCAAAGCATTTTTTTGTCTAACATTTTATGGTGCTGTCATATTTTGAATCTGATGTTTCGTAAACGAGGGGCCATCATCAACTTTTAAATACACACCTGGATTTTTTAATTTGTTTTGTAACAAACCTTTGCATTCCAAAATCCAATGATGTAATGTACTCATACATTAAAAGTATTTAAAATTTGAGGAAATCAAGGTTATCCCTATCTCTCTAAAACATTGTCTCTTATAGGAAAATCTTAAATATGTGCTGTCCAAATGTTAAGTCTGTTATATTATTAGTGTGGGAGGTCAAATGCTTGTTAAAAAAATTACGTAAATTACCAAGCTTGTAAAAAAACAAATAAAAAGACTGTCAATTTTACAAGATATTACTATAAATTATATTTTTCAAATGGGACATCCTGACTATTATATGTCCCTCAAATGGGTCTCTTCGTGCAGATTATAATTATATCTGGTTTGATACCTATCCACTCCACTATGTAATAATGTGGTCCGTCTCTCTCTAACACACTGCCTCATATGGTTTTTCTCAAATTGATCGGGTGTCTTTGAAGATAAAGTTATCAAACCAGATATTATATTTATAATCTGCAAGAAGAGTTCCATTTGAGGGAAATATAGTATAGAGTGTGTGCCGAGGTGTGTCCGATTTAAACAATACAACTTATGGTGATATCTTGTAAAATTAATAGTCTTGTTTTTCTAATAACCAGAAAAAAAGTTTTAAGTAACCCTACAATTGGTTTTTTGTTTACTCCGATAAGTTATAAAATAAAAAAGTTATTAACATTTAAAATGTTATCAAGATACACTGATCACACTATACATACATAAATACAGTATCATACAGTAATACACTAAATTACTTGAGAACTGAAAGCTAATATCCCCAATTTTTTCTTACTTTTCCAGGAATCTGTATGTACATTTTTGGTCAAGATTGAGAATATATAAAAGGTCAATTTTTGTTTGTTTGTGGATACAAGACTAAGATATTTAATATGTTACATATGCATAGCCATGCGCAAGAACTATTTTCTCACTAGAAAGCAATGCCTTAGTAAATTAGGTACCGACAAACCGTTGCTTCCCAATAATTTTCTCTTTGTGATATGATAACTGTGGGGGTATACGCTGTTAAAGCCTACTACTGTCTGCAACAGCAAAACTTTCTAAGTGGAAGTCACATAAAAAGGATCAATATAATACTGATAACTAAAAGCTTTATTCTTGCACAGATTGTCATGGATCCGGTGAGTTAAATTGCATCAGCCAACATTATGAGACTACCATTATGAAAGTATTAGTGTTGCATAAAAAGTGTCTAATTTTATGAGCTTTTAATTTCTACCACTATAATATGACCAACAGGAAATAAGTTTTTATACCTACCGAATTACTCTACCTCGGAAGGTACACTATCTTTGTTAAAAGTTAAAATTTAAAATTAACCCTACAAAACATATTTAAATTTTACAAATATACAAACCATAGGTATTTATATGAATTTCAGATAGAATTCACCTCATGTATAAAAATATCAATATGAAATAAAAGTGAACCAGAAAATTCTAAAAGAATCGTGTTGCCTAGGTACCTATAAAAACACATTTATTACTTTTATTTATTTTCATCATTGTTTGAAAACAAAATAGTCTTCCTCCTTCAAAGTTGGGCTATTTTAAGTTTCAAACAAAAGATGTGTACTTCAGAAATACATCCACCATGTACCTTCTAAAAAATTACAATAGCATGGACATACAGATAAAAGTTTATATAAGTAGTCCCAAACGTAAAAAATATGTTGATATTTTTAATATGTATGTACTGTAATCAGTAATATGTATGTAGGTAGCGCAGGTAATTTCTTTGAAAATCAAAGTGGTCAATATTTTACAATTGTCCATTTCTAATTCTTCAAATTCATGAAGGGTCTCAAAATCGAGCAACTATAGTTATATTATTTGAACTTACCTTATTCTGCATTTTCCCAGGATTCTCATTGCAAAATTTTTTGCAGTTCGGCGCCGAGGTCTTGCTGCTCTCGTATTTTTATGCCCTTTAGCACTCATTACACATATCCTAATTACACAGGTAACACAGGAATTCATAAACAAATATCTAGAAAGCTTAGACACAGTCACAAGAGTGAGAAGTTCTAAACTAAACGTCGACGTTTTAAAAATACAAGTACTAGTCATTTTAAAACACACCTATAATAAACAAACAGGAAATTCTCAACCCAAGGCTCAAGCTATCATAAAATCATGTTCATAAAAATATAAGGAAACCTATATTCGGGGTATTTAGATATTAAAAAACTTGTTTTTATCGGCAAACACCGAAAGGTGCCGAAAGTCGAAAGGCCCCCAATAGGGGAGATCATAAATATTATAGTCTGTAAAAGAGGTATTCTTTAACATTGATATTCTTTAATATCAACAAGGCAAGAAATACATGCCATGTGCAATATTTTGAATTTTCTTTATTTATTATTATTAAGTCACCATTTTGTTTTGCTATTTTATATTCTTCATTTCTAACGCTTGATTTTTGTGCAAAATTTGAGGAAATCATCTTGTCCCGGCATATTGGATTTTTACCAAAATATTACCACGTTATCCATATATGACCGTTAATTTTTCCCTAAAACGGAAGTCAATCTGATGAGTTGTCGCGAACTGACAGACCGACAGACAAACTGACAGACGGGCCGGAATTCATCAAACATATTTGTTGTACACATATGTGTAGCATTTAGGGGCTCTAAAACCTGAAAATATGTAAAACCTGAGAGGATGATTATTTCACGATTACAAATATTTTATTTGACCGCCATGTTGTTCCGCCATCTTGAATTAGTACCACAGTTTTAGTAGTTTATCTCTATTAGTTTTTAGGCTGAATTTTTAAATAATTTATTAAGCCGCCATTTTGTTTCGCCATCTTGGATTAAAATTTTCAACAACTGATTTCCTTTTTTTTTAATTTTTAGAAACAGTACTTTTTATAATTATATTAAGATCTATCACATAAACAACTCGTTTTCCACTTTTTTCTTTTATTACTTTTAAGAAAAACAGGTCACAATAACAATTATGGCTAGATGTTTATAAACTCGTTTTTAAATCACCCCGGTAAGTCAACATTTATTCGTTTTAATCGCTAGCGATTTGCATCAACCTCGTAAAAGCACGGGCACTTACCCAGTTGCTTGAATTTCTCGGATTCTGTACACGTAACATAAAAGTTCCGACGGACTGTGCTCCTTCATGTCTTGTTAAGGTTCGGTGCTATTACATACAAAATTACTGAAATTCTCGAAAGCTTTAGTTACCGCTTGGATGGCGCCCAAACAATCCCTTAATCTGGTATTTAAGCATTTTAAAATTTACATTCAGTGAGCAAAATCAGTCATATAATCGAACCTTTTCGCCTACGCGACTAAGAAAAACAACGAAGACGTAAGATATGAGGCGAAATCGAAATTTCGCAGGAGAAAGGCAATATTTTTAAGCGGTTTTTTGATATTTACACGGACCTCAATTCAAGCTTTCAAAGCTTTAGTTACCGCTTGGATGGCGCCCAAACAATCCCTTAATCTGGTATTTAAGCATTTTAAAATTTACATTCAGTGAGCAAAATCAGTCATATAATCGAACCTTTTCGCCTACGCGACTAAGAAAAACAACGAAGACGTAAGATATGAGGCGAAATCGAAATTTCGCAGGAGAAAGACAATATTTTTAAGCGGTTTTTTGATATTTACACGGACCTCAATTCAAGCGGTTTTTCACTCTCCAACTGTATATAATAAAATAGGGGCATTTCACTTTGTGCTCTTGACAACTAATTTTTGATCAGATAAACTAAATGCACAAAAATAATCAACTAAAACTCTAAAACAGATTGTAGAATATTTTCATGAAAATAATCATTAATGTTCGTTTTTAGGATCAACTGAATACACAAAAACAACGAATTGAAACTATAAAACAAGAAATTATTAGGACTAAGAACTTCTACTCACAGACGTTAAAAAATCTAGAACAAATATCAAATGAAATTCACATGAAACGTCAAGGTATGTCGAATATTAACTTTATCACATTGAATAATGTGGAACCGTTTAAAAAAAAACAAAATACAAGCCTAAAGAACATTTGAAAGTGATGGTATTAAAAAATTACCGGTTTTATATTTTTGTGCGGGAAATAACTAATGGTGTAATCAGATTTTATTTGGTTTTTGAAATTGTCACCCAGTTTTACTCTGTTAAAACTATTTTTTAATTAATTATTTCTACTGTTTTGTTGATAGAGTTTAATCCATTAGGGGAAAAAACTTGATCTGGTTTAAACCTAATTCGAGTTTGAATCAGTATTTACATCCATTAAAAAAAATAGAAGAAAGAAAATTAAAATAAATTAACATAAAACGTTTTAACACTAGATTTAGTTACCTTTCTATATATAAAACACCATTTACTTTACAATTGTTTAATCACATATTATTTACAGAGTTAGATTTAATAATTTAAATTATCCCATTAATTGTTTGCAGGTAAACAATGTGAAAATGATCTTCTAACGAGGCCCCGAGAACCAGGAGTTGGAGCCGAACTGAGCCAGGCATTTGAAGAGACTCCCACTCATAGAGCTAAAAATATGAGCTCTTTACCGGATATTACTGCAGAACTGGATAGGTGTGAGATTTGCAGCGTTGCAACCACTAGTTCTGCGGTTAGCGAGAAGGATCCAAGTGAAAATATTTATGAAGATCTTGAAGAGGTAATTTTTTTTTCAACCCTTATTTTACCATTCTCAATTTGTAATATTTTGGTGGGACGAGACTTTTTCTTAGATTTAGTAATACATGTGGTAAATCAAAAAGTTGTCCATTTTTTATATAGAAAATTAAATTTAAATTTGATACAAAAAAATGCTTGCCACTTTTGGAATAATAAGTTATTTCGGAGTCGTTTCGTAAGGATTTTTAGGCAACAAAAATTTAGTTGTGTAATGTAATAAAAATTGTACCATATCTTTAATCTGATAATCAGTGTTGGGTTAAGATATACTGCCACCAGGGGCGAATTTGCAAAGCCGCTAAAGGAAACCTAGATGAGTGGCCATTATATTAACAATAAAATCAAGAATTTTTCCGAAAATTTGGATTCAAAAACACTTCTTCAAAAATATATATATATTTATTGATTGAACTACATTAAACGAATTATCATATTCTAAGGTTCAAATAGGTATGCAATTTCACTCTAACCGTTAGCATGTCAGACACTGGAATGGAAGCCACTTATGGGAGAATCTTTTTGCCAAAAAGTTTTTGGGGAATACTAAGAAATGCATTTGTTTTGGTAAATAGTAATTTTAATGTCACTAATAATCAATAAACAAGTCTATCTTTCTTGCCGCTAGCGACGGAAACTTTTTTCGTTATATCAATTGTTAGCATTATCCTATATTAGTGTATATAAGTGATAAGTATACATTTATTTTACCGAATGAATATTATCGACTATGGATTCAATATTTAGCCTTTAAAAAAATTAAACAGTAAAATACGACAAATTCTGTTAATTTTCACTTACCTATGTATTTATGTATTTATACTGATTATTCCGTGACGGTTTGAACAATTTTGATTATTTTTTAGAAACTATTTAGAGTGGTGCTGGGGTGATCCCATCTGCAGTGTTATGGCTTAAGAAGCTTTTGGTACTCTATGTTTGTTCTCAATTTATTAGTAATAATAATAATTACTATTTAAAAAATATATTTTTATTATTATTAATAAATTGAGAACAAATATAAAGTACAAATGTATCTAAATGCGTTATTAATTGAATAATTAAGTTGCCATCGGCATATCAATACATACAATTTATCGATAGGTGATGTGCTATCACCTATTGATAGGTTACATTTAACATCTCCAATTCTTACTCGCCATCGTCAGTATTTGGTCACCGCCGGCTGTAACTTTTTTAGAAGATTTGTTAGTTTAAACGTAAAATTTTGATTTCTGTAGACTAGCAGCCTTTAATCCAAAAGTTAACCACCTAAACTGTCTATAATAATTATTTGTTTGGATATAACATTAACATTAATTTTTAATGTTAATGTTCTATGCAAACATTTTTGTTTAACACTTTTAATAACATTTTCCTTTTCAGGTCAAAGCTATTCTACGCAACATGAGTCTACGGCCAGAAAAGGCAGATGGCAAAAATGAAGAAGTTTACATATCAGAGTTACACATTGGCAACATTAATTCACCCAGCAACTCGTCAAAAAAAACGGTTGAAAAATCTTGTGGTAGTGTAGGTTGAAGAGCTGCAGGGGAAATTTTTCTTGTATAGTCATTTATAGTATCAAATCATGAAAAATCTGAATCATACGGAAATGAAATAGTGTGTTGGCGAAATACTCTTGAAGAATGTAGCAATTATTTCGTAAAAGAAATTTATTTAACTAGCTTTAAAAATATTTGCATTCAAGGCATCAGCGATATGACTGCTAAAAGTATTATAGAATGCATTATACAAAATATTTGTTAATAGAAAAAGGAAGGGTGGCAGGTTCCCTCGCTCAAGTGTTATACTTAAAACATATACACATTTTGGATATCCGGCTTACCTCTTACATACCTAAGCTGTGTGTCTTAAACGTTTTTACACATGTATATAGGCCCTGTAGTTTATCGTCGAATCCGAAAAAAACTATTTGTGAGATTTTGGCGTATTACTGATGGAGCGTGCAACGGCTTACCCAGACCCAGATGGTTAGTGCAGAGACAGGCACACAACCCCTGCTGCTGGCGCCACACTTACTAGAGTTAAAATAATTTAATTGAAATATTATCTACAGGAATCTCGATGTCTTATATCTGCAATAATACTGATGGTATATTTCTGTAATAACCTTTGCTATTTTGTAGAACTTGCACCGCATTTTTTAATGCCCTAAGGAAATGTGAGTGAATTTTAAAATAAATTGGTCAGTAGAACATTCTTATTTAAATTTAAACGATTCTTTCAAACCGTTCAGCAATCCGTTTATATACAAGTTCAGTAGTATTTTCTAACATTGCTACATTCGTCTCAACAACCTAAACTTTGGTGTTATCCACATAAGGAACAATATTGGTATTGATATATATAATTTATAAGGTTTTTTTGAATAAACTTGAATAAACTAGGAACAAAAAAATACTAAGAAGCGACTTTAAGGTCGTAATCACACAGGTCGATCGTGCACAAGCGTCTTCGATCGTCTGCAACCGACTAAAAATAAAGCAAATTATGTCACGAGCAATCGAGTACAACCAAGCGTCACCACCGCACATTGGGGTTTTTCATAATAAAAAGTGACGAAAACCGAGAAATGAAAACTATACAAAACTAAAATTTTATTGGTTCCCAACGCTACACACCCCTAGTTAGAAAATACCGCGTGGGGGAAGGCAAGAGGTCTGCCTGCAATGACAGCATTTTAGTGTAAACTTGTACGTTTCGAGGCCGCCTCTGGAAATTTATTTGTGCAATAATAATTAACAATACTTTGAAATAACTTCTTCGTTTTGCACTAAAATATCAATGTGTAGTTATTATGGCATCTGCAGCATCAGGTTAGTGTACTATCTTTATATTTTTCGTTTATATTTATTTTAAAATAACTATGTGAAATCATTTTAAAAACTAAGTTTAATAATGTGAGTTTTCAAAGATGCAAAACATGAATTATAGAGTAAATCTCCGGGCGAGCCCGGGTAACAGTTTTATATTATTGATTGAAGTTCTATATTAACCTACCTAATATATAAATAAAAAATACATTGTGCATGTGTGCGCCATTTTAAGATATATCCACTTTAATTTCGATATAACGAACACGGATGCGACCCAATGTCACTTTTGACAGGCCATTGACCGCGATATTGGGGTTGTAGGGGAAGGCGGTTTTGTTTGTTGCGTCAAATGAGTATTATATCGAAGTTCGTTGCATCGAGATTGAAGTGTACTCGGTGAGAAAAAAATAACGCGATATTATTGTAATAGTAAACCTATATTTATCAATTTTTCAAAAATATTCTAAAAATTACATTTTTTAGGTAAAAAGTAAGATCTATTCATGATCTTGAATTTATCATACATCATGTACCTATGACTTAATAGTACACTGAAAAAGCATATAATATTGCATTACGATATTCTCGCCCCATATTAATTTTTTTTATTTTAATTAAAAGCAAAAAATTATTACCGGTATACAATGTCTGCAACCTTTTTTTGCTGGATCCGAGTCAACAGATATATTTTTGCCTAGACAGGTTTTGTTTGAGGAAATGAGAAGTTGTTTATTAAATTAAAAGATCAAATCAGAGCATTAAAAATATACGTAGAAAAACGCACAAATTTTCCTAAGCATCATATTTCTGCCAGTGGCGGCTTCACCTACATTTTCCAATCAATTTACTTCAAAATAAAAATATTTTAAAAATATTAACCATTTTACATTTCTATTATAAAAATATAGTGTTTTATATAAAGGCATAAAGTGCTGCTGCAGGTTACAGGCGCTTATTCGCTTGTTATAGAATTATGTGAATTAGTGCGTTCAGATAATCGGAGGCGGAAGCAGTTTTGCATCGTGTCGTGTATCGTGGTAATTGTGGTACCGTAAAAGTTTCCGTTGTACGATCCGGTCTGCATTTTATTAGAAACACCATTTTCCCTGTGGAAAACCCAGGACAAAAGAGACTTTTTAAATACGGGGGCCGAAGGATCTAAGCCTGTTCTTCAAATAGAAAAACAAGGGAAGTGAGAAGACAAGAGTTTTCTTTCGTAGGTTTCGAAATCAGTGGTATTCAGATTATACGTTGATGAGTGGAAGTATTTATTTAAACAAACTATTTTGTACGACCTGTTTAACTGTAGTTGTAAAATCAAGCATATGGAATAAAGAGGGATTCAATAATTTTGGGAATGTGACGAGAGCTTGTAGTAGGCATGAAGCTTCTTTGGAACATATTCAGTGCGCTATTTTGTTTGCAAATTTAAAGAAAGGCCTCAGTACAATTGAAGACCCTTTGAGGGAAAATTCAAGGTTGTATATAAAATGTTTATTGACAATGTTCTTCAAAATAGAAGGTTTATGCAGTTACCTATCCGTGCGACTGTTTTTTTGGGTAAACAAGAAATGGCATTTCGGGGGCACATTGAATCTGATTCTTCGGACAATCGTGGGAATTTCAAAGAACTTTTGGACTCTTATATAGCGGTAAGCAATATAGACATTCAAGAACACTACAAAAAGATATCTCCTATTTTTTCTGCAAATTCAAAGACAATTCAAAACGAGTTGATAGGTTGTATTATATATATCGTTGCACATATAGATCGCGAAATAAAAGAGTGTAATTTTTTTTCTATCCAAGTGGACGATTCTACAGATATTATTCAAATGTCTCAATGTAGCATAATTATTAGGTATGTTAATAGTGCAGGAAAGTTAGTTGAACGGTTTTTGGGATTCTTTGACGTTAGTTCAGATCGAACAGCGGATGCACTTTTTAATTGAGTTACAACACGAATTGAAAAATATGATTATCGCTCAAAATTAGTGGTACAGTGTTTTGATGACGCTAGTGTCATATCAGGGCATGTAAATGGTTTGCAATCAAAAATAAAAATTGAAGCTCCACAAGCCGTTTTTGTACACTGTGCAGCCCACCGTTTTAATTTGATGCTCCAACAAAGTTGCAGTACTATACCACAGTGCCGTATTTTGTTGTAAATTGCAAATGTAAGTAGTTTTCTCTCTTTTTTTCACTATTCTACAAATACACATTCTAAAAAAAAACTCAAGTAGCTGACCCAACAATCCAATTCTAAGATTGTAAATGTTATTAATAATGAATGGGATGGTTTAAAACAAGTATTTACTGAAATTAAAAATGGCAGGACATCCGACTAAAGCTCAATAACTGAACTTCTTCTGAGGCTTCTTGAACCACCTTAATAATTTTGAATTTGCAATTTTAATAAGTATTTTTAGTGACATTTTCGAAATTATTGATATTCTTTTTGATACGTTACAGAAACGCTCACTAAATATTAATATTTGTATGTCACACATTAGGAAAACCCAACAACTTTTAAACGAAAAGAGGAATAAGCACAATTTTCAGGATATATTTGATTTAGTGAGTATGAGGGTGTCACCAGCTGACTACCGTGTTGGACGAAAAACGTTAACCGATAAAGAAGTCTTTAAAAAGTACAATGTCGTGTATTACGAAATCTTAGATACAATCTCAGGTCAAATCGATACAAGATTTCAAGATATGGATAAAATTGTTTTTGTTACATTGATGGACACCACCAGGTTTGCAGAGTGTTCGATAGTTTCTCCCACGGAATCATTAAATAATTTAAAAGTATGCTTCCCTAATATATTTTCCGATTTATCAAGGCTCAAAAATGAATTAATCTTTATTTATAATAATTAAAATTATCGCAATACTCTGTTAGATCGAATGTTGGAGATGCTATACGAAAATAGAGATATTTTTAAGGAAGCTTGGAGATTATTTTGCTTAGTTGTGACAATTCCCTCTACTAGCATATCAGTTGAACGTAGTTTCTCATGCTTAAAAAGAATTAAAACATATCTACGTAACTCGATGACAGAAAACAGGCTTTCTAACTTAGCAAAACTTTCTATAGAAAAAGGACTTTTAAATGAACTTCGAAGTGTAGAGCAATTTTACGACGATATTATCGGTAAATTTGCAGCTTTGAAAAATCGAAGAATAGACCTTATATTTAAAAAGTAGATAGATTCAACCAAAAGTGTACGCAAGGGTCAAGGCAAGAGTGTGGGTAAGTACTTACCTCTTTTTATTACATACGTAATTATTATGTTTTTGTTATTATAAAATGGTGGATTGGCGCATATAGTACAATATTTCATGTATAGCATAAGATAATAACACCTGTTTTTTAACAAAAAAACAAAAAAAATATATTTAAAATCTTATAAATTCATACTATTCACCCTAAGTATTAAAAAACGCTCCAAAGCTATGGATAATTAACATCATAAAAAGGTAAAAAAGCCATTTTGGGCGTGGCACCCCGAAAAATTTTCATCTGCAGCGCTGTTTTTGTCTGCGCCACTGATTTCTGCTCTTCATCAGAAGCTGACTGAAGACTGCTAACAGAAAAAAGGATAGATTCCTATTAAGAAACAAAATTTGGCTTTCCTAATTATTCTGTTACACAATAAGGGCGGAAAACCTGAAAAACCTTTCGAGCAACTATCTGAAAAAAAAGAGAAATAACCGGGCTGAAAATACTTCAACAAAATTAGCATATTCTGCACAAATGAACCTTCGTTCTGCAGGTGAAATAGAGGCCTCGAAAGTAAAGGAAGTTACTTTTTCCACGCCAAAACGGGCAAACAAATATCGTGCAGGTTACAGAAACTTGGATATGAATAAAAAAAGCTTAGATGGAACCACTGAGCTTTCTATGATGGTTACTGCAAAACTTACTAGACGTCAATATAACATAATACGTGAATATGATAAAGACCGATTTCCTCCTTACAAGGTACTTCAAAAAAAAAAGACATTACGATTACAGAGACATTAGCTTAGATAAAGTTGCAGTCACTTTTAAATCAGACAGTTTCTAGATTACTCCAAATGCAGAAAGAAACTATTGAAAGTTTGCCACATGAAGAAGAGTTAAAATTTAAAATGGTATTGATGGTTCAAATACACCAGAGTTTAAACAAAGATTTAGCGAGGGAAGAAATAAATGAGACCATTATCTGGCAGAATCAAACACCGTCTTCGACCAGGACATGCAGAGTTATTAGGTTTCAGTTTAAACGTGAGACAACAGAACTCTCACAAGCAGAAAAAAATTATATCGAAAATCAAATTAAACTATTGAGACCAACCATGTGTCAAATAGATGGTAGAAATATTCAAGTAAGACATATTTTGCATCTTACTATGGTAGACGGAAAGATATGTAACTCAATTACGGAAACTTCGTCAACACAGCGTTGTTACCTTTGTAACATGACGGATTTCAATGATTTACGTAAAGTTTTAAGTACCACAGTAACTGACTCTTCTAAATTACAGTTTGGATTATCAGTGTTTTTCGAATGTAAACTGCAACTAGGGTATAAGTTACCTATAAAACAATGGCAAGTTCGCGGACAAGAAAACAAAGCCATAGTGCCTCAAACGAAAAAGCAAATTCAAGAGCGATTTAAATCTGAAATAGGCTTAATTGTTGATAAGCCTAAATAAGGTTTCGGAAGTAGCAACGATGGCAACACCGCTAGGCGGTTCTTTGAAAACCTTAAACTGGTTTCAGAGATAACTGGCGTGGACGTGAAATTGATAAAAAGTTTCAAAATTATTTTAGAAACATCCAGTGGATTAAAAATAAATACAGACAAATTTAAAACATTTGCTTTAACGACTGCCTACTTGTTCATTGAAAAATACACTGGTATCAAATGCCACCCTCAGTTCATAAAATCTTAATACATGGACATGAAATAATTGATTATACGTTGTTACCCATTGGTCGACTTAGCGAAGAAGCCCAACAGGCACCCAATAAAGATTTTAAAAATTTTAGATCAAACTTCTCTAGAAGATGCTCTAGAGTTCAAACTTGTGAAGATGTTTTTAATTTATTATTGATATCATCAGATCCCGTGATAACATTGGGAAGGAGGAGTCGAAAATCATTTTGAGAATATGCCTTAGCATTACTTGCACCCCCTGAAATAAATATAAATAAATATATGTTTATGTTTATTTATCACTATTTAGGTAAACAAACTTTAAAATAGTTTTCGCCAACTTTAGACCTATTTGGCCCCAATGTGCACCGGTTTGAATTTGAAAAATGGTTATAATAGAGAGGGTTGAAAGTGTGGCCAAAAAACCAAAGCATATCGTTCGACACAGAAATATGGAAACTTTAATAAATTCAATACGAAAATTTAAAAAAAAATACGTATACAGTAATTTTTTTAAGGCCTGACCGGTAACAAAATTTTGAATACCTAATATTTTGAAGTATTGGTAGCTTAAACATAAGTTTTGGTTTCAAAATCAAACCTTAGATAGTTTAGAATAAACAGAGGAATCTAAGTTTTGCCAGAAATTCATCTGACACCCTATGTATCGGTAAGGATGAGTGTTTTGGCATACCTGGCACCTGATTTGGAACCACCTTAAGGTCCTTTATCCACGCCTCCCATTGTCTACAGGGTCTGCTGCATTGATTATAAGAGATAGAAAAAAAAAAACCTTAAATATAAAAATTGTTGAAAGTGTCCTAAACCGCCAGGACTCGTTACCCAAAAAAACAAATGAGCATCGAAAATTTACGAAATGAGCATCAACTTTGTTATTTTAAATGGAACATCCTGTATAATATATGTTCGTCAAATGGGTCTCTTCTTGCTGATTATAAATATACCAGGTTTGATAGCTTTATCTCTAAAGATACTCGAGAAATTTTAGAAAAACCTTGAAAGAGACTATCAGTGGAGTCGATGCGGGAATACATTGCCTCTTATAGCAGAGTATTTCTCAAATTTCTTGGGTATCTTTAGAGATAAAGGTGTCAAACCTTTACAATCTGCAAGAAGAGACCGATTTGACGGACATTTATTATAGAGGGTGTTCCATTTAAAATAACAGAGTTGATGCTCGTTTCGTTAATCTCCGTTGTTCCTTTACTTTTTCTAGTAACCAATCCCAGCGGGCCAGGACATTCCCTACAACTTTTGTATTGTAAGGTTTTTTTTCTATCTCTTATAATAAACGTGGTAGACGCTCTCTAAATATACGGAATGTAAACTTATACATTTTCGTTGCGAAGCCTGATAGCTCAGTGGTAGGGCGCCTTAGTAGCATTGCAAAAGTTATGTGTTTTAATTCCGGTTCAGGCGACGACTTTTTTTAGTATTTTTTTAACAAACTTATAATTTTGTATGTAGTAGTGTTGTAAAAATCGAATTGCGTTTTTGTTAGCCCTGGTTAGGCCTTTTTTAGGTTAAAACAAGGATCGTGATGAAATCCCCTTCTAGATATTTGCAGATTTTTGCAAATCAGGTGCGTTTTAGGGTCCCTGGACCCCGAAAAATATGTTCTGCCATCATCGTCAGTCTATCTTTCTGTCTGTATGCGGCATAGGTCAAAAACACTACTTATCCGATTAACTTCAAATTTTGGCCAAAAATCAAATGTCATATGGGGATGAAGTGGTTAAATTTTAGTAAAAATCCGGTATGAGGGAACAAAATCGCGGCCTCACAAAATGTAAAAAAATCATTACTAAGAAAACGCTTATCGAATGAATTTTAGAATTTAGGTAAAAATAAATTGTGATATACTAGTAAAATTTTTGTATAAATCCATAATGGCGGAACAAAATGACGACCTAATGAAATATATAAAAATTCGGTAAAATTTCAATTTCTGGAATAAAAGCTTCTTTTTATAAATTAAATAAATAACGATAATAAAAATACAGAAATTAAAAACTTAAAAAGATTGAAATAAATTGCAGTTTATCGGATTGTATAAAGTTATTACCGAACAATTATACTACTTCCAATGCACGACTGTGTATTGGAATTAGTTGAATTCTATACGAGGGAAGTTGTGGGTAAAGGCGAATAATACCGTTTAGCACCGGGCCTGCATAATAAATAATACATCTGATATTAAACATAAGACAATCTTGTGAATACGGTGCAGCAATTTTTATTAGTACAAATTTCATTGGTCTGTTCGTAAGACACTTCCAGTTTCAATAATATATTAAAATGGTCTTCACACTGCCATATATTGCTTTTTTTCATATATACCTTTGGGATCACGTCGGTCGTGCTGCTTTCAGCCAAATTTTTCGTTTTTTATTCTCTAACGGCGATGTTTTTTCCCCGCGGCGATATCTTGGGTTTTTAGGTACCGTTATACCATTTTCTTAATATTTTAGCTTTTCACAGTAACACCCGAAAAACACAGCGAATACGAACACTAAATTTAATAAAATTAAAACAAAACTAGCAAGGGCTGCAAATCATATGTATACAAAACCGTGATCGTAAGGTAATGCTTCGTGACATCACGCGCCTTATAAATGCCCAGATATTATTTTGCCAGGCCCAGTTTGCTTTTAAATTTTCATGACGTATAGCATTGGTATACAATATTTTGGAGAAGTGTTAATTGGCTATAAAGGATGCTTTTTAGCAATTAAAAAAAATGCGCAAAGTCCGTATCGTTCCATAAATACAAACTATATTTTAGTGTACTAGAAAAAAAAAACTAAATGGCAAGTGGCGCCCCGTCACACATTTTTCTTATGTACAATAGCAACTTTAAGGAAAGCATATTCAAAATTGGCACTTTCATTTCTGTAGACTCATATTCTGTGTCATAAGTATTAAATTCTTAGTATAAAATTTTATTTGTTTTTATTGTTGAGTATAAATATTGGTCACATTTTACTCATATAAAAACGTTTCACAACTCTTTAAATGTTATATCCGTGAAGAAAATATGTGGTAATTTATCAGTATACCTCTTTTAATATTTTCTCATCTTGCCATTTCGTTACTGTTTAAGATATTTATTTCAATGTTTGAGTATTAACTTGGGTCCGTATAGTACCCAATTTAGCGACAAAATATTTTACTTCCTGTTAAGCTGAAACAGTAAATATAGAATTTTAATTTTTTAAAAATATTTTCGAGCTTTCAGATTCTACAATTTATTCTCTATAAATTTCGTATGATATATAATATGTTAAATTTTAACCATTTCCGTGGAAAATTTAGTTGCTTTTATTTTCTTATGTTTTATCGATTTTTCCAAAAAAAAAATCAAAATTATCTTTTATGATTTAGAAAATGTGTGTTAAATATATTAAGGCGAAAATTTCACTTCCCAGTCTTATTTTTTTATTAAAGTATGTCTAAAGTAAATTGAGACAGGGGAAAATTTGGTGTACGTTCAATTTACTACACTACTTATATCAAATAAATTTATTTTTATTCAGTTAATGGGTTTACAAAAATAAGTTTAAATATATATCACGCCGCCAATGCTTCACAAAGAAATCGCCGACTGTTGACGGATATTTAGTTTTTATGTTGTCTCAATTGACTTTAGATACGCTATACCTACATAATTCTGTAAAAAAAGGCATACATGGTACTTATTCCTTTATAAATAATAACACGTTATGTGCAAAACTATGGTTTGGCTTTATTGACATTATTTTGCAGGCATTTAGAATTTTTATTTCAGGTTGAAAAATAGAAATTGCTAAAAGTTAAAGACAAGAAGGTAGATTTTTCCTAATACATTGCTTTTATATTCTAGAATTATTTTATTTTATAATTCTTTTCAGTAGAAATTTTAAACATATTTGAAGATCACCATTCGGCTATTCTGCTTCTTTCAACATGTTAATATTAATGTTTAATGACTTTGTTTTTTATAAAATAAAACTAAATAGCGGCTTTTTATAAAACATATTTCAATCGTAACTATTATCGATTCTGTTTTTACCGAATTGTGTAGGCAATAAAAAAATAAGATGGGAAATGAAATTCGCTTTTATGTATCTCCACATTTTCAGAAAATAAGGAATTTTGCAAACTTAAAAAATTAAAAGTAAAATGTAGTGCTCCTTTGTTTTTAACTTTGGTAACTTGAATTTTTTGCGCCGAAAGTTGAATTATATGGATGCATCAAATTTGAAATAAATATCTTCTCAAACGGCATGATGGAAACGATCTGTAATACCCGATATAGGTTAATCCAGAATAGGTTTATTTAATGTGAATTAAGCAAAAAAAATGTG
Source organism: Kuschelorhynchus macadamiae (assembly GCA_030620095.1). NCBI lineage: Eukaryota > Metazoa > Arthropoda > Insecta > Coleoptera > Curculionidae > Kuschelorhynchus > Kuschelorhynchus macadamiae. The sequence continues at coordinate 483,817 of JAUTXW010003977.1, forward strand.
TAAGTAGTAGTGAATTGAAGAATCTCAATGTAATTCCTAAATAGTATTCTTTTTATTGTCTATATAGAAAGTATACTTCAGTTTTGTGGCAGTTTTGGAATTCTGTATTTAAAACCATACACCATATATTTTCCTTCAGGTGTTACCATGTTTTCCTCCTGAGAAATAATTATACTTCTCAGGAGGAAAACATGGTGATACCTGAGAAAATAATTAGAGTAACTCTGAGTGTATTGAATACAATAAGTAAAAAATGTCGAATCTTGTTAGCTTTTTGTTACAGGTCTTTTGAAACTTTCTGGCGAAAATAAAGAGGTGTACGCAGAAAAATAATTCATAATTTGAAAGAAAATGCAAATTTGAGTACATAACTCAAATTTGCATTTTCTTACATAAATTAATGTAAAACATTATTTACGTTAAACAGGAGGAAGTTTTAATTTATGCTCTTTTAAGCATGGTGATCAGTGGCGAATTCACAATTTGACTTGTTTGAAAGCATTCTGCAATTTCTGCAATTATAAATTGTAATAAGTTCTTGCAATTTGATAATCCTGTAAATGATGCCTCGCTAAGCCAAATGTGTCCATGTTTTTCGTGTCTATTAAAATACAGTAAACACATTTGAAGAAAAGAATCGCGGAACTTGCTTGAATTTTAGAAAGAACAAAATACAAATCATATAAATAAAAATGGTATAGTGAGTCTGCGACTGATAAAGTACAGGTATTTTTTGCAGTTTTTGCTTAAACTAAAATGTCAAAACTTTAAAATTTTAAATAATGTTATTTTATGGAGTACATTACATAGCATTTTAATCAGTGAAGAATGTATCATATTTGTAGTCCAGAGAGGTTTCACGTAGACGATTTAAAAATATTTATGCTTACACTTGTTTTGTTGTATATATTCTAAAGAAATTTCTACAAATTCTTAGTTGTTTTCTTGGCAGGTATTCTAGAAGATTCATATGTTAAGATTGTCATGTCTTTAATAAAACGAAGTAGATACAAATCCGTTATATTTTCTTGGTATGTAACGTTACCACCTTTTCATATCAAATATGAAAGTGATATTTATTTTAATAATGTGATAAAAACATTTATAAAGTGATAATAAAATAGAAATAGGTTAACAGTGAATCTTCAAAAATACTCATAAGAAGAAAATTTATTTGTATAATTTTGGTAAAATTGTATAGAGATTTATTGCAGTCTTTGAAAAATGTTATTTAACATTTTTTTGTTACCATTTTTGGAGAAAAATATACATATTTACAAAATTATGTACCTATTTTCTTTTTCACATAAAAATATTTCGCACATTACTATATCTCTAATTTAATAAGGTACCCCACATTAGCGTAATACCGAAAAAATGAAGTTTAAAGTGATATTGACTACTATAGAGAAACTAGTAAACAGTCTGTTTTACAAATAATAAGTAGCAAAATAATTATCAGTCATTGGTCAGTGTTACAAAGAAATTAATTGCTAATCTAATAAGATATGTTCAAAAATTAACGAATAGTCATTACATTTTAAAGAAATTTAATTCTTAAAGCGAATTTTAGTCGAATTCTATTACATATTATGTGAAAAGATAAACAGGTTAGTTTTCAAACAAAGAATAATTATCACAACCCATCAATCAGATGGTCGATTTAAATGTAAAGTTTAATTTTTAAATAAAGCTGTTGAAGTTTGAATGAATATGCAAAAATTTGCATATTCAAACGTTTAGATTTTTAGTATAAAAACACTGTGCTACTCGACGTGATTTGGATATAACAGCTAAAGACCAATAAAACCGCCACAGGACACTTGTTCCAATTTTAAAGCGTGTTTAAAATAAGTAAATTTTTTTATTAATTATAAGACAAAATTTGATATATAAAAATCGGTAAAATCGCTTTACCAGAAACTCGGGGCTAACGAAAACTATATATATATATATATATATATATATATATATATATATATATATATATTAAATATATAATATATATATATATATATAAAGCCTGTATTTTTCGCATGCATGGCCCTTAATTTTAGACTGAAATTTGAAGAAATCGGATAAGTAGTTTTTTAGCTATGCTGCGAACAGACAGACTGACGGACAGACATACCTACAGATAGACGGAATTGAGAAAACATGTTTTCCGGCATCTAGGGACTAGTAAAGATCTGAAAAAATCTCACGAGGGAAGTAATAACTAATTATCTTGTGTTTTTAACAAAAGTGTATAATATTTTTGCAAAATATTTTTTTTATCACAATACAAACAAAAAAACAAGTTTTCTTTGCACAGGGGTGGCCCGCATTTAAATAAATGACACTGTATAAGTGGTTAGATTTTTAGGTCAAGGGGGGCTCATAATTTTTGGTGATTGATAAAAAAATCTCACTTTAATTAAGTGGCTGTATAAACAGAACATATCCTGATTGTTCCGCTGATTCGAACCGCCTTCCGACTTTATTAAGGCGCTTGCCATTTTGTGTATTTTTGTTTTTGCCAACCAAATACATATTTAGCGAATTTTCTTATTTAGTCCTTCGGCATTTAATATATAAAATAATATTAAGTGGCTATCTTAATAATATTGCGTAATATAATAAAAAAAAAACTATTTTCTTTCTCCCTGTATATTTGTAAATAGCCCATCGAGATTTAATAGCTCGATAAAAGAATCACACAACATTTTGGTATTCACTGTGTTTTCTGATTCGATTCATAATGTTGGTGACCTTTGGACCTGCACGATAAGACCGCATTCGACTATATCTAATTTGGATTTCAGTTGAGTCTGAGATATGAAAAAATCTGTTATAGCTTGCAACAAAAATTAGAAAATTAGAAATTTGGCTTTCTAGAACCAGTATTTAAATTTGTAGCCGATTGTACAACAGCAAAGCGATATTCGTTTTATAGTCTACACCCAACCCTTAGTAAATAGCTTTCACAAAATTTTCAAGAGAAAGCAACTTTCACAAAAATTCCTTAGCTTTAAAGGGTAAAGTTGTTGCTCCGACCATTTCAAGGGCATACAAAAATCGTGTTTTTTTATCGACTCGTGTCCTCTTTACTAAAATTATTACGTTTGGAAAATTTAGTTATGCAAAACTCGGTTGTTTCTTTATATTATTTTATTAACGTACAATTTTTTCTTATTCCAAATTAACTTTACAAGTTTATTACATGGAATGTATCATATAACAATAAAAAATAATAATAATAAAGTTGTAATAAATGAAAAACCACCTATATTATAATTCAATATAATATAAAAACTAGGTTGAAATAAATATTTTTAAAAAAATTATTTTTATTTGTTTTATTATTATGTTTAATTGTTTTTTTAAATATTGATAATTTTGTTTTATGTCTTATACTCTCTGGTAAGTTATATATTTTTAAACCATCGTTACATATTAGTAATTTTAATAGAAATATTGTCAAAACCAGCAGCTTTTTTGCATCTAAGCCATCAATAATTTCTTCCATTTCATCATTTGACATATCTTGCGGATCAATAAAAAAAGTCTTCTCTTTTGTGGATTCAGTATAGTCAATGGTTGAATTTTATTTGATGTTAGTTGTTCTCCTATATTTAAAAAGTGATTGTTCAATTATTCACATGTAATTTGGGTATCTTCAATTTTCCTATCATTAACCACTACATAATATTTGTTTTTGTTTTTCTTGTTGATTTGTTAAAATAAAATTTAAATTATCCCAAATAGGACGAAAATTCGATGGTTCATTAAGATCCCCCTTATGCAAGGGAATCACTATTGACAATTTTAGGCATGGAGGAAAGAATCCTTTAGACTAGGAATTATTAATGGCCACAGCGAGGGCATCCAGCACATTCCGGCATCTTTAAGAGAACTTCAGCTCAAAATTCATCTTCTCCACGAGTTTTCTTGTTTTTGATACCAAGAAGAGTCTCCCTAATCTCCTGGCTATGCGCGGGGAAAAAGTAAAAAGAACCAGGTACAGAAAAATCCCTCAAATAAAAGAGAGGATCAACTCCCACAGCCAACTTTTGGACCAATCTACCCGCAATACTGTAATAAAAACTGTTCAGTAAATCTGGATCAATGTTAGGATCAGACCCGGTTTTACCAGATTTGTTTCGCAATTCATTAATAATGCACCAACTCTCTTTTTATCTGTTCTTCGTACCAGAAAGTGGGTTTTCATAATAAAAGTTTTTTGCAGCTTTTACTAGTCAACGGTAAATCCTACGATACCTATTGCGGTACGAAATAAAACCTAAATTGTTACAGAATTTTTTAATGTAACTAAGGCATCGAAGATTAGCTGCCTTTTAGTCAACCATGATTTTCGTTTTTTTTTGTTTACATTTAATCAGATAGAAAAGCTCAATCAAATACATCAAGCAAAACACTATGAAATGTTGATAATGGCTGCGGAGAGAATTCTATCCCTAGCCAATTCACATTAAGATGCCGAAATTCATCAAAACCTGTCTGACTAAAAATTCTACCATGATAGCGTTTATTATTTATCACAGTCAGCATAGTAGAAAAAGAACAACTCCCTGCCTCGTGGTCAGAAAAACTAGCAGCTATAACTGAACAAGACATTATCAATATTTGAATGGAAATAATCAATATTAGTGGCTGAAATTTTTGTTACACGAGTAGGTGAGACTACATGCATTTTTAAACTATAAGATGTAAGTAAATTCACAAGCAAAACAGTATTGATTGAATGTTTATCATCAAAGTTAATGTTAAGGTTACCAGCCAAGATTCTGGAGCAAGATGAAATATGAGAGAGAATAATATCAAGTCTCTTTAGGAATTCATTAACCTGTGTTGAAGGGGTACAAACATAAAATATGCAAGTTACTCTGCTCGCAAAAGCATAGAGAAAATTCAAAAGTAATTTCAACAAGTAATTAAATTTATCAACAAAATAAAATAGTTACAAATATAAGACTTATTTCTAACTAAAACTAAAGTACCGCCATGTAAAACACTTTCCCTACAGAATATAGAAATTTGCGCATATTCGAGAACACTCATCTGGCTTTAACCAGTGTTCAGTAATAATGTGTCAGAAAATTTATTACCCTCTAAAAACACGTAGAGATCATCACATTTGCTCCTTAGTGACCGGATATTTAATAGCAGCACAGGAAATTCAGATTTATTTGAACTAAGATAATTCTTAAAATTAACTATTTTATTAACCTCCTCAACAGGAGGAGAAACTATAAAAAATTAGCAACAAGCTTCAAAAGGTTCAATTAACCCTGCTTGCCTATTTACACCATTCTCCAACACAGGCGGTGACTGCCATATCAACGTTTACAGACATAGAACAATTATCAAGTTCCACTGTATTAATTAAAATAAGATTTTTATGCTTATTTACCACCTTGCATAGGGTGGTATGAAGAATAACAATTTGTAATCAATACAACATTATTTACAGGCCTAAAATTAACTCAAGAAGGTATTTGGTATTAAACTTATAAAAATGATCAAAAGGTACCGACACAAAAACCAAGTTTGAATACAAACACTTTGAGTCAATTCCAAAAGAGATTTAGCTGGTAAATACTTACTCTTAACGAAATTGTTATAGCCCGCCACTACAATGATGAAATCTTCCTTGGAGAATCTCCGAGACATGTTCTGAACACTCTCAATAACCTTTTCAAAATCTGCACCCGGTTTAATGATTTCTTGGATGTTATATCTGTTATTAGTACATTTAGATAAATCGCGCCCTAATATAACATTAAAGTCTCTACCTTGCTCATCAGATAAAATCAAGGTTTTTGTTATCTTGCCACTTGGTTTAGTAATTGGCGTGGTTCGAGTAGCTAAGCTTTTACAAGCAATTTGTCTAGATACCGAGGTGGTCATTGAACCCTCGATCTGACACTGGATAGCACTATTTACTAGATTTGTTTTAATGCATTTCTTATTAACAGCATTTAGCTTCTCTGGTAGAGAAAAATAATTAGACCTAGATATTTTTAAGTCATAAACATTCACTTTATTGTCTTTTTCAAGAACTTCAATGCTGGTCAATAAATTGGATTTTAAAATGTTTAATTCACACAGTTTAGAATCAAGAGATTTATTTTTGTCTTGCAGGTCTCTTATCTTTTCGGTAAGCGCAACATTAGTAACAATTAATTGAAAAATGTGCCTGTTTAAATCAGAAATTTCATCTTTCTGAGTTTTTAATTTGTCAATAAATTTTTGTTCTGCACCAAAAACAGAGTTTTCAAAATCTTTAGTATATCTTTTAAGTCTAGTTATGTAATCTGATTTAGGTTTATTTTCAGAAGTTAGTCTGATTATTTCAGTTTCAAGTTCTGTCTTACTTTCATCATATTCATTCTGCAATTTCTTAATTAAAATATGTTTTTGCCTGCATTCAGCTTTATACTTTTCAAAGGAATCAATAAACTTTTTATTTTTTGTTTATCCCCAATACGATTTCTGCAATCTGGACAGTAAAAAATAAAAAAAAAACATTTCTATGGGCTAAAGCCACTGCATGAGCTTCTGTTGTAGTAATCCAGCACACTGTTTGCAGACTAAATTCTCACAGGAGTCACATGGAGCTCCAAATTTTTCATTTTTTGGCCTACTCTTAAAAATACATGGAGTTTTGCATTCAGAACAATTTAAAAAAGACATATTAAATCACATAATATGGTCCTGTGCAATTTGCTTATAGTCAAATTGATTCACAGGCACAATAAAAATGAAAATAAATTGGACCATTCATAAATACAATATCATAAAAAGTTTCCACTATCAGTTCATTAGGCACCAAAAACCAGCAAAAAACTGGTGATTTCCAACACAGTAAATAAATATTGTAAACTATTTCAAGAGATAAGAGGTAACTTATCAGTTTATTTGTTGTTTTTTTTAAAGTCTACCTTTTAAACCTTTAGCAGTTCATTTTTTCTGGCGCTAATGCAAATTCTACATGAAAATGGAACTTAACACACAATATTACACTATTTTTCAATTTAAATGACCTCAAACACATATATATTACTGATTTACAAACGGCAAAAACATGAAGCGATTTTCAACGTGATGTTTGTCGTGTCGAGTATATATTGTTGATAAGTTTTTGGTTTCAAATTATTTATTACTAATGTTTTATTATTATTATTAATTTCTCCTAAGTAGGTTACACATTGCCATGTCTTCTTATTTCTTTTATATTTAGTGCTTGCTTTTCAGACATATTTGAACATTTTAAATAAAACCAGTTTTCACATACACAGTATTTGATATGATTTTTTAGAAGAGCTGGAACATATATTTTCATTTTCAATAAATTTTTGAACCTGAAGATTATTTTCATTTGAAATTTCTATTTCTTAAGTTTTATTTCCCTTTGTAGCACCTGCTTCCATCTTTTCTTGTGTAGATATTTTAACATTCTTTTGCGTATTTTAATGGTAAATATTCACAGTCCGAATTTTGACTCTTTTACTGATATATTCAAACGACGTTGACAATGACGGTTTTTTATTTTATTTGAACTCCCATTTTTAAGGGTTTAACTAACTTTTTGCTTTAAACTTCAGTTTCTATAGCTTCTTTAAAATTTTTCTTTCGATAGTGTACCAATATTTTGTACATTTTCTTCATAAAACTTCTAAATTTGATGTATTTTCTTTTGACGGAATTACAACTTTATTTACTTTTGTTACCTTGATGGTATATTATTACTGAGTACTGAGTTTTTATTTTAGCTAAACGACAAGAGGCTAGAATAAAGTGGGTCGCTCTCGTGAGTCACCCCGTATATTAAAAATGATTATGGTACAATAACAACTAACAGATCGGGCGTCCCGCGCAAATAATATGTTAAATTTTATGGCTATTTATTATTAAATTAATTAAAAAACGAAATAATTCGTAGCGTCCGCTAAACGGTTATTTTCCACACTGAATAACGAATTTAGAAGAAAACTCGGTAAAATGGTTTTAGCCCGAACTTCCCTCGTTATAGACTTTTCCGTTTTATGAGGAATAGTGAAGTAGAAATCTTTTATCTTTAAAATAAATCTACTATAAATCTATTTCTTCTGCTAAAAGAAAGTTTAAGCTCAATTCTTTGACAATTATTTTCTAAAAGGTATATCAAGACCGTTACCATAAATATTCGTTATTTGGTGATGATTTATGTTTTACGTTGTAATTGTATTTTACAGAAATCCGTTCTCAACTCTGCTAATGTATCAATTCAGCTCTGAGAAAGGTAAAAAATTTAACTACTGAAACTTCGGCATTGACTAAGGACAGTTATGATTGCGTCAGCGGATACTCGATCGAAATCCGTAATATTATGTAAAATGTAGAAACACAAACACTTCCAATATATATAGTGGTACCAAGATTTTACATATACCACCCTTGATTCTTGTGCGAAATTTGAATAAATTTAAATAAGTTATTTTCTTACACGGATGTTTTTTATTTTTATTAGTCATTTTTTATTTTTGCTCAAAATATTAAGGTATGGTAGTTTTTTTACACTGATTTTTAAACATTTTAATAGGTCGCCATTTCGTTCCATATTAATTTGTACTCAAAACCTTACCAGTTCCTTTTTATGCTCACAAATGTTTTTGCACAAAATTTGAAGTCATAGACATAGAGTTTTTATATTGATTTTTATTTTTTTTTAATTAGGCCAACTTTTCATTCGGCTTTATAGGATTCGTACAAAGACTTTACGGGTACATCACTAAATCTTACTTGATTTGATTTTAAATAAGAAAATAGTTAAAATAAGTATTTTCTTATTACAATGCATCAATGTTTTAAACATTGTATTAGACTGCCATCTTGTAGAGACGTTAGTTCAATCATTTTATTTTGTATTTGATATTTGGTTCAATTAAATTTAATAAATATACATTTATAATAATTACTTTTCCATTTTTTTCAGAGCTTAATGTTCTAGTTTTTTGTTCCTCTACCCTGCTTACTAAAAAAAAAATGTTTAAAAATAAATTAAAGAATGAGGGATAATAAAATTCTCGATTTCATGCCGAAATTTTGAAACCCTCTATAGGTATAAGTACGTCCTGCAATGTATGTGTACTGTCGTCCCCGTCTTAACGCTGCCCTCTACATTTGTCTAGGACAATACTATATTTATTAAGGACTCCAATTATTTCTTCATTAAAGTCTTCAGCTCCTTGCCTTCTCATTTCATAAAAATCTAAGAAGGATTCTTGAACTTGAATCATCTTTTCCTTTAAGTGTATGTGTCCTATTACTAGATTTAATTGATCTCTTTTACTAACATCCTGCGTTGTATCAAGTATAAGCGAAAATAATGGAGAATGTCGAATAGATTTTAATATCGCCTGAGATATAACAGAAATGTAGTTATTTTGTGACTTGTTACTCAAATAATGGTGTTGATTTTTCTTTATTCTCTTAATGTGAAGTTCTAAAATTGGATCATAGTGCGCTAATAGTTGAACAATATTTAAAAATACCCCTTTTGAAGAATCAGGTTGCAATCTATTTTTATCTGCGGTAATATTCTCTCAATGGCCACGATTGGGTAAGTTAGAAATGGCCAGCGTAAGCATTATGTCTATAATTCGTTTTAAATGAGTTTGAGATGATACATGTTTTGAAATCTTTTTCGAGATTCTCTGCCAATGCTTTCTTGTAGTGCAAGCCTCGGTAAATAATGGATTATGCCTATCTGCGAATAACCAACATAAACGACAGTAAACTCCATTAAGCTTCTCTGAATAAGCGAACAAGAATTTAAACAGTTTGAAAAAATTGCTATCATATGTAAATATTAGTTTAAAACAGAGCTGAGCAGTATTTGATTTTGTAAATACTAACGCCTAGCATTAAAATACTTTTAGAGTATTTAAATACTTTTTAAATTACAAATGTAAAAATGCAATTTTGAAACAAATTTTACGCGTTTCCCCTCAAATTTCAAAACTCATTTACAATTTATATAGATTACTAATGCCTCATTTAGCAACTATTTGAAGCTAAATAAAAAATACAAAAATATTTGTATTTAGTATTTAAATACTTTAAAAGTATGGTGTCCACTTCCGGTTTAAAATGTACATAGTACATACCTGTTTAGCTCTTGTGCAGTTGCAGTTTTCTTTTTGTAATAACTAACACTAAATGACCTATTTAATGTATCTCTAGTAAAATGCCCCATGGGCCTATGTGGACCAATACTCAAAAGTAAATTTTTCAAGCTGTCGTCCATCTTACAGTCTACAAATTAATCAATCACTAGACACCAACCTGTCAGGTTCTGATGCTTGTTTAAAGTTGGGACTATCATCACAGTCTTGTGTAATGGATTCTAAATCATACTGCTTCTCGTCAGGGTCACAGCTCATGTTCTCAATCTCTTGAGACACCTCGCGAACTTTTTCATTGTCATTTTCAACTGTCTGTTTTCAGGTACAAGATTGCTTTGTTTTACTTCTTTTAATGAAAAAATTATCAATTTCTAGAAGCTTTTTTTCTGATATTTTTCGCTTCTCAGCTCTACCGGATTAATTTCGCGAACTCATTATTGCACCTCAACTCAACTCGACCGGTGCGTGCCTCAGCTTAGAGAGTACTGAGTAGTTGCCTCCATCGATATGTCAATATTGCTACATATATAAAAAATGTCCATAGAAATTCTTCAAACCTGCCCCGTTCGAGAACATGTTACAATAACTATACAACAATAGCACTGTTCTAATTTCCCTTGTAAGTTAAAGAAAGTCGAAAAAAATATGTTAAACTAATTTAAACATACTCTTGAAATAAGTTAAGACAATAATTTTGTAGAAATAAAGAATTTATGTTGCTATTAATTTAAATGGTTCAAATAAGGTAAGCACCATAACTAACACTCTAACAGTCGGTCAATTTGCCGACAAAGAGATTTTTTTTATAGGAATCTTAGATATCGATTGAGGCATCCCGATAGATTATTATATGGATTCGGTCGCTCGTCGCCAATGCAGTTTACATAGAATTTAATTAAGGCCGATTTTCACCTAAGCAGCACCTGGGAGCGCACCGCGACCTTGTAATGCGCGGCGCACTGTGCTCTAAAGTTGAAATATAGACAAAATAAACCATGAGAAATAAATTTTACAAACTGTATTGTTGTGATCGTGAATTACAATTCACGACCACAGAGCGTGATATATATTATATTTTTTTCAGTCGTTGAATCGGGATAACATCGGCACTGCACTAGCCAGTAGAGTACCAGTGTTGCCAGCGTAAGCAAAATTGTGGGGCGTTTGACTGAATATTAAATTAATTTAGGTACCTCAGATTTTACATTAAATTATGATTTTACGTTAACTTATTATTATCATTTCCAATGTATCCGATGGTAGCAAAAAATGCGAAATGATTTGTTTTAACTATGGACAAAATATTTTATTTGAATACTCTGTTTAATTTGTTCCCCTAATAGCGCCCTCCCCCCGCGCTGCTCACTACCCAGCAATTTGAATATTTAGTGGCCAATGACTCTAGATGCTATTCTCTAGATTGACTAGTTTTTCCCACATACACTTCGACACAGAAATTTCATATCTTTCTTGGAATTCAAAACAAATTAAATCTTTAGGGGATCTCCAACTAATTGTTATATCTTGTCTATGACACCATGTATAAAGGGAAGAACAACACTTCCTATCGGTAACTTCTTACTATTCTCGGGTCGAGAAGTTGGATTACTGCAGTATCTTTAGCGAAATAGCCACTCCCTCTTAGATCTCCAGTCAGATCAAAAATGTGTTCATTTTTTATTGTTCTATATTAAGAATTGAGATTAAAAGAAAACTCAAAATCTCGGTCTTAATCAGTTATATTGTTACATGTTTCGAGCATCATCAGAATTACAAAATTTAAAGCTAAACTACATTCGGAATACATTCTAAAAATAAGTTTTACTTAAACAAAATATTACATAAAATACAATATATCAAAAACATATTGAAGTTAGATGTATAACCAAATAAACGAAAAAAATGAGTGTAAGGGCGTCATTTGCTACCAATCCCGATCACTACCGATTAAAGGAGTTTCCGATAGCCCACGCTGTGTAGATTTAATAGATCTAATTTTGAAGGAATACATAGATATTTGCTTTCACGCAGGATATAAACAAACTGTTTGTCGCCAATTCGTACACTCTACACTAGATACCTAAGGAAGAAAAGTACAAAATATTAATTCTTGAAAACTTTAATGAAACAACTCGCCAATATTTACACGTATTATAGTATTTACACTACTTTTAGCCCGCTTATTAACACTGCCGTGCGGGAAAAAACATGGCACCTCCACCATACGTCATGTTATGAAAATAAGGTACTTCACCATATATCGTGATCGGGATTCAGTCAGGGCTAGAATATATAAAGACCCGGAAAAAGGGATTTTTCCTACTAATACTTGTAAATTTCAGAATATAATACAGCAGAACTTGTTCCAATGGATTCTTAAAATCTAGAGTGAGTGTGTGGTCGCCTTTATTTGGTGTTTATATTCGAAAAATGCTAGTTACAAATATAGAAATTAAATTAGTTTATAGTGCGATTTTATAGAATTTTAAAGTCCTACCGCCGTATATAGAGTTAAGAGTACCTATAGCTCACATTAACTGATAAAAAGACGTCAGTTTCGGCTGATATTTTGGGATTATTCACTCTGTTTTGTGCATAACCTCTTCAAGTATTGATCAGCTGTTCCCACAAACTCAAGATAAGGGAGTCCATAGATGATAATATTTTAACTTATTAAGCAATATAACCAGAAAAAGTTCATTCTTCAAAAATATTTTGTAAACACTTTTTGAAGGAAATTGATATTAAATTCAAGTAAATTATTGTAGATTATATTAGAATATGGTGCTTGCGGACCTTCAAACCTCAATATATCCATGCTGTGCTAGTAAGGATATAAAAGTAAAAATATATTTTTGTGTGTCTTGTCATAAGATAGTCCATCAATCATGTTGGAATCGTAGGAAAAATTGGCATCATTTGGGCCAGTACAAAATATACTGCACACAAATCTGCAAAGATAACGCCATCAGCGAAGAATTTACAAGGGAACTTCTACAGAAATTAAAAAGAGAGAACTCCGATTTGACATCACAATTGAACAACAAGAAAAACACCATACAAAATTTAGAGAAAGGTCCGTTGCATTTGAAGACGACGTCTTTGATATGGAAACATATTACAAGCAGAAACTTGAAGAAATGCAAAATGAAGTGGATATTCTGAAAACAAGATTGGCAAAGCAAGCCACAGACACGTTGAGAAAAGAGCCATCATTTGAAACTACATATACTCAAACCTTAGCAAACTTAACAAAAGAACAAGAAACTCAAACCTCACAAAGTGAAACTAGTACCAATGAAACACAAACTGAACAAGATGAAGAGTACATTGAAATGGCCAGGCTACAATATGCCCTGTTAAGCATACACAAAAACGCCTCAACTCAGACAGAAGAAAGTAAAGATCAGGGTGGGCAGTCCTTAAGAAACTCATGAGTTGTAAACCTCCCCAGCACCATAAGTGAAAGTAATGTAAATAAGGACCCTGTTGTCCATGACCGAATTTCCATTGTCAATAGGCGGCGACAACTACTCATTGTGGGGGATGATATGATCAGGGGTTGTGGGCAACAGCTTAGGCAATTCTCAGAAAATCGATTAGACATTAATGTACAATATAGAACAAGAGCATCCATCGAGGACATCACCACAATTTGTAATGATTATAAAACTAAATTAACACACAACGACTTTTTGTTAGTGTTCATCGGCCCCGAAAATTGCATACAGGGAAAATCTTTCACCGTCAGCACAATCAATGATCTACTCATTATTGCCAAAAGTACAAATATGGTACTTGTTACTTCGGCATATACTAACCCAAGACGAAAGATATTGAATTCCTTTATAGCAGAACAGAACCAGAGACTAATAAGAATGATCCAGAAGCAGGAGCAAAACAGAATTAAATTGGTGAACGCAAATCATTTTCACATTAAGTATGGCAAGATGCATAGATTCACAAACTATGTCAGTAAAAGAAAACTTATGAAACATATATACATCGATCAAATGTTACCTATCATGGAGGATCAAGAAAGTTCTTTTGAGCATCGAGTTTTTCTTGAAAGACTTAACACATTAACAGAGACCAATAATAATAACATGACCCCAGACACCATCGAGGAGGAAGGTGAAGACAGATCGCCACAGTCAGAAACTTGTGGAGTGATGGAAATACCTGATAGTAGTTTGTTTTTTCGTGGAAGATCCTATACAACAGCCAACTAACAGTATCGAACACTCTAATATTAAGAAATCAAGAACTATTAAAAAAGATAACATTCTTGTTATGCATCTAAACGTCCAGGGTCTGTGCAAGAAGACTGACGCATTGAGTATCTTGCTGGAAGAAGGAAAAATAGACATTTTTTGTGTGTGCGAACATTGGCTAAACATCGAACAAGTCAAACTAACAAATATCGAGAATTATCGAATAGTGTCATATTTCTGTAGGCGGGAATATTCCCGCGGGGGCGTTTGTATTTACTATAGGGATGATATTAACGCACGCCAAGTTAACTATATAAAATCTGTAGAAAAAGTCTTTGAAATCTGTATATCAGAGCTTTGTATAAACATTAAAAGAACACGATCCAAACTGTTTATTGTTACTATATATCGTAGCCCAAGCGGAGACTTTGAGAGATTCATCAGCAGCCTTGACCTTTTCTTGCATGACTTCTTTGAAAAGGAAAATTATTATATAATAACTGGGGATTTCAATATTGACTTTCTCACGGATAATAAAAACAGGAAAATCTTGATTGATCTATTCACCGAGTTTAATATTAAACATTTCATAGAAAAAGCAACTAGAATCACAAGCCACAGTCAAACATGCATTGATAATGTCTTCTCAAACCTAAATATAGAAGTAACTGAAATAGGGGAATCTTTTCTATCAGACCATACTTATCAAATATTCAAAATTAATAAGTGTCATGATCAAAACCACCAAATAAGTTCATATAAAAGAAAATTTAATGATTACAATGTTGCAGCTTTCAAGAGGGGCCTCGAACGAGAGAACTGGTCTGAATTCTTTAAAACAGACGAGATCAACATATGTTTTGAGCTATTCTATGCAACTTTTAAATTTCACTATGACTCAGCCATCCCACTTATAAAAACCAAGGCCAAATCAACAAAGTGGTATACCCCGCAAATAAAGGAAATGCACAGTTTTTTATGTGAAATGGAAAGACTCAAGAAAGTATTGAATGATCCAGAATATGCAAAATGTTACACAACTTTTAAAAAACTTTACAAAGACACCATAAAGAATCATAAAAAAGACATGAATAACAAAAGAATCCTTAATGCCACCAATAAATGCAAAGAAACTTGGAAAATTATAAATAAAAACAGAAAAGACAAACCAATAAAACTTAATATAAAAAACCAACAGGGCGAGAAAATAACAAACTTAAATAATCTAGCCAATTACATCAATGAATACTTTATAAATCTATTGAACACCTCGCAAAAGCCAAATTTCAACAATATAAATATACAAAACCTCCCAAAAACAATATTTCTACGTCCCACAACCCCACACGAAATCATAGATATAATTAACAAAACCAGCTCCAAACCTTCCCCAGGGACTGATGACATAGTGGGCACCATCCTAAGAGAGGCAAGGGAAATTATCGCTGTTCCCCTATCATTTTTAATAAATCTCTCGTTTTCAACAGGTACTTACCCAAACTCCCTAAAAGAATCCAGATGTATACCGATTTTTAAAAATAAAGGTTCCAGAGATAATATAGAAAACTACCGCCCCATATGCATGCAAAATCAGTTTTCTAAAATTTTTGAAGCTGCTTTTAATAACAGACTTGTAGATTTTCTTGAACAACAAAACATATTAAGTAATGTCCAAAATGGGTTCACAAAAAAGAAATCTACCTGTACTGCAATTCTAGAATGTGTTGAATTTATCTATCAATCCTTAAATGAAAGACAATATTCCCTTGGTCTTTTTTACGATCTAAGCCGAGCGTTTGACTCAATTGACCACAACCTTCTTCTAGAAAAACTGTATGGCATAGGTATAAGAGGAAATGCTTATGACTGGGTTTCATCATATCTCTCTGCCCGCACCCAGACTGTCATCATAGAAGGTATAAAATCGAAAACACTTGCATCAAAGCTTGGTGTTCCCCAGGGATCCGTTCTCTCTCCAACGCTCTTCATTGTTTTCATGAACAATCTAACCGATATATGCAAAACTCCTGACAGGACCATTCTATACGCAGATGACACAAACTTTCTTCTAAGGTCAACATCATTAGAGGATCTAACTGAAAAAAGCAATAATGCCTCAGAGGAACTCAACACATGGTGCGGGGACAACGGCTTGATCCTTAATACAGCCAAAACTTATTATATGCGATTTCTCACAAAAAATCAAATAACTCAAGTTTGTCCACTTATAAAAGTGGGAAAAAAGTCAATTGAATCTATTGACAAGATTAACTTCCTAGGCATTACTCTAGATCACAAACTTACATGGGAAGCACATATAGACTTGGTCTGCTCAAAACTCAGCAGCATGTGCTATCTTATAAGATTTATAAGAGATACTGTCACGCCAGGTGTTCTGAGAATGCTTTACTTTGGATTGGTGGAGTCTGTTCTTAGGTATGGTCTGATATTCTGGGGCTCATCGACTTACTTCAATAAAGCTTTTACTATGCAGAAAAAAGTTGTCAGATGCATAAATAATTCCCACCCACATCAAAGTTGCCGACATATATTCAAGAGAGACAGTATCCTCACCCTACCATGTCTCTACATTTTTAATCTGGTCTGTTATATTAAGGAAAATGAGAATACATTCCTAAAAAACTCAGATGTTCATACTTACTCAGTCCGTGAACGACAAAATATTTATCAGCCATTCTCCAGGTTAAAACTGGGACAAAACTCTCCATCTTATATGGGAATAAAATGTTTCAACAAGCTTAAAAGAACCCATAGCAATACAAAAAATTTTACTAAAGCTGTAAAAAACTATCTGCTGGAAAATGCTTTTTACTCTGTAAGTGAGTTTCTTAATTCTCCGCAATGAGCACTGAACTTTGGGTCGTTTAGCGAAAATAAATCAAATTTATTATTGTATTATTTATGTTATGGTTGTATTTTGTTCTCAAAAGTCAAAGTCAAAATAAGCTGGATTGAAGTGATTTGATGGAGTTTGCGATTGTCCGAGCTAAATTGTGTTAGTATCTCCTCGTGTTCTTGTAATGTATTATACCGTATTTTATTTTATTACAATTATGTTAGTGCAGTTGTCAATTCTACTTAGTATGTAAGCTTTACTTTATGACTAGTGGGATAAATTAATGTATACTATGTATGTATTAGTTTTGTGCACGAATAATGAAAAAAAAAAAAGTTCATTGCAGTGTAATCAGAGTCCAGCACGTCAATCAGGCCGCAGAATTTTTTTGAGAAAGACAATCTGATGTTTCCAATATAACGCCTTTAAAACTTATTTGTTCTGATTTCTCTGATAAAATTTAAAAAATATGACATGAATGCAATAAAGGCAAAAGCTAGATTTGGAGTCCAGTTTGTACCTGCATGAATGAGGTGTTTACATTCGAGCCCCATTTCATTTAATCCGGAGCAATCATGATTGGTATTGAATATGTATTCGATTATTTTATATCTTTTTTTATGGTTTAGTCATACTATACTTTATAAAAATTTCTCTTTAGGTAAGACATATTTAAAAAAAGTTATTCCGCTGTAGTTAAGCATTTATAAAACCATAAATGGTGTAGATTCCAACAACCGATTGTTAGGTGAATAATGTTACTATAAATATTCTGATTTGTCGTTGAAAACGTTTATTAAACCTAAAATATACTATACATAGACATTTGAAGAAAACTTAAATTAACCGCGTTACATAAATTAATCCATTATTAGTTAGTATTTTTTCTAGTCCTTATAGGAAATTTATTTTCGGCACTTATCAATTTCAGTGAATCTAAAGTTTTAAACTCCGTGGGGCTTACAACGATGTCACCGGTACTTTTACGTCCCGACTGTTTCTGTTTACTATCTAATCCCAACAATTTTCGGGGGGTATCAAAACACATGTCATAGAACACATCTAAAAATAGTTCATGCAATATTCGTCTAGTAATCAGCGAGTAACTGGATTCTGCAAACAACTTGCAAACTTCTGAATATACACATACGTCTCTAAATGCCCTGGGATCTTTTTGTTTCAATCGCAATAGTTGGTTCTTGAATGGTTTGCTTAAAACCGGATTAGCCAGTCGTTCTGATATTCTGAGAATCTCTGTTTTCACTGGATCTAAAATAAAAAAGAAATATGTCAATTATAGAGGTTGCAGCGACTTGTCCGATCGTGTAACAAAGAAAAAAACTCTTTTGAAAATCCAAAAAGGAATAATTCATACAGGTGTTTACAAAAAAAAAACAATTTATTAGCTAGTTTATGAAAATGAAATAAATAAACAAGTTTACCTTCCCTAAAATCTTCTACCAGCGGCGTTAATTTTTGGCAACAATGAATACAAAAATCTCTACAATGCTTCCAAATCGACGTGCCATTATCAAAATTAGGATTGCATAAATAAGTTCCAATGTTAGGTAGAGAATCATCGAAGGGCGCGCTTTCTTTAATAGAAACCTAGAATATAATGTATAAATATATAAATAATTACTATGATCAAATAGCATTTTGCAATTACTAGTATTAGTTTACATAACAGTCCTTTTAACTTCCCCATATACTGTATTATCAATACATCAAACAGGCTATATAGTGGGAGTATTAGAATCGCAAACATTTTCCAAAAATATACGCTGGGTTTAATCGACGTTTTAGGGTCCCTCGAAAATATATTTTTAGAAAAAAATGCTGTCTTTGTGGATATTTGTGCGTAGGCAAACAAAATTTTGCCGAACGATAAACGGTCAGATCGATTCGGTTAAAATTTGCACCACCTTTTTTCAACTATACGGGGTAAAAACTTTTAACAAATACTATTTAAACACATTATTTCAGAAAATAAAAAAAATACGCGTTTCAACGATTTTTTTATAAACTGGTTTTAAGGGTAATATTCATAATGTTGTCATGTGCTGTACACCAGTGACGTATTCAGGGGTTAGAACTTCCCCCAAAGCCAAAGTTCAAAATTTAAATATAAACTGTTTTGAATCTTCACAATGTATTTTATTTTATATGGATAAGCTCGGTAAGAATATTTTATTTGGCAACCTTCAAATAAGCTTTACTTTGTCAACACCGTAGCACTGCCGGCAATACGTTAAAGGAAAAGTTTTAAAAAATTTCTAGCTATGCCACTGGATGGAAAATAATTTTTTAATGTAATTAATAGCTTAATTTCAAATTCCCACACATAATTAAGAAATATGACATATTTGAGGTTACATTTTTATGCTAATGTTTAGTTCATTTTTGCTCTTTCAGCCACTTTAGCACCCATAAATGTGTAATAAAAATTGAATATTTTATTCACTGAATTTAAAGATCAATTTTAGGTACAGATCTTTTGATTTATATTGATTTTTTTACAGGATCGCTAAATCAATAAAATAATATATGATTTACATTTTTTCGGTTACTTTAACATTTATACTTCTTGTCCTAACTTGCAAATTTAGCAGAATTTGAAATAACCTTTGCTTTTCGTGAGAATGCCTGCCAGTACAGGATTTTTGACGCGAACCGGATTTATTCCCTAATTTACTGTTTAAAAGGCGAGTCGCAAGGAATTATAATATTTTGAACTTATTTGTATAGTTTTCCAACTGTCTTTTTATAAAAATGGTACAAAAATTGATCTTATTGGCAATACTTTATTGAAAAGTCCAATAATATGAAAAACACTGTTGGTAGCTACCTCTAGAAAATGTAAAACGGAAAAGCAACTAATGGTTGAATGCATGAAACCTTACTGGAAGAGATATTCTAAAAGAAATTATATCGAACCAGGCACTGAAAAGGCATCTACTTCAAAATGATTTTTAAATGCAAGTACATTTACATTTTAATATGTTATCGTTACAATATTTGCAATTTCATATTCATAAACGTAAAAAAATATTTCAAATAAAACTGTAACTGGTTAACTTTTTATTATTTACACGTTACAATATAACTGAATTACTTTATGCTGACAAATACCCAGTCGAAATTCGTTTACAAAGTTTACAGAATTAAATATCAGTTAGGTCACCCCGGTCGGCCGTCAAAATATACCTCTCGACTCCCCGTCTTCCCGCTAGACTGGCTCCAGTCTAAATTCTTTGCTCTACGTGTACTCAGTGTCCCTGATTCTAGTTTAAATCCGTTTACAGCCCAACGTATAGGGTGAGTTATGAAAAATTGTGATTTGCGTTTTGTGTAAATTAATAAAATGTCAAGTCAAAATATTTATTCAGTGAATGCTTGTGAAAGTCTAATGACAGATAATATATCGTTTTTTAGATGTCCAATGTATGTATTTGATTATTTCAAATTTTAATTCAATTTAGAGAATATCTGTTATAAAAATTTGCAATGCAATATTTTTATGACATGATATTAATAATGATTTATAGTAAACAAATCAGAGTCTATAACCAAAAAAAAAGTGTAGGTGTTAGGCTGGGAAAAGGGTGTAAGGATTTATAGGATCCCATAAATAGCCGTATATATATATATATATATATATATATATATATATATATATATATATATATATATATATATATATATATATATATATATATATATATATATATATATATATATATATATATATATACAGACTCATCAACTCTGCATGTTAATGATACCCTGAACATAATCCACCAAAATATTCAGTCTCTTCGAAATAAAACAAGTGAAATCGAGCTGTTTATGAATACATTGGATGAAAAACAGGATGTTTTGTGCTTAACGGAACATTGGCTGAAACCACAGGAGGTTGAGTGTTTACTAAAATTGCTAATTTCAAACTAATATCCTCCTATGCACGTTCAGAAATGGAGCATGGAGGAACATGTATACTGGTTAGTGAAGAAATAAATGATTTTGAAAGTTTGGAGAAGATTAACGATTGTAGCATAGACGGACAGGGAGAGTTTTTGCTCTGTAATCAGTAGGAAAAGAAAAATTGTAATTGTTTGTCTATATCGTACATGTCTTGGTGATTTTAATGTATTTTTAGAAATTTTAAATTCTGTTTTACAAATTTTATATAATCAATTTAAAGATTTTAAAGCTATATATTGTGGTGATTTTAATGTCAACTTTTTGAATGACGGCTCTGACACCAGTCAAGTTTTAGACCTTTTTTGTTCATTTAATTTTAAGCCAACGATTCTTGAGCCTACTAGGGTAACTAAAAAAAGTGCCTCATGTATACATAATATATTTGTTAATTTTGAGGAATTTAAAAAGGCATCAGTAATTGTGTCTGCTCTTTCTGACCATTATGCTCACAGCATTTGTGTAAATCTACCAAAAATCGAATCCAGGGAAAATATTTTTACAACAAGATCATTTTCGAAGGCACGTCTTGAGCAGCTTTTTCAGGAGATGAAGAATGAGGATTGGGGTGATGTGCTGGGGGTGGCCGATGTCAACCAGGCATACACAATTTTCAGCCACATTTTGTCCCAAAAACTAAATCTGGTATGCCCAAATAGAAAAGTTAAAAATAAAATACAAAACTCAAAAAAATGGATAACTATGGGTATAAAGATATCAAGTAAACACAAACGAAAATTGTATCAACAATTAATATCAGGGGAAATAACCAACGATTTTTATAAAAGATACTCGGGTATCCTAAAAAAAGTCATTAAAAAGGCTAAACAGTTGGCAAGTCAAAAGCGCATCGAAGTGTTCGAAAATAGAGCTAAGGCAACCTGGTCTCTGGTAAAGGAAATTACTCAGCCAAACATAAAAAAAGAGTCTTTATTTAAGAACTTCTCATATGAATCCGAAAAGGACCTCTTAAATTCAATCAATGATTTTTTTATAAATATATGTCCAGACATAAGAGAAAAAGAGGTGATTGATTACACAAAAATTCAAGTAAATCAACATAGCATATTTTTAGAGCCAGTTACATCATATGAGGTCATTAACATTATAAAAACATTAAAAAATAAAAAATCTGTAGGCCATGATGATATTCCTGTTGCTATTCTTAAGAGGTCTGTACACGTCATTGCTCCACCACTCACTCATATAATAAACCTAATGTTGCAAACTGGGGTGTTTCCGAATTTCCTGAAAAGGGCACTAATGAAGCCAATCCATAAGAAGGGTGATACAGACAGGTTTGACAACTATAGGCCTATCTCGCTCCTCTCCAACATTAGTAAGGTGTTTGAGAGTGTGATTTATAGCAGGTTGGTTGATTTCTTTGATAAGCATCATACGATCTCAGATAGCCAAATTGGTTTTCGTAAAAAAAAATCTACAGTTCGTGCCATTTATCAAGCTTTGGAGCAAATATTAAACTCTATTAATGACGGCAAGTTTACCGCAGCCATATTTCTTGATTTATCTAAGGCATTTGACAGTGTCGATCATACTGTTCTGTGCAACAAGCTTGAGCGATATGATATCAGGGGCGTGGCGCTTGGCTTGGTTGTGTCATACCTTCAGGGACGTGAATAGTGTGTCATTGAAACCAACGACTCAGGGGAAAAGGTAATGTCTGATGTCACAATCATTAAACGAGGTGTTCCGCAGGGATCTATCTTGGGACCACTGCTTTTTATCATATATACAAATGACCTTGTTGGCGTTACTGATTGTGGTACAGTTCTTTTTGCTGATGACACTTCTCTGATTTTCAGTGAGAATGATCAGCAAGCATGCACGGACAAGATGTCTGAGTCCTTGAATGCATTGGGGGGTTGGTTTGTGGAAAACAACCTTCTCCTCAATGTGTCTAAATCACAGATGATGCATTTCTCAAGATCAGAGACCGATTTTTCTTTAACTTATAAAAATACAAACATCAAATCAGCTGAAGAAGTTTCTTTTTTGGGGGTAAAATTGGATCAGTGGGTAAATTGGAAACCCCATGTTAAACAGCTGGCAACAGGAATCAGTAGATATAGCTATGCCCTTCGCGTTATTCACAATAATGTTGGGTGGCAGGCATCTCTAACAGCATATCACGCCTATGTCCAGACTCATATTAGCTATGGTTTAATATTTTGGGGTAATTCTATTGAATCAGATCGAATTTTTTTATTACAAAAAAAATGTATACGTATTGTATTTGGCATGGGATATCGAGACAGCTGCAGGGAGGTATTCCGGGAAACTGGTATACTCACCCTGTACAGCCTCTATATTCTCGAATGTGTTAAGTTTTTAACTAATAACTTTCCTCTTTTTTCTGATAACATGCGTCAACATTCTTACAATACAAGATTTAAAACAAACCTTAGGACTGAAAGACCAAATTTTACATCTGTGCAAAGAAATGTGATCTTTAACATAATTAAGGTGTGGAATATGCTCCCCCCATCTTTAAGGCAGCAGCCTTCTAGTAAGGGTCTGCATAGGCTCAAAGCATTTTTAAAGGATAGAGCATACTATAGTCTTAGAGAAGTTTTTGAGGATACTAATGCTATACGTGAGGCACTCCACTAAAATGGAAACTTGTAATTTTATAGACTACTCTAATTATAATATTGACTGAATTTTAATGTTTTTAGTGTAATCTTATTGTTTATTTAGCTGTAGGTATTTCTAGTTTTAAGACTCATTGTGACATGATCCATACCCCAATTGGGGTCTAACTATTATATTGTAATATATGGATTGAATAAAGAATTAACTAACTAACTAACTAACTATATATATATATATATATATATATATATATATATATATATATATATATATATATATAAACATATTCAAACCCACCAGTGTCATAACCATTGTTGATCCTGCCAAATATTCTAACCTTATGGCGCGGCGTTCCCGACATCAAATATGACATGGCTATTGGGTACCCTTCATATTAGCAAATTTATAATTTTACGTTATGCCCGTATAAGCCTAATTTTGAATAGAAGTGTTTTATCAGTTTGTTTTTAAACTGTGAAATATATTTTTTAGAAATATTTATAATCAACAGCAAAAGTTATGGCAGGATTTTTGGACCCTATACTTGAATAAGCTTACCACACGTAGAATATTTTGTCCGAATGGTCGTTAATTTCTTGCTTATTTATGTATCTATTATCTTATAAAATATATATATATATATATATATATATATATATATATATATATATATATATATATATATATATATATATATATATATATATATATATATATATATAACAAGTAACCTAATTATTGGGGTATCGGTCCTAATTTAGGGCTAGATTTCAGAATTAATAAACGAAAAACAAATTCCACATAATTATGTGCTAATAAGCCTAGATGTCATTTCTCTCTTTAGTAATATTCCCTATACATTAGCAAAAAATAGCATAACAAAAAATTGGGAGTCTATAAGCCAATGCACAGATCTCAACTTGAACAACTTTTTAGAAATATTAAAATTTATTTTTGACAGTACATATTGCATGTTTAATCAAAAGTATTATAACAAATTTTAGGCACCCCCATGGGGGCCACTCTTTCTCCCATCATTTCTCAATACGTAATGGATGATTTGTTGGATGACTGTATTCCTAAACTGTCTTTTCAACTACCGTTTATAAAAAAATACGTGGATGATTTAATCACTTCTGTACCTGTAGAAGGGGTAGAAGAGGTCTTACAAGTGTTTAATAGCTACAACCAATACATTCAGTTTACAGTAGAAACTGACAATAGTGTTCCGTTTTTGGACACCAAACTAATCAGGAGTGAAAACAACCAGATTTTACTAGACTGGTACATAAAACCTACCAGTTCTGGTAGATATCTTAATTTCCATTCCAACCACCCCAAAAAAATAAAGATCAATCTAGTATTGGCTCTAAAAACCCGTATTGAAAGGATTTCTCACCCTAGTCTACTTAGAAAAAACTTAAAAAGATTGTATGATATTCTCCTCAAAAATTCATATCCACAAAAGGTATTAAAAAAACTATTATATAACACAGCTCCAATAATCAACCCTGGAGAGAGAAATGATGGAATAAGTCCCAACATCAGTGCCTTTGATTCTCAAAATAGACCGAGGTACTATTTTTCGTTACCTTACATAAAAGAAATTTCAACAAAAATAACTAAGTTGTTCAAGTATGATCCTTCAATTAAAATCGCCTTTAAACATAATAAAATAGTAGGCAACACTTTTACAAAATTAAAAGATAGGGATGAAATACAAAAAACATCAAACATTGTATACAGTATTCCTTGTTCAGAGTGTGAGGGTATTTACATAGGCCAAACCTCTAGGGTCCTAAAAGACAGAATAACTTCGCCTAAAAGCGATTGTAGATTAATGAAAAATACTTGTGCACTTTCAGAACACACAAATCAATCAGGGCACTTATTCAACTTTAATGATACCCAAATATTATGTAAGGAAACTAATTATAACAAGAGACTGTTTCTGGAAATGGTGGAAATATTTCTGAATCCTAATTCGTTAAATAAGAGTGCTGATATTGAAGACCTTAGTTCTATTTATTCAAATTTACTCAATCTGAACAATTATACGAACAATAATAATAGTTTAAATAACACAACAATTAAAAATATAAGTATATATATATATATATATATATATATATATATATATATATATATATATATATATATATATATATATATATATATATATATATATATATATATATATATATATATATATATATATATATATATATATATATATATATATATATATATATATATATATATATATATATATATATATATATATATATATATATATATATATATATATATATATATATATATATATATATATATATATATATATATATATATATATATATATATATATATATATATATATATATATATATATATATATATATATATATATATATATATATATATATATATATATATATATATATATATATATATATATATATATATATATATATATATATATATATATATATATATATATATATATATATATATATATATATATATGTATGTGTTTTCATTCCGGGTGTACATCCGTTTACTACTGTCGTTCTGAAAAACTGTTTCTTTTCAGAATATACAGTAGTAAACGGATGTACACCCGGAATGAAAACACATTGTATTTTTCCATCCGTGAAGGAGTAAAAACCAACATATATATATGTGTATATATATATATATATATATATATATATATATATATATATATATATATATATATGTATATATATATATATATATATATATATATATATATATATATATATATATATATATATATATATATATATATATATATATATATATATATATATATATATATATATATATATATATATATATATATATATATATATATATATATATATATATATATATATATATATATATATATATATATATATATATATATATATATATATATATATATATATATATATATATATATATATATGTGTTTTTTACTCCTTCACGGATGGAAAAATACAATGTGTTTTCATTCCGGGTGTACATCCGTTCACTACTGTCGTTCTGAAAAGAACAGTTTTGCTGACGTTTCGCCAAAATCACATTTGGCATTTTCGAAGCTTTCTTTCTCGCGTCCGAATAGAGAATCAATCTGATTTTAAATCTTGATTCAGATTAGACTATGTTTAAATTTTAAATGTTAAATATGTTTTATATTATTAAGGTTTAACAAAAGAATTTTCAACTTTTATTATAATATTCTTATCTTTTATTTAATAGTAATATTTAAGAAAATCGGTAACGAATGATAATAAGTTCAGCAAGTTGCGTTTATTTTATTCGATCATTTTAGTTTTAAATATTAATTATTACCTTCTTACCTCTTGTTCAGTAGGAAATACATCAGTCACAATTTTAGGCAAACAAATGCCTCGGTAAACGGCATCTTTGGGCTTGTAAGTTCTCGTAGGTTCATATATAGGCTCAAATTTCTGGAAACTGGAATAGTGTATAGTAGCACTAGGTTCGGTATTGTTTAGGCTTTCTGCAATAATCGAACGACGACTTCTAATACAGAACAAATTTTATTAAAATTATTATGTATTTGGATTATAATTAATATTACATACTTATGATTGGAAAAAAGAAATTTTGAAATTAGTAATTCAAATATCTTTCAATATAAAACTAGTTTTGACATACCTCTAATAACAAAACATAGTTATATAGTGATACTTCAAGGTAATAATAATAAACAAAGAACAATGCATGCGTTGAACTATAATAACAGACTTTAAAACAATTCTTTGAATCTAAGTCAAAATGGATGTAATCTAAACCCTTTTTTATACCTCTAGAATAAGAGAAATATAACCCCCAAATCTCATAAAGCATATTTAACATTTCATTTAATAATATTTAAATAAGCATCTCAAATAAATAAATAAACTCAAATCGAGTTAGTCAAATAATCGTTTTATCAAAATTCAAATAAAGTAAGTGACAGCACCTACCCCAAACTTTCCTGGGAAATAATGTAAGCGGTGCCCTATGTGACTGAGAAGAATAGTTTATCAAGTTCATTCGTAGTCGTCGTATGATAATTCAGGGCTGACCGGCGGCTATTAATTAAATAATTATTTTGTCTATATTCTACCTATATAGTGTCTTAATACACGTGTATTTAAGAAATCTATTGTAGAGTACGGTTTCATTTAAACTCTACGTGTTTCTTTTTCTTTCTAACCCAACTTAACAGTATACATAATTGATATATCAAATACAATAATTTGTTTTTCAATTTTTTGTGTAATATATCCAATTCAACTTAGTAAGACCAACAAAATAATCCGAACTCTAAATTCAAATAAAAACAAAATTCAGCAGCAACGGTATAAAAAATCAGTGACCTGGTCTTTTCAAATTGTTTGTTAGTAACAGGCATATAGATACTATGTTGCCCTCTACTTTATGAAATTTGAACAAAAAGAATGAGTTACCCGTCCACCAGAAGACCCTCGCTTTCGTCGTTCTTACACTGATTAGGATTTGGAGCAGTTTCAAGCTGACCCATTGTTTTATCTAAAAATTGTGAAGTGATAAGGCTTATTTCCGGTTTAATAGATATGTTAAGGCGCAGAAATGTTGGGAATATATTATTATACAAATTTATAGGGGACCAAATCACAACCACAAAAAGCATTATAAATGAAGCCGCAACTTCGGTTTCGGTCAATGGAAAACGTTACCGGCCCATGATAAATGAATATTTCTTTCAAAATATGGAAATACGACTTAGTTGATTCCGAGAAATTAACAGGTGACCTGAGTCATCCAGGTCCTGCGTTTAGACGCTTCTAGATTGTTTCTAGTCGGGCTATGTAAAGTCATGCTTATAAACCAGCAATAATTGACGAATTGACCGTATATCATCATATATCGCCTAAAATTGGAATGACCTAATACGCTTCTCCAGGAATAGCCCGGTTTACACTATACCCCAAAGCATTTTCGGACGTTAATCTCATATATATGGATCCTTGAAATAAAAACAGATTTCTGATCAAAAGTTAAAATTTGTGTTGTTTCTTGAAGTTTAATTCTCTAATGGGTCCTTAGGGATATTCATCAGTTTTTATATACCTATATAACTTTAAAAGAAAAATAAGAATTTAGATTACAAGTTTTTATAATAACAAATTGACCTAAAAATATTATTTTTTAAACTTAAAAAATGCATTGTATATGTTCATGCAGTTAATTGTAAATAGAAATTATTAAACTTACGTCTGTGGAGGAGGTCTAAAAAGGTAATCATCTCGTTCAGTACGTTGAAAATTAAGAGAATCTCTTCGTCTTATATATCTGATAGTTTGGTAGCCAAGCATATTTTGCAAGCTTAGTTCGTTGGTATTGCCCCCTGAGAGGGAAGATGTCGATGCGTCAGAACCAGCACCTAAAATATATAACACATTACTCAGGCGAAACAACAAACCTGATTAATACATTTCACAAGTATTATATACAAGAATGCAAGAATTTAAGAAATATTTTGTTGCCTTAGCTGCTAGATTAGAATAATTCGTTGTTTATCTAAAGTAAATATGTTATATATGTTATCGACCATATAAAGTTGTTTTATTATTGAAAGCCCAAACTTTGGAATAAAATATCTAAACAATAATGCAATAATTTAATTTTTCTGCCTTATCACATGAGATATGTCAAAAAGATTTCCGGTGTAATTACCTCCAGCTTACCTTCGAGGCACAACAAAACTGTGATGGAAATTTCCTTTCTCCTTGTTTTTCTAAATATGTTGGTCCAGTAATTATTTTATAAGTTTGTGTTTTTCTCGTATTAGGAGGTATTTTTTAATAGTTAAATAATTTTACTAGCATTGTAGCATCTGCCAAGAATCATTTATGCGTTTGGAACACCGTAAGAAAGAACTCTAATATAAAAATAGCATATTATCAATGTTTTATTAAATGGGTAAATAGTTATATTTTCTTCTTTACTCGATAGAGGACACCATTATTCTCAAAAGTTACTAACAAATAAAAATGCGTATATCGTCAAAAGGTCAAAGCATATCTTTCATCACCGTGCTTAAAATATCTCCCTGTTGATTGTTTCCTATTTGTTTGTCTTTTGGTGTATTAATTTTACGTTTTACATTGCTTCTGATTTTTTTCCGAATTTTGTATGAATAAGTATTGTTATATATTTTAATGTGCAACTTCTGACTGAGATAATGTAAGAATTATTTTTTTAGAAGTAGGATTGACGAGTGTGGTTAGGTTTGGTAGATGGTAGATTTTATTTTCAATTAATTCTTATAGTGGTTCTGAAGATAAACTGATAAACCGAAATAAATTCTTGTGAGAAAAAGTATTTCGTCTTCACATATTGCTCATTATATATATATGACTCACATTTTGGATGAACTATTGGAAAACTAAAAAAAATATACTTCCTAAACTAAAAAAGCACTACCGAAAGGAAATAATATGAACCTCAGCAAATTTTAGCAAATCAGAAATACTTTTGGGGCTAACTTCACGGACCTCTCTCATATTTTCACTGTACTGTACTGTTTCAACTATGTGTAACTCAGAAGTGAGCTGTCTCAAAGATTCAGCTCAGTTAAGTGAGTCACTGAAGCAGCTCCGCGGTACAGATCTTTTTTGATTCTGACTCGCCTCTCACTTACAGCGTAACGGAGCGGGAACGACTTGCGCCGATGAAGAGTCGGAGAGTCACCGGCAGCCGAAAGAGTCGAATTGCATTGCAATATGTGCTGTTTGTTACATTCTCGATGCGGCGCGACTTAGCGGTTTTAACTCTTTAGGTTTTATCTTTTTATTTCGGCTCTTTAGATGTAAAATAAATACAAATATAGATATTAGACATCGTTGAAACTCCCTATTGGTAAGTACGCATACAAAATATGGCAATTAACTATTTAAGAAAATAATGTAGGTTGAAAAATGCAATAAACTTAAATACTATTTATTCTAAAATTATGGAAAAGAATATATGATGACTTTTTTTTCGGCAATATTGTGAGGTCATTTTTAAAATTAATTATACAAATATCTATAAGTTTTAATACCTATCTTAAACGAAATAAATAAGAGCCTAATTTATTTGATAAATCTCCAACAGAAATTCTGCATAGTCAGACTGTATGTATAACGTTAAAAACACTAAACTTGACCAATTCGTCGCGGTGATTCTTCGCCGTACTAGCCGAGCACGATATCCCATCCTCTCTCCTTTACAACTACGAGCCGCCAGGTTAGCAGAACCGTGGTCCGGGAGTCAATTCATGAGTTAGGAGTCTTGTCAAAAGACGTTAGGAGTGTATTTCGCTCCTTCCTTTCGCAGCTCAATTGAGCCACTGAGTCGGCTCAATTGAGCTGACTCAGTAAAGTGAGCCAGAGTTATTACATTTTTATATAAAATTTTTGTAGCTTAATCAAAAATCCTAGTATCGTAATCATTATTTTGAGAGTTTAGTATGGGAATTCCATGATGTATATATATATATATATATATATATATATATATATATATATATATATATATATAAATTAGATTTTTAATGCTAAGAAAGCATAATTTTTTTATATCGTATGGCAAAAGTGCAAAGTTATTGCACAAAAACCCAACTTTTTGTAAATAATTTGCACCTAATTTGTAATTTAATGTTTCATTGGAGGTGGTAGCATTTTTAATATGTTTTTCGTGGCCTCCAAATTTAACTGTTATACAAAAAAACAAAACTGTCTTCTGCCAGGATTGTTGAATGTCAGTGTCGGTTCGTAGATTTTTTCACCGATAAAATCATCAACTTTCTATTTAACTCGATAATTTCTTCTTTTTATTGTGATTCAATTATTTATCTGGCTAACTTAACATCTTGAACCATGATTTCTTAATTAAATCTTCACTTACATGCTTTTAAGCCTTATCCAAAATAACAAACTGGAGTTTTGTTATGTCCTAACACTGGAACCTGTGGTGGAAGAGAGATCAAAATACAAGAGTTCTAACCACACTACACCACAACTTGTTACGTTCTGGACGCGCGTTTCGCTAACCAAGCTAGCATTATCAGCAGATGATATAAACTGATATAGGAGTTGGGTTGTTAAATATATTTTTTTTGTAATCAGCGACAATATTGATACTTATATACACAATATTCAATGTTAATATATTTTGAAATATTTGATTTATGCCGCTAGAGTTGCCTATCCAAAAACACGAATTAAATTCTACACTTTTTTTTTATAATCGATATAAAGCATAATTTTAGCCTTAGGATGATATTCTTCTATGTTTTCTATATTACACATGAAACATTTAAAACATGATCATTGCTAATTACTACAACAATTAATATTTTTACATTTGTAGTTATCCTAGTGTATTCATTCACATGTTTTATTTCACATTTTCTTACTTGGAGACCTGTAGTTTTAATCTAAATTTAATGTATATGTACCAATACTGTTAGTATACATTAAATTTTTATAAGATTTGATTATTTAGCGGTAAGAACAGATGACCTCCCGTATGAGTACATCATTAGAACTCGATTATCCAAACATTTTTTTTCTATAATGTTAATTTTTAGCTCATCTTCATCCTCTATGCCTATAATTTTAATTTTAGGTTTTTTTTTATTCCGGGAATGTTGCTATATATTCTTTCTAGTTGAATTTTCAAAACTCTGATCTGATTGCATTCAATTTTTATAATACCATTTTGTAGGTCGTCAATTTTCATAATTTCTACTTGCAATTTAATTGCAAATAATTAATATCTCTTCGGGTTGTCTTACTTTCTTGATTCCTTTTTCAACGATTTTAACTTCTGGATTTACAGAACGTCCATTTTCTACAGTTTAACTGATTCTGAATATAATTACAGTGAAAAATTTTTACTATCCGGAACTTTCAATAAAAAAAATAATTTTTTTTCTTGTAATAGAACATTTTTTAAATACTAATAATAATAATCCTCTTTATTTAAATAAGTAATGAAAATGCCACAAAAATGGAGAGATTTAACCCAAGGTTATTCTTACACCTAACCATTTCCTGTTACATAACACGCCAACACAAAAGATAGAAAATACATAATAAAATGCTAGAAAATGTAACTAGATAACAACTAAGATAGGTACATACACAAAATAATATAAAAAATAAGGTTAATTCTTTAACAAGTGTAGGCAACAAAAAATTAAAAACAAAAATATACTTTCAGGGTGCTACAAATTCGAGTGTATGCATGGGAACCTTGGAAACCGCAATAGATACGAAGTCGGTTAAATTCGGGCAAAATTGCTCAGTATATTGCCTAATGTCACAAAGAAATTTGAAAAATATCAACTAATTCCGGAGATATCCCGAAAAACCCGAAGTTTTGTAAAATAATTTTTATTTTTTCCCGAATTTATTCAGAGATATATTTTAAAATAAATAGCAATTTACAATTGCAACTTTTTCTGTTCTACAAGAGGGCGTCTTCAAATTTAAAATCCGACCGGGGCAACCATCAATTTTTTTTAAATACGGACTTGGATATTTATTCCGGTTTTGGAAAGCCCTTGATTTCCTGAAACCAATGATGTATAATACTTAACTATTTAGCACTCAAGAAAGTCATTACCAGACAAGTTCTGGCAGTAGAAGTCTTTTATCACGTTCTAACAGTAACACAGAAACGTGTATTAATTTCTAGATACAGAAACTCCTTAGCGGTGGTTAGCGTATGAAAGTGCTTTGAATGGCCGCCGAGGTCTCCAGATATCTCGCCGCTAGATTTCTATTTATGGGGTACTTTAAAATACATTATTTATACAACACAAATTCATACTTTAGATGAATTAAAAAGGCGAATCATAAATCCTTTTGTTTCATTAAAAATAAGAGGTGTCGAAGGATCAATGTTGCGTGTTAAACAGAAAGTGAATGAAAAATATTTTGCAATAAAGTTAGATAACTTTTTATTTTAGGTATGGTAAGCATTTTGTGAAATTTTTGTTGCGGTTTATACTTACTGTGCTTCCACTCCTCGAATTTCTATAATATTAAAGCCCTCGTATAGTTTAAAAAAATCATGCACCATAAATATGTCTATTTTGGGTAAATTATTAGAATTTGCTTTTACAAAACTGATACTGGTTTGACTAAATAAAGCCATTTTATTCAAAATACTTTATACTCTAAAACTTCAATAACAACATTAAAAATAAATTCATGGACATAAAACTAATTAAAGTAAAGTAAATAACAAAAAAAGATTAAGCCTAAATTATAATTCTAGATTATAATTTAGGCTTAATCTTTTTTTGTTGAAAAATAAAAAAAAGTAAACCAAAACTTTAAAGATGTAACATCCTTGCTTTCCCAACTCACTTACTACTCACTACATTCTGGATATATTGCATCCTATTTTTTAGCATCAATTCTAAACAAGGATAGTAAACAATATTGCAATAATTTAGGACGCAAAAGATTAAAAATCACACATTTTTTTCTCATTTTAAAATTTAAGCTAAATCTATTTCAATATAATAGTTTCATTCTAGGATAAGTTCCCTGTAACAATTTTCATGCGCTCTCCGAATCACAAATCAATTTGAAAAACGTAAGCCTTCACCAGCCAGTCTCAATTTTAAGCCATCCCTCAAGTTTGATCTCTGTTTCTCTGCGCAAAAGAATAAAACGTTAGTTTGGTTTGTATTTATTTTCAAGTTATGCTCCCTTGAGCAGCATAAAACAGACTCCAAATCCGCATAAAGCAGGCCTGTTACCAATTCTGGATTCGACGAATCAAAATTATGAAGCAAATGAGTATCATCTGCGTGCACCTGAAATATATCAAATGTATATATGACAAACAACAGAGGAACTAACATTGATCGTTGTGGGATACCTGATTCAATGATACTAGCTGAAGACAACTTCCCGCCAGTTCTCTCTTTTGCTCTCTATCCTTGAGGTAGCTTTCAAAGAAATTACATGATACTATATCAAAGCCCAGAAGGTGTAATTTGGTACAGAGGAGAAACTGATCCAGCATGTCAAAAGCTTTCGAATAGTTGAGAAAAACTCCTATAAGACACACTTTTTTTATCAAGAGTCTTTAATTATGTCATCAGTCAGGTTTAATAAGCCCGCTGACTTGCTGTGACAAGCTCTAAACCCTGACTGATGGATCGAAAACTGTCCATATCTGTCAAGAAAAGCACTTATCTGGGTATGTACTGCTCTCTCCAACACAACAAAAGGCTAATAGGCCTCTGGTCTTTAATACCAGATAGGTTTTTGACTTTAGGAATAGGACATACTATAGAATTTTTCAAGTGTTTTGGAAAATAGCCCAACTTCCAGACAGAAATTAACAACGTGTCAAGTGATAAAGTATTACAGGTAGACTTAGTTTAAGCATATAAAGTATGAAATTATAATTTCCGGCTTTGTTGGGCTCTGGACATATTTGTAAACCGTCTCAGGGGATTCCACTGAAAAGCTGAAGTTAAGGTCCTGATTAAGCTTATTTTTTTTGTAATATTCGGTTTTGTTTATATATATATTTGTTTATATATATATATATATATATATATATATATATATATATATATATATATATATATATATATATATATATAATAGAAGTTATCCCATTACATATTTTTGAATGTTTTGGTGCACTAGTAAATTTAAACTATAAAATGGTAGCCTATGAATACAAATATTATCAGCATTTCTTGTACCTACAGAATTTACAAGATGGGATCCAGCAGTTAATCATGTTTCAGTACGACCTACAACATCAAAATCATCTGTGTTTATCATGTTTACAAATTCTTGTAAACAGAATATGTTTAATTATTTACATTCATATTCATATGTTTATTATATTAAAAGTCACAGAAATAATAAGTTTTATTGTTTTCAATATGCGTCACTCTTATAAAACAGGGATCATTTTTGTCCAGTGATAAATCAGTTTTTATATTGACTATTTTCAAACAATTGATGCATGCTTTCTTCCTCTAGCAACTTACTATATGATTTCGGATCAACTTCCAATATAATACTTGTATTTTTATAGCTATTCATATTCTTTTCAGTTTCATACGAAGGTCATTTTCATCCAATACATTTGATTGTTCAATTTTATCAATAATTGTTTTACATCATTCCTGTTATCACAACCAATAACAACCCCACCGTCTGTAACTTCACGAAATCCTTTTTGTAAGCACACTTGATTGTTCCTTATTAGGCCTAACAATACCAAGAGATTCAGGTTTGTCCTTTTTTAGTACCTCTGCATATAGATTTCCTTCTGCTGGAGAATTTCTATTTTTAGCTGAGTTTCTTTTATATCATTTAATTCTTGTTTTAAATCATCCATCATCTTTACCATAAGCGGAATTGTCTTAGCTATCTCTAAACAGACCTTAGAAACGTATAGCGATACCCTCTTTTGCAATGGCATGCATTTTACCTCTGATGGTGATACATCAAAAAGGGGGATATTTTTGTTCAATACTTATTGAACATTTGAGGCATATTTTTCAGGTTCTTCAGATTCACAATTCTCAGCTCACATTCTCGACATACAACAGAATAAATTTCTTTGGAAATAAACCTGGGATATCAAAAGCCTCACTTCAGAGGGATTGGGACGCTTTTATTTTATTACACATTACACCTGAGTCAACTTTATGCAAAATTCAGATTTATACTGTTGTTTATTATGACTTTACTGCTATAAAACTGCTACCTTCATTTACAATACCTAATACCTAACCTAACAACCTAACCTTCTGGTTAACGCACTTTATAGTAGGTTTTTGGCAATAAAACCATATTAAGAAACAAAAAAATCGTACTTTGAGGTTACATCTCATAATTAATTCTTTTATTATAATATATTTCGCTAAAAGTAGAGCTTTTTTGGCCTTAAGGATCCCTTTGTAAAGTTGAATAGAGTCGCATTTTTGGGCATATTTCTTTTGGACATCCTTTTTGACGCCTCTCACTCATCTCAATTATGGTTATTTCCACATTTTCATTGGCAGGAGAATCTACATCCAAAAAGCTATTTTTGTGGAAATTTTGCTGTCTTCTCTTACTCATAAAACAACAACTAGGTTAAATCCTTAGTCAAAAAGTTAATTTTATAGAAACTTAGTTTCACTTGACATCTATATAATTACAAACTACTATAAACCTAATAAGAGCATATGAAGCCAAAATAACTAAATATAGCCCAAGTCATCCCTTTGTGGTGATATTACTACTAATTTTTCAAGTGAATCTGAAAATATTCGTTGTTTAGAAATACCTCGGACATGGATAGTATTGAATTTAAAATCCAAGTTAATCTATATTATCTATAGAGTACTCTTTCCGTGTAAACATAGGACAAAAACACTCTCAAACTACTCAAGGGGATGTTCTAAGTATTTTTAAAAGTTCAACGGCAGGAGATTACCTCACGGTTCTGAAATTTATCAGTAAAGAAGATATTATTAAAGCATTAAACATAATGCTTGTAAAACATGAATGACTCCAGCAAGAGTGACACGTATTGAAATTTAAATAAATTTTCGTACAGTATCACAAACCCACAATACCTAAAATAGAATTGATTTAATTTGAAAAACGATTAAAAGGATTTAGACAAGAAAAAACTATTAAAGTATGTTTCGGTCAAATCTTGCAAGTGACTTTTAAAGCAGTTCCCGTAATCGGGATTGACTAAGATTCGGTATACATACAAACCCGATGACAATACAATATTATGGTGTCCAATCGTGATGTTTTATACTAGGAGCGTAAAAAATAATGCTAAAAAAAACAGTTCCCGTTATCGGAATTGACTGAGATTTGGTATGCATGCATAAACTTGATGATAATACAATATTATGTTATCCAGTCATGAATGTGTCGTACAGGGTGCATAAAAAATAATGCTAAAAAGTTCAAAATAAAATAAACTATTGAGCTCAATAGTAAAAAATAATTAAACTTACATAAACACAGAACTTTCAAAAATTTGAATATTTTCTTAAAAGTCTGAGACGTGAGACGCCATCACACTTGAAATAAAGGCTCAAGCGTTTAAGAAAATATTAAAATTTTTAAAAGTTCTGTTTATGTAAGATTAATTATTTCAATAGTTTATAAATAAAAGGTTTTTTGAAATATCTTTTTACGTTTATTTTACTTAGTTATTTCTCAGGTCAATATTAATAGGTCATCCGGAACCAGGATTCAAAGTGGCATAAAATCTATAAAAATTCACAATATAACCATTCTTCTTAATAAATAATGTTATGACCTTTAACGCTGACTAAAAGCTATTTAAGTAAGGAACATTTTTTTTATTCGCACCATACCTTCTGATTGATTTTACTGTAATTCGGTATATTTGTTTACATAAGAGAATAAGAACGAGTAGCTATCTGTAATGCAAGATGCAGTGCTAATATTTTTAATTTATTGGAAGACAAATAATTTATGGTCATTATTGGGGGTGGTAAAAGAAAGTCTTATTTCCTAAATTTGCATATATGATTTATACTGTATATCAGAAGTTTCCCCAAACTTAAAGTATATTTTTCACTCAGTCCCTTCCTCTAAGAAAAATACTTACTGTTTGATGAAACTCTGTGAGTATGCCTTTCCACTTTATGAGGTAGCTTTAAAATACTTAAGCTAGTTGAACTAGGAATTGGACTAAGGGTTCGCAGATAACCTGTGCTGGAAAATCAAAAGATAAATTTTGATAATATTAGGTTAAGGTTTGGAGAAAATAAGAAAATATTTTTTCTAACTACAATTACTAAAAACTTGAAATAAAAATCTTCCAATTTAAAACGAATAAATAAAAAAGGGATTACATTAAAACGTTCAAAATAAAAAAAATCTTAATGTGGGCTTTTTATTGACCTTGGAGTTTAAGACAGAAAAAAAAACTTCTTTTGATCTCAAGTTGCCGACGTTTTGAGTTTATATTAAGTCTTTTTTAAGGCTAAAAAAAAAGAGAACAAAAATGTAATTGGTTTCTTTCTTTTTCCTCATTAACTGTTACATAAGGAAGCACTTATTTGCACATCAGAAGATTACATTGCTACTGTCAATTTTTTATTATTTCTTGAAAAATGGAAAAAATTAGAATACAAATTAATAACGTTAATTGGGTGCATCTTATAAGCTTTATAAAACGACAATCAAATATTACACAACACGTAGAACATTATAAAAAAATACAGAAGATATATTATTAAGAAAACATCCAGGGACAACAAATGCGTAACTTTTTGTACAAATAAATTAAAAACATTACAGTGTACGTACCTAATTCAAACGACAAGGAACCTGGTGCCCAATGCTAAGGTAAATAAAGACTCCAATAATTGACACATAATAAACATTGCATTAAAATCAACACAACCGGCGACTGAATCGAATGTCTGCCTCTTATCTATACATACTTGATATATATATATATATATATATATATATATATATATATATATATATATAAGAAATAAAACAGCACTCACAAATCATATGACCGAAAACAGCCATAAATTTAACTATGATAATGTTAAAATACTTATTACCGAAACTAACATAAAGAAAAGGGAAGTTTACGAAATGATCTACATGCAAAAAAATTCTAACACGATTAACGCAAAAAAAGACACGAAAAATTTACACAAAATATATCATACACTGTTAAAATGATTACTCCTACAATAAATGGTATGTACATAGGTAATAAAAAAATATATATTTCCAAAAAAAAAATCCCTATATAATAAACCAAAAAAAAATCTTTTGAAAAATCTATAATTATATATCTATTATAAAATCCATACATAATTATATATCTATTCTCAAAAATAAATATCACATATAAAAACCATCCTGGTAATTTCTAAAACATATCAATTTTAAACTCTGCCCCGTAAAATATCAATCTGTATTAGAAATATGTGCGGATTATCATAAAATATTTATAAAACAAAAAACCACAATTATTTTGCATACTGTATCGAGTACGTCTAATGACATGTAAAGGTGAACGTCTTGTCTTATCTTCCAATGTGTTACCATTGTTTTGATCTGTGATTTTTAATAAAATGAATTTTAATACTGTGTGTAATGTCTGTGACGTGATTAAATGGATTACTATGGCCGAAACACAGAGATTTCCTCAAGTTTCTTTTTACTATTTACGTAAGTCCTAGCAATAAGTTAAAATTTAAAACTCTTTCTGTAGATTTTGAAAAAGGCCTGAACGTACGGCCGAAACGTCAATAATAAAGATTTGTGCTACTTCCTTAATGTAGTTATTTTTTAAACTAAAGGACCATATCCCAACCAAGAATACACAATTTAACAATATACAAAGAGGTCCAAGAAAAACACTAATATATATATATATATATATATATATATATATATATATATATATATATATATATATATATATTATTTCCTCCCAAATCGACTAACAGGCGAATCTTATCTTAATTTCCTACAGGAAGAGGTAAATATTCTTCTTGAAGAAACTCCTCTACAACTGAGACAACACTTATGGTTTATGCATGATGGTGCACCAGTCCATTTTAGCATTAATGTACGTAATCACTTAGTAGTATATGCAAATCGTGGCGTACCATTTTTTTCTTTAAAAAAATTGAGATCGTTACTCGTATGCGCGCCAATGGTGAATATAAAATTCTTAATTGCATTAAAACCCACGAAATTTCATTGACATATCTCGACCGATTTTAAAGCAATAAATAAATCGTCAGATTTTAACAAAAACTTTAACACCCCGTATCTCGGAAAAAGAATCATTTGCGGACATACGTTTATATACTGTCATTATTTTTTCATGCAGAATCACCCCCTGTCGGACTTATTTACTAACACCAGGTATATATATGTATATATATATATATATATATATATATATATATATATATATATATATATATATATATATATATATATATATATATATATATATATATACAATGAGGGCATAAAGTCTGGAAACCTTGAGATATGTCAAAAACTATACAAGTTGGGTAAAAAAGTTTCATATAAAAGTTGCATAGTTCCTTACGATTAATGATTCAAAAATGTCTTGAAATATACAGGGTTTTTTAAAATCAAGTTAAACTCCAAAACTTCAGAATCTCTAATGGAACACCCTGTATATTATTTCATTTTAAGAATCTACATGAAATTCTGATCATGTTTTATTAAGCATACCCTATCCCTAAAGTCAACTGTTTTTGAGATAAAAAAATGAGAAAATGGAAATTTGGCTTTAAACAAAATTAACTCATTTCCCTATGCATAGTGAAACCTGGTGGATTATTTTAGAACTCCCATAGAAACTGTCATGTACTGACAATAAACTGTGTCAATTTTTAACATATTGTTGGAGAGTTACTTTTTTCCCGATAAAAATGCTTTCAGAAAGAGAAAGAATAGAGATTCTAATGATGTTTGGATGGGGAGATCGCCAAAGAAATCTTGACGAAGTATGTGAACTTTTTAATCCACAATTAGCAAAATTATCAAAACATTTCGTGATCATGGTTGTGTAAAAGATCTTCCCAGGATATGTAGGCCAAAACTAGATGATATGAAATTGAATGTTTTACTCAGTTATAACGAAAATCCACATTTACCTACAATTCAAGTAGCATTAGATTTAAACCTTAGTCAATCATCGGTAAAAAATATTCTGCACACGGCAAAGTATCATCCCTACAAAATAAGATTAATCCATGAATTAAATGAAGACGACTTTGACCGCCGACTTGAGTTTTGCGAAAGTATGCAAGAGCGGTGCAACCTGGATCCATTCTTTTGTAGAAATATTTTATTTTCCGATGAAGCCACCTTTTTTCTTAATGGTACTGTCAACCGACAAAACTGTAGATATTGGTCTACAGAGAATCCCCATTGGGCTCAAGTGGCTCATACGCAATATCCCGAGAAACTCAATATTTGGCTGGAATATTTCAAGATAGAATTATAGGTCCATAGTTTTTCGACGTAAATTTAACCGGCGAAATTTATCTTGATTTTTTACAACTCGAGTTGATTCCTGCCTTAGCTCAATTGTATCCAGGTAATGAGCCCGATATGCCTACTGCAGCAATGTGGTTCCAACAAGATGGAGCACCACCTCACTACGCGCTACCTGTTCGGCAGTATCTCAGTGAAATATTTCCTAACAGGTGGATAGGACGTCGTGGTCCCTACGAATGGCCGGCCAGGTCCCCTAGATTATTTTCTGTGGGGATATTTAAAGAGCAAAGTTTATTTGAACAGATTTCCTAATATCGATGCGCTGAAAAATCGTATAAGAGATGAAATCCGACAAATCCCACCCACTTTCATTCGAAATCTACAAGAGTTCATCAATCGATTAGGATTTTGTCAGGAAGTGAACGGACAACAGTTTCAGCATTTATTACGTTAAAACGCATCATTTAGAATTT
Organism: Kuschelorhynchus macadamiae; assembly: GCA_030620095.1. NCBI lineage: Eukaryota > Metazoa > Arthropoda > Insecta > Coleoptera > Curculionidae > Kuschelorhynchus > Kuschelorhynchus macadamiae. The sequence goes on from JAUTXW010003977.1 coordinate 526,216, forward strand.
TAGACTATCGTTGTTAATCGTTATTAAAAAAATTTTGTAAAACAGTTTTCTCATTTTTTTATCTCAAAAACAGTTGACTTTAGGGATAGGGTATGCTTAATAAAATATGATCAGAATTTCATGTAGATTCTTAAAATGAAATAATATACAGGGTGTTCCATTAGAGATTCTGAAGTTTTGGCGTGTAACTTGATTTTAAAACACCCTGTATGTATATTTCAAGACATTTTTGAATCATAAATCGTAAGGAACTATACAACTTTTATATGCAACTTTTTTACCCAACTTGTATAGTTTTTGACATATCTCAAGGTTTCCAGACTTTATGCCCTCATTGTATATATATATAAATATATATATATATATATATATATATATATATATATATATATATATATATATATATATATATATATATATATATATATATATATATATATATATATATATATATATATATATATATATATATATATATATATATATATATATATATATATATATATATATATATATATATATATATATATATATATATATATATATATATATATATATATATATATATATATATATATATATATATATATATATATATATATATATATATATATATATATATATATATATATATATATATATTATATATATATTTTTTTTAAACTGCTGATAAACGCCGTATTCGAAAATATTAGAAACCATTCGTCTTTGAAACTGATTACTAACAAAATAAAAATATAAAACAAAAGTTTTCACGGCTTTGGGCAATTAAGAAATCATGGTTCTTGGTATTAGACAGTGTCAAAATGGAATCACTGTCCGACATTTCGACTCGATTGCACAAGGCATATTCAGGGATATTTACTTCAAGAGATCGAATTCCCGAACTCGGGAAGATTTAGGACTCCTATTTATAGCCAACCTGTGTTCACCGAACCCTGATCCGGTGTAATGATCAATCGTGCAATCAAACGCGTAACATCGGAAAGTGCTTCTATTTTAATTTAATCCCCAGAACCATGATTTTGTTGGCTAACCTCTAAGGGAAGGAAATCAACAATGATGCCAAAACTGGTGGCTATTTCGTGAACAACAAAAATAAGTTACTCTGCCAACTAGCCTCTGTCTTTAGATGCCGAGATGAAGATGTACCAAAATCTTTACATATGAAACAGCACCTAACCTCAAGTAGTGCAAGGAACAACGAGTAAACGACCCAGCATGACATTAGCAAGAACGATCATAAAAGCCACTCTTCGTGATTTAGATATGAATGCTCGTAAGTTATTAAACAACAAATATTACAACCCTTTATGATATTGCCGATGCGCAAGCAAAAATGATATATCAAGCAGTTACCTTTAAGCACAAAAAAAGTTCGAAGGACTTCTGGACAACCAAAAACCAGTGAAACCGCCACAAAACACCGTAAAAAAAGCGATCAAAAGTTTAAACGGCAGTTCAGATATTTTGGTCCTTCCAGCTGACAAGAGAAATGCCACTGTCGTCATGGACAAAACAGATTACATGGAGAAAATACTACTTTTGGACGACAGTACCAACAGAGTAATCCACACAGACCCGACAAACAAAATCGACACAACAACCTTATAAAAGTATCCAACCTACCAGCAGAGAAATAGACGTTAAGGCCTCACAGCTCTAGGATCCCGCATTTCTACAGACTACCTAAAAAACACTAGGTTAATGTATCACTACGACCTATCGTCAGGGCAATAGGATTGCCAACTTACAAACTTGGTAAATTCTTTCAAATATTCTTAATAAAATTACAGGAAACATACATTTATATATATATATAAATATATATATATATATATATATATATATATATATATATATATATATATATATATATATATATATATATATATATATATATATATATATATATATATATATATATATATATATATATATATATATATATATATATATATATATATATATATATATATATATATATATATATATATATATATATATATATATATATATATATATATATATATATTGGAAATTTGGCTTTAAACAAAATTAACTCATTTCCCTATGCATAGTGAAACCTGGTGGATTATTTTAGAACTCCCATAGAAACTGTCATGTACTGACAATAAACTGTGTCAATTTTTAACATATTGTTGGAGAGTTACTTTTTTCCCGATAAAAATGCTTTCAGAAAGAGAAAGAATAGAGATTCTTATGATGTTTGGATGGGGAGATCGCCAAAGAAATCTTGACGAAGTATGTGAACTTTTTAATCCACAGTTAGCAAAATTATCAAAACATTTCGTGATCATGGTTGTGTAAAAGATCTTCCCAGGACATGTAGGCCAAAACTAGATGATATGAAATTGAATGTTTTACTCAGTTATAACGAAAATCCACATTTACCTACAATTCAAGTAGCATTAGATTAATTAATGTTCTGCTTAGCGCACCGAAAATCAAACACAATCGTTGATGGTTTCTATTAATCTAATTTATTAAAATTGCATCGTAATATTCTAATTCGTACATAATTAAAATGCGAAGTCATCAATATTACAAGTTAATTAACTAAACCTAAGTCTATAATTCTCAGAAAAGCTGTGCTGGGCGTTTGTCAGTAATTGCTGAGTTGATACTTGCATTTATTGGAATAATAATAATTAGAAGTCAATGACTTTAAAATATAACATATTATATTTTCCCAGTACACCTTCCCGGCGAGAAAAAAAACAAAAAAAAAATATATTGTACAAATCTTAACCTAATTATAGTAACCCAAGTAAAACACTTACTATTATTACTATTATTATTATTATTATTTTTTTTTTTTGTGTATGTAATGCCCAACTTAACTAAGAATAATACATCTTAACTCTATTTTTGTGAACCAATACATGCTTATTATTAACATCTATTACCAAATTTGGGTTTCTATCTTCTACTACTTTGTATGGACCTATGTATAAAGGTTCGAATTTATTATTCATATTTTCATTTTTTAACAATACCTTACTACCTATATTATATACAATATTTTTAGAATTTTGGTCAGATTTTTCCTTACGTTTGTACTTTGATAATAATAAGTTATTTTTAGCATCTAGACAAGCAGTTTGAATTCTATACTTAAGTTCATTAGGATAGTCATCGAAATTATACAATGGATCACTATTTTCAGCAAGGTTTGATGGAAGTTTACAATATTTTCCAAACACAAGTTCGTAGGGACAATATTTAGTTTCGGTATGCACAGAATTGTTATACGCGAAGCACCAGTATGGCACCCACGTACTCGAATTTTCTGCATAATTTGAAATATGATTCCTTAAATATGCCCCTAAGTGCTTGTGGTTATTTTCTAAAGCACCGAGTGTTTCGTGGTGGTAAGCTGTTGAATTTAAAGTTTTTATTCAAGTAATTTACAAGATTCTTGAAAAATATTTGAAAGAAATTCCTTTCCTTGGTCTGTACAAATTTCTTGGGGAATACCGTACCTAAGTACAAAATTTTCAACAAAACTTTTGGATACTGTGAGTGTCTCTTTGTTTGGTAAAGCGTAACATTCAATAAATTTTGTTAGTTCGCACTGAATGGTAAGAATGTAAGAATTATCATTCATATCAGGTTTTATTGGCCCAACTAAATCAAGATAAATTTTTTGAAAAGCTGAAGATGATGTAGAGGTTATTACCAAAGGTTGCTTATTCGGATTACTATACTTATATCTTTGACAATCATTGCATCTTTTGACAAAAAGCTCCACATCCTTTTTCAACCCATTCCAGAAATAATATTTTTTAATATTATTAAACATGCGGTTAATACCAGCGTGTCCTCCTGTATGAAGGTTATGGAAATCGTTAAGAATTAATTGTCTGGTTTCCTTGTCTTCTACCCTTTTAACACTTTTAATAACACATAATTTAAGACCAATGTTCAATATTTCATTTTTGTACTGCGATATCTCTTTTATAAATTGACTAGTCTGATTATTTTTTACTATGCATAGTTTTGTAATATTATATTTTTTACATGTAATAGCAAGATTCCTCAACGATGTACCTAGGTCATGCGTCGATCGGCAATCTTGGCAAAAATAAATAACTTGAGATTCTTCATCATATAAAATTTCATTACTGCAGTATTTATTAAATATTTTATTTTTATAATTATTGAACAATGCTCTCTTTATCGGTATTAATTCTACACTACAAACGGGACGTTTTAATAACTCTACGATTCCAGGGTGATCAGTCCTTTCGTCAGTAGAATTTATTAATTCTTCCTGTTGAAGCAATTTTTGTTTTTTCGCTTGTGCTCGAGTAATCACATTCATACTTTCATTTATTCCTCTTAATTCGTTCATGTCTATTTTTATACGCGATAAGGCATCCGCGCTTACGTTACTTGACCCTTTAATGTAATTTATAGTAAAATCGTACTCCTCTAGCGTAAGTCTAAATTTAGTTAACCTACTCGAGGGATTTACCATTTTAAATAAATATACTAGTGGTCTATGGTCTGTAAAAATATCAAATTTCTTACCATATAAATATGGCCTAAAATGCTTGACACTTCAAACTACGGCCAATAACTCTTTTTCAACTGTGCAATAGTTTTGTTCAGCTGAGTTTAGAGTGCGTGAAGCATAAGCTATAGGCTTATCATTATTATTACATAGAACAGATCCTATGGCATATCCACTAGCATCGGTTTTTAAAATAAAAGTATTGTTTTCTGAGAAATCTGGGTATTCCAGTATAGGGGGGTTCATAAGTAATTGTTTTAATTTATCGAAAGATATTTGGCATTCCTCAGTCCAATTAAATAATCTTCCTTTTTTGGAAAGTTCGTTGAGGGGACGTGCTATATGTGCAAAATGTTTAATGAACTTTCTATAGTAATTTGCAAATGCAACGAAGCGTTTTGCCTCGTCGGAATTTTTTGGAATTGGATACTCAGCTATGACTTTGGACTTTTCGGGGTCTGGAGATATTCCCTCCGAAGAAATGCAATGCCCTAAATATAAAATTTGTTTCTTAAGAAAATCGCATTTACTGGGATTGAGCTTCAAATTTACTTCTCTAAGTCTCTGCAGAACCTTAATGAGATTTATGTTATGATTTTGTAATGAATTGCCAAAAATAATAAGATCGTCTGAATAAATAAAACACGAATCGTAATTTAGTCCAGAAAAAGCGACAGTCATTAATCTAGAAATGCACCTGGGCTAATTTTTAATCCCATTGGCAGCCTTTTCATTTGAAATTGGGCTTCGTTAATAGTGAAAGCAGTGTATGGCCTACTATCTGGATGTAATTCTAGTTGATGATACCCTTGGGAAAGATCTAAATGTGAAAAATAAATTGATCCAGATAATGAGTCCAAAATTTCGGCAATGCAAGGTAATGGCATTTTTTCATCTTTTACTTGTTTATTAAGTAACCAGTAATCGACTACAACCCTCCATTTTTTCACCATATTACTACTCTTTTTTGGTACTATTAAAAGAGGTGAAGACCATTCGCATCTAGTTTCTTCAATAATACCCTCATCAAGCATTTTCTTTACTTGTTTATTAATTTCTGATTTTTGTGCTTGGGGTAGTCTATAGGGTTTCACGTAAACTGGTGATGAATTTTCTTTTAAGTGTATTTTTTGTTTATAGAGATTAGTAACACTAAGAGCGTCACCTTCTAGATGAAAAACATCGGCGTATTTAGCACAAATTTTCTCAATAGAGGTTTTTTCCTCCTGATTTAATAAAGAAAAATTTATTGAGTCTAATACTTTATCAACACGGTTTACAGAAAGATTATCATTATTGTGAAAATTATAAATTTGAAAGTTTGATATAGGCTCTAATGTAGGTTTGTAATTTTTAATGTTAATTTCGCGATCATTTACGTTTAAAAATCTAACCGGTATTTCTCCATTTTTACTTTTCACTATAGTTCCTGCAACAAATACTCCTTCTCTCACTTCTTCCGATATAATAACATATTCACCCTCATTATCTGCTTTACAATATTTAATCGCCTCGCTTCTTGGGGGTATTTGTAAGTTAAAGTCAGTATTTGATAACATTGGTAGGGATATTTGATAGTTATCACAGCACAAGGAAAACAAAAAGGTTTCATAATTAATACTAGCTTTATACTTAGCAAAAAAATCTGAGCCTAATACTCCCTGTATATTTGGAACAAATTTATTTAGAACTGAGAAATCATGCTGAATATTGTAATTATTTAATGCAATATTTAAATTTACTGATCCTCCAGAAAGTATAGAACCTCCTACACCTCTTATTTCGATTATTTTGTCTATATCTATTTTTTCGTTTTTATCTAAAGTTTCATAAAAAAATAACACTAATACTAGCACCGGTATCTAATAAAAAAAATAACTCTTTCATACCATATCTCACGCGCACAAAATTCATACCATTTAAATTTAAGTTAACATATTTTCTACTTTTAGGTACGAAAAAATCGCTGATTAGATGATTCCCCATTTTGCTGTTGGATTTGTGAGCCTGTAATTTCCGTATCTAACACATTTACATAATTTCTATTATAAGTGTTTTGATTTTGATGACCGCGGTAATTAGTACGGCCTTGATTAGTGCCTCGACCTCGAAGGCTTCCATTGTACTTACGATTAAAATTTCGCGTAGCATAATAATTATTATTGTTTATATTCCTGGGTCTATTATTACTTGATTGCCCCTTAAAATTTCCCCTGAAAGGTCGATTTCCCCTGTAACTAGAGTTTCTGTGAGAATTTCTTCCAAAATTTCTTTGATGCATGTGAAAAATAGATTGTGAGGAATCTGAAGGTTTTAGTACTTCCTCGGAAGCGGCACCTACTATGGCGTCTTTTAAAGAAGAATATTCCCTAGCCTTAATTATCGTGCGAAGTTCGTTGTTTCTCAAGCCGTTTGAAAAAGCGTTTATAGCTAATTTTTCGTTTACTTCTTTTAACACTTCAATTTTATTGTTGTCATTATCTGCCTGTGCCAATGTTAAATTAATAAACAACTCCTCAATCGATTTTCCATATTGGTTTATAGATTTATTATGTTGCTTACTATTATGTAATTCGGTTGCCAAAGCGGCAGCAGATTTTTTTGGGATTAGATGTTGCTTTATGTCGGAAATTAAAGTGTCAATAGAATTATAGCTAAGCTTTAAACGAAGTTTTGCATTTGGAGTTAGCCTGGTTTTCAAAACATAATTAATTAAAAGCAATTTACCAGCATTATCTAACATATCGCTATAAAGTTGAATAGAATCAATTAGTTGATTAGTAATATTTTCCGAACCATCTAAACATGGAAGCAGAGATGCTGCCGTTCTTATATCGAATTTATCCGTCATATTTATTTCCCTATTTATACTACCTAACCTATTTAAGAGTAATTGCTTAGAATCACTAATATATTTTTCTATTTCACTAAAAATACTTTTAACTTTATCAGTATTAGCTATTTCACTTTGTACCTTACTAAATTCTATTTTTAAAGACTGAAACTTAATTTCTAACAACCCACTGTCAGTCAATAATTTATTAACCCTGGCCAAACTTTCTCTTCTATCTGCGGGTTCTTTACCAACATTAGCAAAAAATTTTTTAGCATTTTGACATAATTCATTTAAATCGCTTACAAATACACTAGCCATTTAATAATTAAATTAAAAAAAAATAAATTTTTATTTTATCTGACCTCATATCCATCTTTCCTCCAAATATGTGTGTTGAGTGAAGTCCTTCCGCTAGGAGCTGATGGTTAAAGTTGCGAACTAGTGACCTTTTCGTAGAAGCTGACGGGTCCAACGTTGCGAACTAGCGGCATTGCGCCCACTACTAGCCCGTTCCCACGATGCCAGCCCCGGCTTGGGTGCTAGTTGACGTTCCCGATGGGTCCGATAAATCGAACCAAAATCGTCAGGGTGAATAGTCTTCTCTCTTACACTAACTCTTGGCTTCTTCTTATTTCTGCTCTAATATTTTTTAGCAAATTTTTTCTGAATCTTCTATAACAATAGTAACCAATTGCTGTTACTACAAAAGCAGCAATTATTAGTCCAGCGACTTCAAGAAGGGATACGTATTTATCTTGTCCTTGTGTTGCTGTTGTTGTTGATCCACCACTATTTCCAGATTGAGCAATTATTATTTCTTCCTTTACCTCCTTTGACTGATTTTTTCCCATCTTTTTACACTCTCACTTTTTTTTTTTCACCAACACATTATCTAACACTTATTCCAAAAAACATTTTTTTTTTTTAGCTGGCAGGGTCGCCATGTAATGTTCTGCTTAGCGCACCGAAAATCAATTAATTTTGGTCTACAGAGAATCCCCATTGGGCTCAAGTGGCTCATACGCAATATCCCGAGAAACTCAATATTTGGGCTGGAATATTTCAAGATAGAATTATAGGTCCATAGTTTTTCGACGTAAATTTAACCGGCGAAATTTATCTTGATTTTTTACAACTCGAGTTGATTCCTGCCTTAGCTCAATTGTATCCAGGTAATGAGCCCGATATGCCTACTGCAGCAATGTGGTTCCAACAAGATGGAGCACCACCTCACTACGCGCTACCTGTTCGGCAGTATCTCAGTGAAATATTTCCTAACAGGTGGATAGGACGTCGTGGTCCCTACGAATGGCCGGCCAGGTTCCCTAGATTATTTTCTGTGGGGATATTTAAAGAGCAAAGTTTATTTGAACAGACCTCCTAATATCGATGCGCTGAAAAATCGTATAAGAGATGAAATCCGACAAATCCCACCCACTTTCATTCGAAATCTACAACAAGAGTTCATCAATCGATTAGGATTCTGACAGGAAGTGAACGGACAACAGTTTCAGCATTTATTACGTTAAAACGCATCATTTAGAATTTTAGACTATCGTTGTTAATCGTTATTAAAAAAATTTTGTAAAACAGTTTTCTCATTTTTTTATCTCAAAAACAGTTGACTTTAGGGATAGGGTATGCTTAATAAAATATGATCAGAATTTCATGTAGATTCTTAAAATGAAATAATATACAGGGTGTTCCATTAGAGATTCTGAAGTTTTGGCGTGTAACTTGATTTTAAAACACCCTGTATATTTCAAGACATTTTTGAATCATAAATCGTAAGGAACTATACAACTTTTATATGCAACTTTTTTACCCAACTTGTATATATATATATATATATATATATATATATATATATATATATATATATATAATATATATATATATATATATATATATATATATATATATATATATATATATATATATATATATATATATATATATATATATATATATATATATATATATATATATATATATATATATGTCATTCATTATAGGAATTTAAAACAGACTTTGACATTGGGAGTGATGTTAACAAAAATTCAAAAAAAATCTTTCGTTTAAGGAGTCATAATGGTTGAAGAAATATATTAAACTCAATACAGAATTACGTCAACAAGACAAAAATGAATTTGAATTTTTTTTAAACTGCTGATAAACGCCGTATTCGAAAATATTAGAAACCATTCGTCTGTGAAACTGATTACTAACAAAATAAAAATATAAAACAAAAGTTTTCACGGCTTTGGGCAATTAAGAAATCATGGTTCTTGGTATTAGACAGTGTCAAAATGGAATCACTGTCCGACATTTCGACTCGATTGCACAAGGCATATTCAGGGATATTTACTTCAAGAGATCGAATTCCCGAACTCGGGAAGATTTAGGACTCCTATTTATAGCCAACCTGTGTTCACTGAACCCTGATCCGGTGTAATGATCAATCGTGCAATCAAACGCGTAACATCGGAAAGTGCTTCTATTTTAATTTAATCCCCAGAACCATGATTTCTGTAGTTAGCTAACCTCTAAGGGAAGGAAATCAACAATGATGCCAAAACTGGTGGCTATTCCGTGAACAACAAAAATAAGTTACTCTGCCAACTAACCTCTGTCTTTAGATGCCGAGATGAAGATGTACCAAAATCTTTACATATGAAACAGCACCTAACCTCAAGTAGTGTAAGGAACAACGAGTAAACGACCCAGCATGACATTAGCAAGAACGATGATAAAAGCCACTCTTCGTGATTTAGATATGAATGCTCGTAAGTTATTAAACAACAAATATTACAACCCTTTATGATATTGCCGATGCGCAAGCAAAAATGATATATCAAGCAGTTACCTTTAAGCACAAAAAAAGTTCGAAGGACTTCTGGACAACCAAAAACCAGTGAAACCGCCACAAAACACCGTAAAAAAAGCGATCAAAAGTTTAAACGGCAGTTCAGATATTTTGGTCCTTCCAGCTGACAAGAGAAATGCCACTGTCGTCATGGACAAAACAGATTACATGGAGAAAATACTACTTTTGGACGACAGTACCAACAGAGTAATCCACACAGACCCGACAAACAAAATCGACACAACAACCTTATAAAAGTATCCAACCTACCAGCAGAGAAATAGACGTTAAGGCCTCACAGCTCTAGGATCCCGCATTTCTACAGACTACCTAAAAAACACTAGGTTAATGTATCACTTCGACCTATCGTCAGGGCAATAGGATTGCCCACTTACAAACTTGGTAAATTCTTTCAAATATTCTTAATAAAATTACAGGAAACATACATTTATATATATATAATATATATATATATATATATATATATATATATATATATATATATATATATATATATATATATATATATATATATATATATATATATATATATATATATATATATATATATATATATATATATATATAAGGCACACATTCGATTCAGTCGCCCGTTGTGTTATCTCAAATATACATGCAATATATTGATAGATTTTAATATAACTGTTTTAAGTGTTTCACGAGTGCAAAAATAAAAAAAAACCGTTTTGTTGATTATGTGCCATCCATTGGAGCCGTTATTTATCTTAATGTTGAACACATGGCTCCTTGTCGTATGAAATAGATACTCAACTTTTAATGATTCTAATTTATTTATTTATATATTATTATTTAAACAAAGTACGCGTTTGTTGTCCTTTGATGTTTTCTACTAATATATCGTGTTTTCTTTATAATGTCCTATATGATGTGTAATATTTAATTTATATAAGGCTTATAAGATGCACCTAATTAACTTATTGATTTTAATTTTTGATTTTTTCCGTTTTTCAAAAAATAATAAGAAAAAATAGACAGTATCAACGTAATCTTTTAATATAGTACAAACGAAAGAATAATATAAAATCGAAACGACTTCAGCTCATAAGAAGCTTTTTCTTGTACTAAACCCGAATATCAATAAATTTGAAGATATTTTAATGTACTAATTTATCATCAGTACTAAAATTGCAATAAATTTTTAAAACTCTATTACCCTCCTCCTTGTCTATTTGGCAGCGAATCGCAGGAACTAACACCAGAAGTAGTACTTTCAGTCATTGAACTATTTCTCTGTCGAATACTGACATTTTCAAATCTTTGTTCTGAATCAAACCCGTTGCCAGTATCAAATGTTTTTGATTCAGACAGTGTTCTTTTATGGAAGGCTTCATGGGGTGATCGAGCCACAGGCAAAGTCCACTGCTTTATATTCTTCAATCCTTTAAAAGAATAAGTCAACTATCATGTATATGTATAGAAATATTTCTCTCTGGAATTTCCATTTAAGGGAGAACTGCACGCAAAAAGTGAAAAACTGGCGACAAGGTCTAGTCAAGTTCAAAGTAAGATGAAAAGATACCTACGTATTAGAAAAAACTTCCTGCACGTCCGACCTCAAAAAAATGTGTTATGTATAGGCAATTTAAGTTACATTTCGTTTAAAAATGGGTTGAAAAGGGTTCACGCGCTGCAGAAATACAAAGACATGAATACGATTTACCATTTCAAATTTTGCGGTTACGTAGACAAAGGATCAATGCAAGGCAGTAAAGAGCCATTTTGTGGAAAAAAATTATATGCGACGGCATTTGCATCAAAAAGTGGTCGAAAAATGGTCGAAAATGGACAAATCTACTTCTATTTTATAATTCTAGATTAGATTTTTTCATAAAAAATCGCATTTAGCGCCCAACTATACATATTTCCCTATTGAAATCACATTGAAGCTAATACATATCTCTTATAGTTTTAACATAATATTGCAGCGGCGGAAGGCTTGCAAATGATCCATAATACTGCGTGCAGTTCCCCCTTAAACCCTTAGCACTCTGATACAATTTGAAGCAAATTACCTTAACCCATTAAATCCGATTTTAGTACATAAATATGTATCAAAACATATTTCATTTAACTCTTTTTACAATTATTTTGTTGTTTATAAAAAAAACTACTAAATGCGCTTTACCTCCTTAAAATTAAGCAAAACCAATGAGTGCTATTTTGATTTTATGTATAATTAAAATATTTTTTAGATATAAGTTTTCACCTACATCAAGTTTTTTAAACTTTTATAAGGAATAATGGACTAAGTACCAAAACTAACAACCATATTTGTTTTTAACTAAAGAGGTTTCGACCATTTTTACAAACTTACTCAATATTTTTAGACACATTCCCCTTTGCCCCCCCCCCTGCGTAGGCCACTGCAAAGAAAAGTAAAGTTTACGTTGGTTAGTCATATTTAATCAGCCAGCATCAATGATTCTAAACAAGGAGTGCTTGTTTCTCTTTTTCATACGTTGGCCATCGCAGAAATACGGCAGCGTCGTACTGACTTCACTGAGTGTGCTGAAAATATAGTTTACATGGGGGTTTTACATGATTTCATAGGTTTCATTAAATCTATGTACTTTATTTCTCGGATTTTTAGTATTCTTAACTGCTTCTAAAATCTCTTAACTTACTTCTGAGTCATATATTTGGTATAAAAATACTAAAATTTTCAAATTTTCAAGACTAAGTGTTTAAAGCTCATAATATAAGTTTTCTTGTTACAAACAGTTACTACGAAATATTTTCACCTTCTAAATTTACACATTTCTAAATATATAGTAATAATCGTAATTTTTTATTTAACACCAAGAAACATAAAAAGTACATCCTATCAGTTCTAACAGAAATGCTATGAAACAGGTCACGCTGCCGTCCCCGGCCAAAGAACTTGAGCCAGCATCTCTTGGTATGTGACTTACAGGGTTATAGATATTTTAATTCCGTAAATCAATCTTAGCCAGCCATTTTTTACTTTTTGGATACGTCTGCCTCAAAGGCATCCAAACAGGGAGCTGTGAGCATATCAAACGCCCACTTTGTCCCATTTTTAATATTTATCCTCAAAACTGGGCAATATTCTAAGGTACGTCTTTTCATAAGGAGTTCCTATCTAGAATTTAACTACTCAAAAACTCTTTGAAAAGATCGCCTCGGTCATATGTCATAGTTTTCTAAATAAACGTAAAACTATCATAGATGCAGAACACGGCTTTCCCAATGACCATTCAGTAAACCGTGCTAACTTTAAGTTTCTACAATCCATATATTTCTCTTTAGATGATAACTGCTATATGTTGTCAGTCTTATTCAACCTGATTAGCGCTTTTGATTGTGTGGATGGTGAGATCCTAATCCAAAGTCTTAGGGCATTTGACCTGAGGAACAGTATTAATGAACTTGTTGAGGCTTTTTTAATCAAGCATAATATCCGCGTGAAGATTGGAACAGTTCAATTGCTCTATAAAAATCAAAAAATCGGTGTATCTCAGAGAAGTGTTTGGCTCCTTTACTATTTTTATTATTTATAAATGATATTGAACAATACCTTAGTCCTAAAAAAAGTGATCATTTAATATAGTACGGCGATGACACAGTCTCACTAGGCCTTTTGAAATTAAAATCCGAACATGCCGGCGCCGGAATATTCATGAGGAAGTCAGGCTGAGAGCGGAGAATGAAATCCGCATTCACTCAGACCATCAGGTGGCCCTGCAGAACATCGTCAAAATTAAAATATAACAACACTAGGGATTCGCATAAGTGATTTTTTTGTCTGTTTTCTTATTTAAGCATTGTCAATGAGGGAATCTGAGTTTTAGAGTCGAATAAGCCCTTTTGAGTATAGCATTTACATACACCCTAAATCTTAGTTTAAAACCCATGATCACTTCTAGCGATTTATACCTGTCAACAAATTCCATAGCTTACAATCCGATATCTCTTCCAAACAGAATACGAATTGATTTACTGAGTTTTGTAGAATTAAGTAATCTAGAGATGTTTTGTTCATTGTAACTATATCCTTATTATTTTTTTTTTTAGTTTCGGAATGTAAATCAGAAATCTGAATGATAAACAGAGTTGAGTATCATCAGCATATACATGGTAATAACAAAATTCAAGTTTGGAATAAAAATTAGATGTATTCAATTGATACTCCAGTATATCACCATGCGGTACACTCTGGTTAATATTTGGCGGTATGCCTATTATGCCCTTAAGGTTGACTTGCTGAATCATTCTGTGAAAATAATTTAATGAGGTTAATAAATGAAGGATAAAATCCAATATTACTTAGAACCTCTGCTTATATTAAAATTCAACATTAAAGCATTGGCATAATCCAATTGTATTAAATCTTCTGATTGTACAGTAATTATAACAACCATGTTACGCATGCCAGTAGCAGTGGCGAAGGAACGGCGTTTTAAACATCCTGACAATTTATGAGGAAATATATTAATTTTAAATTTATTCACGTGTAATCTAATTTAATTATCAATCATCTTCTCTAGGATCTTGAAAAGCACAGATAGCATACTAATTTAGCGTAAGTGATTGAGTTCAGTAGCTAGTGAAATTTTACCCAAAGGTATCGCAAGGTGCAGTTTTCATGCAAAGGGAACTAATATGTAAAAACATGTGTTTACAAGCCTAAATATAATCATAATGTATGTTAACATAATTATTTAGTTTTATTAATTTTTTATTTATACAATAAATTTCAAATTCTGTAAAATCCTCGGTAGTATTATCATCCTTTAAGCTTAAACTAGAACCCTATTCATTAAGAGGTTTAAATTTAGACCAAGTCTAACTTGACATTTATAAGTTTAAAATGACATAAGCAACAATTGAACAAATAATTTTTCTAAATTTCTAAATTACAAAATGACAGTGGCATAAGCAAAATACAACTGGTGAACTAACAGTTTTAGTTACCATGTCAATTAAATTTGTTCTAACTCTTTTTAGTAAATACGGGGATAAAAGACTAAGGTATCTTGTCTTGGTAAAGAAGTTTTAACGGACAATATAACAGTGCGTTTGTAGTTTAGTTTTCTTAATGGGCCCTTGTCACGCATCTTTTGTATCTCTCTAATGTCCGTTGTTATCCACGGCGAATAAGTGTGGCGTTTAATACATTAAAAATTTTTTGACGCCCCATGCAAGAAAAATAACTTAATCAAATTCATAAAACCGATCCCATTATATTGCCTCTAAATCCCTTTGAAAACTTATGATTAATTCTTTTAATGTATCTATACATATAATTGGGTGCTTTATTTAAATTAGGGCCGCTCAAAATTTTAAACGTTAACAAAAGATGATCCGATATATTTGATTGGGTTGCATTTTCTTCAAAAACTGTCAGGTTACATTTTTATAGTTACAGATAAAATGATATTAGAAATTGTGACTTCTAGGATTGCACCTTTGAAATGTTGACAAATAGAAAATATTTTCAGACATATTTCATACAAATTTAGTACAAAAATAATTGTTGTTTATTACCAGGACTAAATGTAGGCGATGTTGAATATTCAATTAACCTCTCATCTTCCTCGCTTAAAGTAATTTCATCATCTTCGCGCGACGGATCAGGGATTTCCCTTCCTTCATCCCATATAGATGTAGTAAAATACGAAATATATAAAGAATCCATGAGCTCATCTTGCAAAACTGGCCATTGATCATGCCTAGAAAAAAACGTTTTACATCAAAAATTATTATTTGATTGTTTTAGACTTAGTTGTTCCACCGTGTTGGAATTGAATCAAAATATAATCAGTCTATCTTTGTTTAATTAGTGTGTACTTTTATAGATATCAAGTTCACGAAAATGGTTTAAATATAATTACATACACGACATGCAGTCATACGCGTAAATACAAAGCAATAAGCAAATACATTTTCTACACGCAAAACTTTTTATGCAAAATAATTTCATGCAAAAAAGGTTTACTTTAAATAAAAAAAAATCTGGACGCATTTTTTACTGAAGGGAAACTTTAGTGAATAAATAGCATTTTACGAGCAAAATATATCCCTTATACGGAGAAAGGGAAATGACTGCAAATATTTTAACACGTGAAAGTGCAAAATGTAAAAAAGTTGATAAGTCAAAATTTAACCATTCCAGAGGAAAGAAATTAAAGTTGTTACTGAATGTCTTGTTTCATTTTAGTATCCAAGACTATTAGTTAGATTACTATTAAGTCAATAGTGAAAAGTTTTTGTTTTAAAAGTCCCAATATAAAAAAAGTACTAAATAAACACCCAACATCCAATTTGTCAACAAGCACCTGCCACTAGAGTTCTTTTTTTTTGTTACTGTAAACAGATAAAAACTTCCCACATATTTTGTCTGTACCTACTTATGTTAATGTAATTTCGAACATGGATATGTGCTACAGTGATATTCGTGCTTGAAAATGTATGTAACAGTGAAATGTGATATACACACATTTAGTTGCAACAATTTATAAGGAATGAATTCCAAATAAAAGGCTATTAAAGAATAGATCATTTGTGTCAGTGTCAACGTGCATTAGAAACAGGAAGCATAATGCCAACTAACTGATTTCAAAAATTACAAGCGTTTTTTATCTATAATATTTATTTAGGTATTCACGTTTTAGTGTATCTCAATTTTTAAAAGATATATATTATAGTTATGTAGTTAGTACTAATACCTATTATGTCTTGTAGCCAACCATCCATTCAGACAAAGTTCATCAGCGCCAAGGGAAGTCGTTGCAACTAACCCCAATGCATAAAACGCCGAACTTCTCACGCCATATACTGGACACTTAGTTGCAATACGAATCATATTTCCCACAAATTCCAAGGAGTTTAAATACACAAACCCTCGATTTGAGGTACTAAGGTGAGCTATAGCCCACAGAGCTGCTTTCAGTTTTAGTATTTCGTCCTCAGTATTGCATTTAGCGTTCCGGATAAGCTAAAAATATTATACTTTAAGCATAATATAAATACGAATGAATATTAGGTTCTCTGTTAATACATTCTTTATTTGAATTAAAATTAATAATTTATAGAAACTTTATCAAATATTTAATCATAAAATACAAAGTTGAAAAACCTATGAAACTATTACAATTTAATCTAGAGCAGAAACACAATTTGGCATTTTGTAAAGTAATTCAAGGCCTAATATTACTTACATCGATCATAGTATTTATAGAGCCATTGGCTGTTAACATCTGGAATCCGTCAGCATGTTGGTTCAATTCACCATACAGATGGGGCGGCAAAAAAACATCTTTCCTAAATAAACATACAAATATATTAGAGACAGTAAAGCATGCATTCTATATTTCTTCCAGAAGATTCTAAACTTCCTGTATAATATATCGATACGTGATTTTTAAATCTATTAACAGAGAACATCGTTTAGTTAATAAATTAATCTTTATTACAAGATCAGAACATTCCTTTTATAAAACAGACTAATAATACTAATGAGTATGCCTAGACTACATTGAGTCACTTGTGTATCTCCCTGACTATGGCACTGACCCTGCAGTGGTGAGTCAGTGTTCTTTGAACGTGTTTTATCTTCATATCTGATAAAATAGCCACATAGTATAAATGAAACTCTTTCATGTTTCTGTTCATTCTGTAAGGAGAAGAGTGTCACTTAACTACATATTGTGAATCTTTGTCGCTTTGTGATGACGATTTTAGTCATTTAAGTTGTGTAGCGCAAAGATACTGAATAGCAGCAAGCTTTGTCGCTTTCCCGATGAGAAACTGAATACCAAAGAGCGTGCCACTATGTTGTAAAACATGTGACAATATTTATGTTTAGTGGGATATTTTTTTCTTCCATCGCAGTATGTACCTACTGTGAAAATTGCGCTCAACTAAATATTGAGTAACAATCAATACTCAGATCCACAGCCCCGTATGCGCCTTAAAAGACTCACTGTTTCAATCAAGATTAGAATAAACTCAACTACACGAATTTTTCTTCGCGCGCCGTTGTAATGAATTAAAAAATCTCTTACACATTTTTGGACCTCTATAGGATTTTTTAATATAGTAATCTGTACCCTGGAAGAAGTTTTATTTTATTTCTCATAGCACTAATTGTATCTGAAAGTTACAAACCCCTTTACCATTAATTTGAACCAATTATTACCAAATGCTCAAAATCTGGATACTCATGGCTCTCCGTCTATTAGTGAATATCACATGTTTGCACAGAGAAATAATATCACAAATCGGTTAACATATTGGCAGATCTCTAAAATACCACAGAGTTAAAAGTAAATAATTCCTTTAATTTGCCAATAAAAAGTACAAGGTAAAGCAAAATCCCTTTATAACTAATAGCAGTTAAGTCTTAAGATTTCACGTTGTTAACTGAATCCAAATAATAGAGAAAACAGATACCTAAAAACTATTTTGGAAGAGTTTATAGTTGTTATGGATACTACTACTGAAATCTCCTAATTTGGAAAATTCAGGTACGAATCGTGTACCATAAAGCTACTGAATCAGAGTTAATAAAACAAACAAATCACACAGCCCTAAGCAATAAAAGTAATATTGATGATGGTAATATTATGAATGACAACTGGTGTCATCAAGAATGTCAGAAAGGAATATTGAGGCATTAGATCTTAAGAACTAGATAAATACATGCAAGCGGTATTACTTTGCTCATAGAGTCCGAACAATTGCGGAGGAAGACAGAAGAAGGAACAGTTACCCAAAGGGTCAGATAACATGAAAATATCCCTATCAAAGCACCATCCGTTTGAAATGTGAGATATCTGGGATGAGTGAAATGTTTTTTTTTGAGGAAGAACAATTCCCCGAAAACTTACCTATAGACGCTCCTACTTCCGGTTAAGTTAGACATTCTAGTATCGTATTTTCCGTCTTCGTTTCTTTGATGCAAAGTCAGAGTATCAGATATATCTCCTTCCACTAATTTCACATATCTGTAGTTCATATGCGTGTCCCATTTTCCTATTATATCCAGCAGCTACAAAATAATGCCAGTTGTAAGTGTCATCAG
The DNA here is from genome assembly GCA_030620095.1 of Kuschelorhynchus macadamiae. Lineage (NCBI taxonomy): Eukaryota > Metazoa > Arthropoda > Insecta > Coleoptera > Curculionidae > Kuschelorhynchus > Kuschelorhynchus macadamiae. Next base: position 545,546 of record JAUTXW010003977.1, read on the forward strand.
TCAGACAAAAAAAAACTAAATATACATAGAAGTTCTCGACTCTACACAAAAACATATTTTAAATCTGTATAGTTACAATACAATAATGCATAATTCAGTGAAGCCTCGAAGAAATAGAGACACTAAAATTATCTTACGCTATATAATATATACGTTTTTATAAACAAAATATAAACGCGTACGAATAGAAACTGTATTCGTCGCGAGAAAGAAAGCTTCGAAAATGCCAAATGTGATTTTGGCGAAACGTCAGCAAAAAGAATGTATATATATATATATATATATATATATATATATATATATATATATATATATATACTTTGAGATTGATTCCTAGAACCACAACAGAAAACATATTCCTAAGCACATTTTCCTATGTATTTGGTTGGTAAACGTTTCGACTAGAATCTAGTTTTCATCAGGGCTACAAAAATTTATTGGGGTTAAAATTTTTAAATGTATATTTTGTTCGACTCACCTAATAAGATCATTCCTTAAAAAATTAAAAAAAGGTTCATGTTTGACATCACACGATAAAATCTTATTCATGAATAGAAAGTTAACATTTTGACAATGGGTACACAGGTACACAATTCAAAATATAGACATAGATGGGCACAATATTTAAAACATAGAACAGGCACAGTGTTCACGTGCATTTATCTATAATTGTGGAATAGTACATGTTTATATATTTTGGATGGTAGTGGAGATTTTTTTATATATCAAATAACAAAATAAATTTGACGTGTTTCATGGATTTTTAAGAACACATTTTAAGCTTTTCCCCTCCTAAGGGTGGAATTTTTAGATAATTGTTTAGGAAAACCACTGATGAAAAAATTGTTTTTATGCGTTTCAAAAACCCTTTCTCGCACCTACATCATAAAAATCATGTCCATGCCAAAGTTGAGCGTATGATCTTTTAACGGTATTAGAGATAAGATGATCAATAAGTCAGTGGATTTCTCTTCTATAAGTATATACATTTGTGTATATATATAAAAAAAATGGAATTATTAATATTATTTTGTTTAATATATTTGTCTGCATATATAATAACCCCCCATCATATATGATTTTTAAACATCATTTTCGGTTAGGCAAGATATAAATTATTAGTTAATAATACTTACTATTTTAACAGCCTAACTTGATATTCCTTATTTATTATTTTCCTATTTAATAAGTAATTCTTTGTAAAATAATTAGGCACTCCAACGATCTGTCACGGTCATGTCATTTTTGGGTTGTCGTAGGACAAACAAATTGATTTAGCCAATGAGACTTAACTATTGGTTTGATAAGTCCCACAATAAATTGGTCAAATAGCTGTTGTAGGACAAGCAGCTGTTTTTTTGGACTGCCTAATTGGCAATTACATTTAAGACAAAAGTTTACTATTTTATCATTGGTCAAGTTGCGCTATTAGATGTAATTTTTAAACAAACCCTAGGTTGTCAACCTATGCTGTCGTAGGACATGACAGAGAGAATTAATATCACTTTGTGACATTATTATTGTTAGTTGCTTGTCATGAAATTGCATATTTAAAACCATTTCACAAATTATCTGAATTTATTTTCATAAAATCTTTGTTGAAATGTGAAGTAATAGTACGACTATAAAAAATAGAAAAAACATTTTAGTAATCGTAAGGAATATTATTAATTGCAAATCAATATTGTATCAATATTACCTTATCCTCGCAATGCCTCTTATATCCCTTTTCTGTTGAAAGCAATTTTATAGCCAACAGTTCGCCTTTTTCGCCCAACTTGCCTAAATTGAGTGGCAAGTCTGTTAAAGTTTCGAGGCATTCTGGGGATTCGCAGGCTTCCTGTAGGGTTGACAGTGCCGACAGACTAACCTTTCTGAAAGCAATAATTGAAATTATTACAATTAAAAAATTAACAAAAATCAATTTTACTTAAAAGAGGCTTAAAAATCAATGTGACATATTGAACGAAATGATAAAATAATATAAAGATCTGTCAGATAAAGATATACAGGTAAATCAAAGTTTTTATTAGGTATAGTTCAGTATACCAGGTCACCTAGAATTGATGTACACTTCCTTCTTCACTTTTTTAAAAAGAAAATAATATATACGCGAGGATCTAAAGATCAATTTTTATGCACAATTTTTTAAACCTCCCTCGTCTTGAGATCGATTTTTTTATAGTAATTTTTCATCGATATTCTTATAATGCAACCATAAAATGTATTTATAAGAAATGTTTGATTTTGACAGTAGCAATATAATTTTACATTATCGTTAATACTACAGAAATAAACTAAATCATACAAATGCCAAATACAGCATCTGTTTAAAAATTACTTTAATAAAAGACGCGAATGGAAGAATGGACAATTATATGTGAATCTGATATTTACAAATTTTTACTTATTAGATCAATAGGAAAATATTAACAGATGTTCGGTCTCAATATGTGACCAAGTAATAATGAGTGCAACGTTTCAATTTTTACTTTAATCTTTAACTGATGATTATATTATATTTTGACATGTACAGCTGTAATCATGAAAAAAATGTACAGGTCTTATGACTACGTTTGCCAGTTTTGCTTAAAACTTTTTTGTCCCGTAATAGTAAAATGTAAGGTTTCAACATGTTTTCTTGAATTTCCGTGAGTCCATCTAAAGCGGACATTTTTGGGATACCTATATTTAAATAATTTGCTATTTCTTCAACAAAAAATTTTATTGTTGCAGTTCCATTAAATAAAGATCTAATTTTATTTGACGGCCACTGGCTTGTATTATCACTATAGTTATACCATATTCTTCGACTTGAATACATTAATGTTTTTATGTGTTGTTTTTCAAAAATTTCATTTTCTTTATTAAGTACATTATTTTTTTGAATAATTTCCTAATTTTTTAAAAATCAGTTTTTTGATACAATAATTTATAAATAAAATTAAAAGAACTGTGCAACCAGGTAAGGAAAATTTAGGAATGGGTTTAAGAAGAAGTAATGTAAAATAATGGGGTCAAAAAGAAAAAAGAAATTGTCAATGTCAAATTTGGCAGATGTTAACAGTTCACAATGAAGGAAAAACTGATTATGAAAGTTTTTACTTGTCATTAAAATATCCATAAGATAATAATTTACACAGTACTTAAAAAGGTTGAACATTTGTACGCAAGATCAAATCGAAGCAGAATGGTCAAATGCAATAAAATTTAACCAAAAACTTATTCTCTTAGATCTGTAACAAATGGGTTTGTATAAATTTAACCAAAGAAATTATTTTAAAAATTAAAATTAAATACGGAACTACCTAAAATTAAAAAGAATAATATTTTATTAAAAAAATTTATCATTGATATTTTTATAAACAAATAATTTATTATCAAAGGTTGAAGCTTGTGAAAACATAAACTTTGTTGCTAAATTCAATACACTTGACTCAAAAATTCAAAGTATTATAGATGGCAAAGAAGAAATAGTACAACTGAAACAACAGATAGAGAATTTTAAAAATAAGGATACAATGAATTCAACGAAACCATTTTAATCTCTTATTCAGAAATATTAGAACCCCAAATAAAAATTCCATCCAATAAAAATTTGCCAAACATAATAATTAAACATAAACAAAGTCAAAAAAGGGCATTAAAATCAAAGGAAAAAAATCAGCCCCATAGAAAAGTTATTCTTAAGCTTCCATCAAACAACGATATGGTAAAACTGGAATTATCTGTGACCCAAATACTGGGCAATAATTATGAGATTATTGAAGATTTTAAAGACTCTATGCTTATTGAAAATATTAACCAGTTAAAAGAAAGTAAAAAACTAAATAAGGAAATTTTAGTATTAATAGATCAGAACAAACACTTATTTAGTAAATTAGAAGAACTTCAACCGAAAAAGAAAGTTTTAACAAGGAAATTGAATACCTGAATATATTAAATAATAGCATGAAGACTATATTGAAACTCTTTCAACATAAAATGAAAAAGATAAAATAAGCTAAATATGAACTCTTTCAACTTAAAGATAACATAAAGGATAACATTAATGCAGTACCAGTTCAAACAGTTGATGTTATTTGTATTAACTTCACGAGTACTGACAAACCTTGTGAAGCAAGAAAAGTTAGTATCTAATAATGTAAATCAACTTATTGTTCTAACCGATGACTATGAAAAAACCATCTATAGGCATCTGTTTAGATACTTCAAATTTTCTTTATTCAGGTAATTTCTAAACCATTCTCTACATTTAAAAATTGTGTCTACACTGCTGGTTGCTATGTGAATTAACAGCAAAGGATTGTGTAGGATTGTTAGCAGGTATAAACGACACACATTAGATTAAGTGATATAACATTGTTAGCCAATAAGTGTTTTCATACTAATTTAACCATTTGCAGCTTAACATTTAAAAGTCATTCCAGTATTCTTTCTAACAATATATTAAATGTAATGAAGACAAAAATTCACTGCTCTCAATTAATGTAGAATTTTAGGCCTGTCAAGTAAATTCTATTATAAAATATAAATAGAATGGCAACAATGATTAAGATCTGTATTAACAACTTTAAAAATGTAATTTGGCGTAATTTAAAATATTTGATTAACCTGATACATGTAGGTATAAACTATTGCTTCACTACATGGTAAAGAACAGAATATCAATGTTTCGGTTGAAACTGAATCTGTTTGTTCATCTAACAAAGAGTCTTAATAATTTTTTATAAATAAATTAGTTAATTCAAAAAACAACAATAATTATGTATTACTTTTTTTGTTCAACATTCAGTATCTATGCTGTCTGACTGCCGAATATATTAATGCTGACTGAATACTGGTTAAGGCCAGATGAGCCCTGCTTTATTTCAAATTATTTAATAGAATCTTTCTATTGCAGAGCTACAAAGAGACATGGTGGCACTATGATTGTTATCAATAATAATTTTTTGGATCTACTCCTATTGACTATTTCTGTATACATTTTGTTGATGAAACGAAAGCCAATGCATCTATTATTTCGGCAGGATTGTCGGAACACGAGTGTGATATGGAAGAATAAACAGTTCATCTAATTTTAACAAGTTTAAAAAATATAGTGGTGATTGTAACTGGCAGTTGGTCCCCTTGTCTAGACTTAAAAATAAAACTAAAAACAAATATGGATAACTTTGAAAAAAAGGTGTATAAATCTGAGTGATTTAATAGTTTATTTGATACTGGAACATTGCCAGAAATCATAGAAAAGCTTATTAGGAACAAAATGTTCAAGTAAAAATAAATAAACATAATATTTTGAGCAAAAGTCAATATGGTCTTCAAGAGTCTAAAAGTACAAATGATACCATATTTGACTTTTTAGACCATTTATATATCAGCCTGAATGAAGGCGATGTGGCGTTAGCAGTGTTCTGTGATTTCTCCAAGACAGTTGATTGTGTGAATCGTGGAATGTTGCTATCTTGTAATCGTCCTACCTCTCCGACAGAAAACAAATTGTTCTATCTAGAAATACTTCAATCAGGTGTTTGCTTTATCAGACATTGAGCACCTCAGGTTTCTGTGGAAGGCCTAATACTCTTCCCTCTTTACATAAATGCTCTGACTGTTTTTGCTGATGACACCACTGTTTTATGGTCCCATAAAAGTCCACTCACTAATCAGCAGTGTATATGATGTTAAAAAAAATTGTGAATTGTGTGATTCAAATTGTTTATGTCATAATATCAGTAAGACTAGTGTGCTTAGCTTTTGGTTTAACTGTGATAATGTAATTTTGGATGGCTGTGATATTAAAAGCAAGCAGTATAAGAAGTTTGTGGGTTTTTGTATTGACAAAAACTTTAAATTTGAGGATTACGTAAGGCGTTGAATGTGAGGCTGGCCAGGGGATGTTACGCAGTTAGGATTACCGGTAGCGAGTTGGGCAAAATGGTCGCCAAATCAGTTTATTTATCATTAATTGAAAGCCATCTTAGATATGGAATAGCATGAGTTTTCTCTAGTAAATCTTTTTGTTTCCACCATTGTACTGCAAAAACGGACAATAAGGTACATCTGCAGGGCTGGTATGAGAAGATCATGCAGGCCTTTGTTCATACAACAATGTTGTCTATAAGAAGTACAAGGGTGGAAATCTTGATGCAATAGCTACCTCCAGAGGTACAGGGTGTTCCAGCGAGGACTGAACAGGGACCTATTTTCGACCTTCCTTGTATTTTGGAAAAATTCAAAATAGCCAATCGATGTATTTTTTCTTGTAGAATCCAAAAATATCATCGAAAAAATATTTGAACCAGAAACAAAAGAGTTACGCTATGCATCAGGTGTTTTTTAAATGGAATGTATCGTTTTTTATACGATTTTTGAAAAGAGTGATTTTTTTTATGTCCGTTCTGATTAAAAGATTTGATTTTGCGATAGCTGTTTATATTACATTTTAATGTTTTACAAACTAAAATTTTAGCTTCACCTGTTTAAAATATACGATAGGTTGGTATAGGTGATCAAGGTAAAATGACGTTTGAATGCTTTGTCAATAAAAATTGACATTATTTTAATTATTGTCGAAGTCTTCACCTAAAAAATATATATTTGACTCTGATCGAAATGAAATACTCTTTGGACGAGAGACTACAGATTGTTATGCTATTTTACAAGTGCCAAGAAAATGCAAGAGAAGCAAGAAGAAGATTTATTGCAAATTTTCATAGAAATATATCCATCAATACAATTCTAAGGATAAAAAACCTATTTGAGGAAAATAAAACTTTACATGATAGAAAAAGAAATATACAAAGAAGAAATCGAGACCAGGCCATTATAAATTATTTTCAAGTTAATCCAACCAAATCTATTTCGGATGCAGTTCGGGAAGTTCAGTACGGTGGCGGTGTAAGGCGCAGAAGAGTTACCCGAGGGACTGTTCACAGGACTCTGAAAATTCATAAATTTAGGCCTTTTCGTATCCTTCCACTTCAACACCTAACACCGGCACAAAAAGAACTTCGCTTCAAATTTGTTTCTCAAATGGTAATTCGGCAAGAAAACGAAGACCCTGATTTATTCAAAAATATTGTGTGGACCGACGAAGCTACTTTCACAACATCGGGAGTATTCAACAGACATAATAGTCACCACTGGGCCGTTGAAAATCCAAAAAAGTTCCAGACTATTAAATTTCAAGGGAGGAATTCTATTCATGTTTGGTGTGGGATAAAAAACAATAAAATTTTGGGACCAATATTTTTTAACGGGACTTTAAATGGGCACAGATATTATGAGTTTTTAGAAAACGAAATTGAAAATTTTTTGGAAGACTTACCATTGGCAGAATATCAGAATTTAATTTGGCAACATGATGGGGCGCCTCCTCATGCCGTGCATGATGTGGTTCAATTTTTAAATCGGCGCCATAACGAATGGATAGGGCGAAATGGAACATATGCTTGGCCGCCCAATAGCCCCGACCTCTCAGTTTTGGATACATTTCTTTGGGGCCATTTGAAGAACGTCGTATACAGACAACGAAACGAAAATATTCAAGAGATCATGGGAAAAATTGTCGATGAAATAAACCGCCTTAACCAGGAAAATCATATTGTAACAGCAAGTTTAGAAAGGCTACAAAGGGGTTATCGATGTTGTTTCGAGAAAAACGGCGGTCACATTGAAAACTTATGTTATTAGTAGTTTTATTTTATTATTTAATAATTATTTTTTATTGAATTTCTTTTTCTATCATGTAAAGTTTTATTTTCCTCAAATAGGTTTTTTATCCTTAGAATTGTATTGATGGATATATTTCTATGAAAATTTGCAATAAATCTTCTTCTTGCTTCTCTTGCATTTTCTTGGCACTTGTATAGTTGGCGCATTACCTTTCTGGAATGACGTCATTTTTGGTTATTTTAGTTTGATTCATGTTAACTGACAGTGACAAAAACATTTTGAAAAAACTCATTGTCGTTTCTTTACAACAGTCAATGCCGGTTTTGGTTATGTGTCTTTCAGAATATATTCGTCAAAATTGACATTGATTTGTTGTGATTCTTTTTAAACTTTTGCAAGATGCCGCGAAGATATAATCAGCAATCACAGCTGATTATAATATTATAATATTATATATTATAATGAAGTTATAATAGTTATTTTTGTATTAAGTGTGCAAAATGAGGGTTTTTTTATGGCAATGAGAGTGTTAATTTTTTGCCAGCCATTTTCGACAAGTTGCAGCGCTTTCTGTACAGAAAATGCCAATTTTAAATTCGCTTTAGCCAGTGCTGAACGCACCCCTCCTATCTACATCACTGCATACGTTTAGGTTAGGAATCATCGCTGAAATATAAATAATATAAGAAATACGTTATTTGAAACCAGCGTGACGTCATTCCAGAAAGGTAATGCGCCAACTATAAAATAGCATAACAATCTGTAGTCTCTCGTCCAAAGAGTATTTCATTTCGATCAGAGTCAAATATATATTTTTTAGGTGAAGACTTCGACAATAATTAAAATAATGTCAATTTTTATTGACAAAGCATTCAAACGTCATTTTACCTTGATCACCTATACCAACCTATCGTACATTTTAAACAGGTGAAGCTAAAATTTTAGTTTGTAAAACATTAAAATGTAATATAAACAGCTATCGCAAAATCAAATCTTTTAATCAGAACGGACATAAAAAAAATCACTCTTTCCAAAAACCGTATAAAAAACGATACATTCCATTTAAAAAACACCTGATGCATAGCGTAACTCTTTTGTTTCTGGTTCAAATATTTTTTCGATGACATTTTTGGATTCTACAAGAAAAAATACATCGATTGGCTATTTTGAATTTTTCCAAAATACAAGGAAGGTCGAAAATAGGTCCCTGTTCAGTCCTCGCTGGAACATCCTGTACATATGAAACACGTAAATCTAGCATTGTCCATTCCTAAAAGTAGTCTCACCAAGAACTCTTTAATGTTTGAAAGCATTAAGATAATTGAATTTATAACAGAGTTCTAACATATCCTTGTCTTTATTTCAAAACAAACATGGCTACTTTTTGTAGGGGCTGCTATTGCTGGCTATTTAGAAAACATTGCTAACAGCCGACCCATAACATATTTTTTAATTGGTACATCAAGCTCGGCAACAACACTTCGAGAAGACTTTAAACAGATAACTACAAAATAATAATTCTATAACGAACCTGGCACGATAAAACGAAAACTCCAAAATACTAATGAAATAGGAGCAATAACAAAACGAAACTTCTAACTAAATTCCCTACAAAAAGATTAATTTTACGTTGCATCGCGTGGTAAAGGCAAAATGAATAAAATCGCTAAGAATTATTTCTTGATATAAATTTGAGATACGTTAACTAACGTAGTACTAATAAAATTCGCATATAATAAAATTACCATAAAGAATACAATTTTGTTTAAACAAAAAACGTACTTTTGATGGGATTTTTTAAACAAATATGAACATATTTTGCCTCAGGTACGTATTCTCTTTTACATATATGGCAACAAGGTGTTGGCTTTCCTCCGGCGCTGGAGAGCGCCTTAAATAATTTATTTTGTTTTTTCATGTGAAAATTATTATAAAAATAAATAGTAAGTAGTGATAACACGTCTGTGGGTAGACAACTTTAATTATCAAAATAAATATTCAAATTGGTCAAGTGAGAGCTGCTCGAGAAAGAGGAGAAAAAAATAACTTCTTTTATGTTTTTCGAATAAATTAGCCCATTACATCGAAACGAATAAGCTGTTATAGTTGGTGAAAAACTATTCCGAAATAATTGGCCAATAGATCGAATGACAAATAAAGTCGGGATATCTGATCCCGCCTCTATTTATCATTCGGCCAAATGAAAACAGCCGATATAAAACATATTATTACTTAATTGTTGAATATATCATTTTAAACCTATAGCTGTCAAATCGGATCTGTGTAAATTTAAACTTCTTTAGCGAATACGGGTGTTGGAGATTAAGCACTTTTGTTAATAGGTGGTTTGCTTTCGCTTTTTGTTAGATGTAAAGCCATTAGATACAGATGGCGCCAGATAAATCCGTACAGCGTAATTCGGTTGGGTGAAGTACAATTTACAATGAAGAATTTATTTCATTGTAAATTGTACTTCATCCACCCGAATTACTTTTCGCTTTTGACAGTTACAATTCAGTAGTTATTTAAAGTTATTTAACGCTTATCAATTTTTGATGTCACTCTTGCTTGGTCAAGGGCAAAATAATAACATAATATATACATAATTCTAAATTGGTCTTTCGGCTACGATCCAAATCATCACAAAACAAGCAAGCCAGTGGTCGTTTTTCAGTAAGCGTTTGGTCTTAAGTGTCCATGATCCAGATGTATACTAGAATATCGGGAAAATTTTAAAAAGTCAATTTTATTTAGAAATCTTGGAAATTGTACTGTTTCCAGTGTATTATTTCAAAGACATAATTTTATACTAGCTGGCCCGGCAGACCTTGTTCTGCCTTTTCCGTTAGATGGTCCGATGAGTTTCTAGAGAAATTATAAAAATATGGGGCGCATTCACCACATCGTCCAGAATATTTTTTTGAAGAAAACTATATTGGTTTCATAGAAAAAATACGCAATAAAACAATATAAAAAAATAGTGTTGAAAGGCTTCGGTAACTAGACGATCATTTAAAAAAATCATGTAAATTGGTGCAGTACAACTTTCTCACGAACTTGCTTGCAAAAATCTGGCTTAGTGTTTTAAATATATACATAGTAACTAGAACTGCCTTGTTCATCCAACCCGATTAGGCAATAATTGGTTTGCTAAAAATAATTATATATCGACCATGAAACTCAAGAAGACCGGAAAATAGGTTTGAACTGTGGGACAAAATATAAAAAAATTGGAAAGTCATACTTATTCTGTTTGTATCAGTCTATATTCTATAGGCCGAACAATTATGTAATTAATTGTTTTCTTTTGAGATTATGCATTATTTTTTTTTTAATTCCTATAAAGACTAATATATATGACATTTCTGTGTTTTAGTGTAACTCATATTTTATATCGAATTTCTCATTCATATTTATAAAAAGCTGAATATACCTTTTAAGCCACTGAATCCACATAGTAGTATCCCAAGTAACAGGAAAAAATAAAATAAAAGTTTGTATTACCAAAATGTTATAAAATGGGGTTAGATTCAATTGCCACTGTACGGGTTTATTTGATGCCAACTGTACCCTACACTCAGAACCTACGGGCATATGAATAAACCCCTCACACTAATGGCAAGGCCGAATGACTTACTTAATATCTCATGTTTGAATGACTTTTTTTTTTAAATGAATCATTTATTCCCAAGAAACAATATTGTTTATAGTAGGGAACTAATTAACAATAGAAAAATATAAAAACGTATACACATTATTATGAATTATGAATAAATTAAAAACTGTAAATAATAAAAGGAACTAATTAATAACTAATATAAAACACATAAACGCATAAACATTATTATAAATTACAAATAAATTAAAAACTGTAAACATTAAAAAATGTATCAAAACGTGAAGATATTAATTCCTCAAAAAATATTTCTTTAAGTGTTTTTTAAAAGTATCAATTTTGTTAATATTTTTTAATCGTGTTGGTAGATTATTGTAATAATTAACCCCACTATGTAATATACATTGTTTGCCAAAATTAATTTTAAATTTTATGGTGGAGAAATAATCGGTTTGTCTTGTATTATGGTCATGAATGTTATTATTTCTAATAAAATTTAAATTTGTATTTTTCATATTTTTAGCTGATGAATGAATAATAATACATAATTTAATTTTATACATCATAGAAATATTTAAAAGATTTTTAGGCTTATATAGGTTAATGGTGGGCTCCAGATGTGGTAAACGGTAAATACATTTTATTGACTTATTTTGTAATTTTTCTAATGGTTTTATTGTTTTCTTACATGCAGCGCCCCACACTGATATTAGATACTGTAATTTTGAATAAATGAAAGAAAAATATATATATTTTAACAAATTAAGAGAAATATAGTTACGAATCTTAAACAAAATTCCTATTAATGGAGAAATTTGTATTCTTAAATATTCTATAAGTGGCTTCCAAATTCTAAATTTTGATCTATATATAACCCTAAAAATTTAATACACTTTGAATAATTAATTTGATTATTAGAAAAAAATATTGGCGGAATGTCTGCATTTTGAATAATATTCGATATATACATTAAAGAGGATTTCTGAAAGTTTAAAGTTAATTTTTGTGCCTGTAACCAATTAGTAATTAAATTTGGATCTTTATTAATAATAACATTTATTTAACGTCTAATTTTTAGTTTTCAATATTTAATATGTCAAACTAACCACAGATAAAGCAACAATTATATACAATTTTAAAAAATGATTAACCATATTGAGTGAGCAGCATTATTTTTGAAATAACTATTCTTAATTAACTATTTCAAAGTTAACCTCATTTGCCGTTTTATATATATATATATATATATATATATATATATATAGTATATATATATATATATATATATATATATATATATATATATATATATATATATATATATATATATATATATATATATATATATATATATATATATATATATATATATATATATATATATATATATATATATATATATATATATATATATATATATATATATATATATATATATATATATATATATATATATATATATATATATATATATATATAGGGTGTTTCAGAAATAAGTGCCTTAAATTTGATTGTTTATAGATCTTGATGAAATATGAGAAAAAGTTAAGTAAAATTTTTCTCTAAGTCGCACCTTTCAAAAAATACAGGATGTAACATGTAGGTGTTAAAAACTATATTTTCTTTGTTATTTCCGTAGATAAGTACGGTGGCAAATGGAAATTTTAACCACAGTATGTATAAGTTAGGACTCATAATTTGACAAAATTTTACCTAAGAGGGTCACTCCAGTGGCGTAGAAGAGGGGTCGCCACAATACATTATCGCCCGGAACTTTTTACCACCCGGTATATTTGATTTAATTTTAATGTTATTTTATTGGCCAGTTTATTTGTTAAAAATTTGCTCCCTTAGAAATTTCCTAAGGGAGGTTTAGTTTTCAAGATATTTTCACTTTTTTGCATGCATGTAGCTAAATTAATTCCAATTGGACAAAATTGTTCTTGCTTAATTAGTTTAGAAACCCATTGTTATAAAAGCGCAGATGATTTATGCTGGATAAAAGGAGGAAAACAACAATTCTAAAAGCACTAATAACAAATTGTTTTGTTTATTTACGATAAGTAGATTAGTTTGAAAAAGTAAAAAAGTAACTTAATATAAAGTCATTTTTATAACTATGCTACTTAACTAAAATCCTAGCACATAGTTTAATCTATTCTACAATTACTGAAAATGGTTACCGTTTACGTCAGTACATTTTCGAACATTCCCTAAAAGTTTTGAGGAAGTGTTTTGTACTGTATGCCTTGCAAGGGACAAGTCGTTGCAGGCAGCATCAATTCTAGCAGTAAGATGGTCAACAGAGAGAATTGGAGTAGAATACACTTTTCTTTTACAATACCCCAAATACCGTAATCCATCGGGTTTAAATCCGGCGAACGCGCGGGCCACTGTACAGGTGCAACTACTCCTCTTCCAATCCACTTTCGGGGAAATTTTTGGTGCAGCCACACCCTTACTGTTGCCTCGTTAAAATAGGGACATCATCCAAAAGTCCATTCAAATGGTTTCTCAGAAAGTCCAAATAACTGTTGCCGTTTAAATGCTCTGGTAGATAATAGGGAGCTATAAAAGGACGTCCTATTACACCTGCCCAAACATTTCTTTTAAACTGGGTTTGAACATTCACTACATGTATAGCGTGACGATTTTCGTTTTGCAAAACGTGTGCTTTATGGATGTTAAAAATTCCAGTTCTTCACGCTTCATCAGTAAATAATGCTGTTGATTGAAAGTTATTGTTTTGTTGGCACATTTGTAAATACCAATGACTGAAATCAACACGTGGTTCAAAATCGGTTGGTAATAATTCATGTACCTTTTGATTGTGATAGGGGTGCAAACCCATTGATTTTAATGTTTGCCAAGTTGATGTTGGAGCAACACCCGTCTGCATTGAAATTCTCCTGACACTTATTTCTGGATTCTCTTCTACCAAATTCAAAATAGCTTCTTCACTTCTGACTGTCTTTACAAAGGTTCGTCGACCACGAAGATGTGCAGCAGGTTTAAACGATTTATTTCCTCTAAGGCGATGGTCGACAGCTATGAAAGTTCTTCTATTTGGTAAATTTCGTTCAGGAAATTTTTGTGAATAGAGCCTTACTGCTTTTGCTGAGTTTCCTCGACATTCCCCAAGAACTAAGTGCATATCTGCATATTCCAAATTACTGTAAAACACCATATTTTTTAATATCGGAACAGATCTTTACTAGTTGTTTTCAACACTAAATCAATTTAAGAAATAGTTTGACAGGCGATTTAGTTATTTTGTTTCTAAACAGTGTAATAGCCTACTATAAATAATTTATGTCGAAAAGCAAGAGCATGCATGGATCACATTTTTTACTGACAATACCGAGGACAATACTCACATAGTTTTGACTTCGTAATCTAGGCCCAAATTAAAATCAGTTTAAACAAGGAAACTTTGAAAATTTTGAATTTGATGAAAGTGAATCCAGATACAAGGGTAAGGCATTTTCATTGCAACCAGTATCGCTTCTACATCAACTTATCGAACATGAAAAGCAATGGATTTTCTCCAATATGATATGACAAGCAAGGTTAATACAGAATTTTTTTACTAAATGACATGTACGTCGAAAGTATTTGTCAGAAGGTCGCTTTAATAAACATAGTTTTGTTGAGTGAGGGGCTATGCCCCCCTGTTAAACGTACTGAAAAAAGCGAAAATATGTGACGGGGACGACCCTAAAGAAAATTAATTTGCAAACAGATTTTCGATTTGGTCAGCCCAATATTTATTCATTCACATAATAATATAAACTGTTTTACATGTTAAAATGCACTTAACAGTTTTATATCAAATAAGCTTAAGAAATGAGTAAAAATAAGTTCCACTTTTTTTAGTTTTAATGAAGCCAATCTCCCGGAAATTTTTGTGAGTAAAGAACTGTTCTTTTTTTGAAGTTGGGTTTGTTTCTATATAAAATTCATTATCTTCCTAATACTGATAATAGCGGTATAACTACTGTTTATAAATTAGGTCATAGAGACTTGTTTCGTAAACAGGTTGTTATTTAATCGAGAAGTTAACGAAGCACTTGTTGAAGACATTAAAATTTTAAACCTTAAACAACTTTGTAAAACTACAGGGGTTTCATTTCCCGCCCTGTAGGTGTGATTTTTACGCACATATGCAGTATTGAAAGTAAAAGCACTTGTCCAACAGATTGGCTAAACGAGCGTATAAAAATAATTTGTTCAAAAAATCTTGATGCACTATTAATAGCCAGCAGTTTATATTTCGAGTATAATTTTAAAGAGATTAAAAATAAGAAAGTTTCATAATTATTATTTCATTATCTTAAAAGTTTTTAACAAAACATGTTGAACAAGCTAGTTTGTTATTGTTCTTTTCTTCGAAATGAAATTTCGCACCCTCAGCCATTTAAGACTTCCGACGTCCCTGTCAACCGATTAGTTAATTATGACAAATAAAAAAATAAAACTTTTATCGTTTGTGTCATGTTTTTTTTTTCATTTACAACAAGGGGTTTCAAAACTAATTAAGTAAGAACAATTTTGTCTAAATGGAATTAATTAAGCTACATTCATGCAAAAAAGTGAATATGTCTCGAAAACTAAACCTCCCGTAGGAAATTTCAAAAAGAGCAAATATTTAACAAATCAACTGGCCAATAAATTAACATTAAAAAAATGAAATATACGGAGTATAGGGGCGATAATGTGCTGTGGCTGCCCCTGTTTTACGCCACTGGAGTGACCCTGTTAAGTAAAATTTTGTCAAATTATGAGTATGCATACTCTGGTTAAAATTTCAATTTGCTATCTTATTTATCTACGGAAATAAAAAAGAAAATACAGTTTTGAACAAATACATGTAACACCCTGTATTTTTTGAAAGGTGCGACTTAGAGAAAAATTTTACTTAACTTTTTAAACCTGATGGATTACGGTATTTGGGGTATTTTAAAAGAAAAAGTGTATTCTACCCCAATTCTCTCTGTTGACCAGCTTACTGCTAGAATCGATGCTGCCTGCAACGACTTGTCCCTTGTGAGGCATACACTACAAAACACTTCCTCAAAATTTTTACAGAATGCTCGAAAATGTATTGACATAAACGGTAACCATTTTCAGCAATTGTAGAATAGATTAAACTATGTGCTAGGATTTTAGTTAAGTAGCATAGTTATAAAAATGACATTATATTAATATTAAGTTACTTTTTTACTTTTTCAAACTAATCTACTTATCGTAAATAAACAAAATAATTTGTTATAGTGGTTTTAGAATTGTTGTTTTTTCCCCTTTTATCCAGCATAAATCAACTGCGCTTTTATAACAATGGGTTTCAAAACTAATTAAGTAAAAACAATTTTGTCCAATTGGAATTCATTTAGCTACATTCAGCAAAAAAGTGAAAATATCTCGAAAACTAAACCTCCCTTAGGAAATTTCTAAGGGAGCAAATTTTTAACAAATAAACTGGCCAATAAAATAATATTAAAAATAAATCAAATATAACGGGTTACCATCAGGTCCGGGCGATAATGTGCTGTGGCGACCCCTGTTCTACGCCACTGGAGTGATCCTGTTAAGTAAAATTTTGTCATATTATGAGTCCTAACTTATGCATACTGTGGTTAAAATTTGAATTTGCCACCATACTTATCTACGGAAATAACAAAGAAAATATAGTTTTTAACACCTACATGTAACACCCTGTATTTTTTGAATGGTGCGATTTAGAGAAAAATTTTACTTATCTTTTTTTCATATTTCATCAAGATCTATAAACAGTCAAATTTAAGGCACTTATTTCTGAAACACCATATATATATATATATATATATATATATATATATATATATATATATATATATATATATATATATATTAATAATTATTTGTTAACCTTTAAACACTATAATAAACTATGACTAAGTATTTGTTTTTGTATATGTCTTACGGCAGAAAAAAAATTTAATGAAATAATGCAGAATAACTAACATAGATTTATCGTCCAACTGTCTACAAAGTAACCTTATAGCCCAGCCAGCAAAACTGAGATATCCAGCTCTAAGTAACACCAACAGGAACTGTGTAGCATACAGTCTAGAACTCTCAACATCGCATGTCAAAACTGCATCTAAAATGTCCCTTGCAGGTCCTGGCGCACTATAATCCAAAGACGAGATAATCAACTTTACATATGAGTCATGTCGAGTGGTTGTTGCTAATTCTTGAAGCCTAAAAATACATTTGTGGAGTTTATTCTTAAATTAATAGTTATTCTTTATACTAAATTATTTATTTGGCTATATATATATATATATATATATATATATATATATATATATATATATATATATATATATATATATATAATGTGTTTTCATTCCGGGTGTACATCCGTTCACTACTGTCGCTGGTTTCCTGATGATGTAGGAATAAAGCTGAGGTTGTTTGTTTATTTCTGATGCTGAGTTTATGCTCTTCCACTCTTGCTGATATTCGCTTGTTAGTTTGCCCTACGTACAACTTTTCACAGTCCTGGCACGGAATACTGTACACTCCGTGGTTTTCCAGTTTGATTTTATCTTTTGGGTTTCCGAGTAGTTTACCTCTAGTTGTTTGTGGCTTGTGTATTGTAAACAAACAACCTCAGCTTTATTCCTACATCATCAGGAAACCGGCCATAAAATAAATTTCGATGGGTGTAGGGAGATTGCCAATATAGAACATTATAAGACCAGAATAATCCGAGAAGCCATAGAAATTGAAAAACAAGGTGATTTGAATAAAAGGGACGAATCATTAAAACTACCAACAGTATGGAAGACAATAATCGACAAATCTAAAATCGCAAAAACTCAAGCGCAATTAGCGCAACAACAGCACCATCCGGAAAACATAAATAACGACCAACGACTGCGCAGATATAACCTTCGGCCCCGAGTGGGGGTATAAAAGAAAGCGTCGCAGTCACCAACACGTCAGTCTCTATTCGGACGCGAGAAAGAAAGCTTCGAAAATGCCAAATGTGATTTTGGCGAAACGTCAGCAAAACTGTTCTTTTCAGAACGACAGTGAACGGATGTACACCCGGAATGAAAACACATTGTATTTTTCCATCCGTGAAGGAGTAAAAATCAACACATATATATGTATATATATGTATATATATATATATATATATATATATATATATATATATATATATATATATATATATATATATATATATATATATATATATATATATATATATATATATATATATATATATATATATATATATATATATATATATATATATATATATATATATATATATATATATATATATATATATATATATATATATATATATATATATATATATATATATATATATATATATATATATATATATATACATATACATATATATAATATATATATATATATATATCATAATACAAACTTACATTTTAATTAATATATAAAATTATGTATAAATTACGTTAATCTAATTTTGAGATTGTAATAAAGAAGTTCAAATTGACTTTTAAATGTTTGTCGTTTGTTTTATTATTCTGTCAGACCTTGGTGCAATTATCTTATATTTATCAAATATGTTCATATATCAGTTACGTCTTAAATTGTGTTATTATGATTGCGTTAAAACCAGAGGCAGGTAGAAAGCAGTTATAAAAAAAGTAAAGTGGTTCAAATGAATTACCTAGTTAAAAGTTTTTTTCTGAATATTACCTAAAATCGTTAGACTTTTTTTTTATAAACTTAAAATATCTCAGACACAGTGTAAGTTGAATTTTTTAAATATTTGTCGTAAAATACCGCCACCACATACATGCCACAGTTTATTAAAAACGTTATCTCCAATGTCAATCAGCTTAGTAGTTATGCCATTAGAAACAATTCTTTTACAAATTGCACCTGTAATTTAAGAAAAAATGCTTGTTCGTCTCTGCCTATCCGCTAAGGATGTTAAAAATCACATTTGCTTAGGAATCTTACAATGTTATTTCTGTCCATTGTATCGGGTTATGCTGTCATGCAGCCAATATATACATATTATTATTTTACAGCATGATTAATGCGTACTACACATAAACAGTTTAATTTTTTTTTTAAAAGGTCAATGTTTCTCAGTTTTTTTCCTTCGCGTCCAAGTGATGTGTCATTTGTCATGCAATATGTTGAATAAACTCTGAGCTACCATTATTCAAATGAATTTTAGAAACTTATACTATTCTTCAGTGAGCGTCTAGATATAGCATCGTATTCAAGCATAGAAAATATATAGAGTGACCCAAGTACACATTTTGGTATTACCTATATTCTATTTTCTTTTTACTTTCGTCTAGACTCGGGCGCCACCCCCTTTTTATATAGAGAGAAAAAGGCAAACTCTTTGCCGCAAGGTAACTTTCAAACAGTGGCTAAGTAAAACAGGGACAATAACAAGAAATTTATTACATTCCAATTAATTAATTACAATAGAGATTTTTCTAATTCTAAGAAATCTGCAAATCTTAAGAGTGTAACTTCTAAAGCGTATATTTTTTGTATTTCCAGTTTTTGGACTTTAAAAGGGTCTATGTGCCATGGCCAATGATTCTGTAAACGCGCTAAGGCGCTAAGTGCCATAAAAATGTTGCTTTAATCCTTGGATTAAAGATGGCGACACGTGTATGTGTAACATATTCTCTACGTTGAAACGGTTTAAGTGTCAGTTTATATTATTGCCTATTATTTTGTTTGGTACTTAAAAATTGGCGAGATGCAGGAAAATCCGTTGATCCGCTGCTCTTTAACAGCGAAAGTATGATAAATAAGAGTAAGAGTCTTAGGATAAGTGGTGCGGGGTATAAATCTTAGGTCACTCTATGTACCCAATCGAAAAGGGACTCTTTCAAGTATGTCGTAAAGACATTTTGCTCTTACTCATCGGAAAGTGCGAATACTAGCAGAGCGAAAAAGAACAGGGGAACATGTAGTTATGGATAAAAGAGGCAGATCAAATAGAGTAAGAAAATTTGGTGAAGAAATCGTTTTCAACATGTCATTGCACACATAAATGAATTTCCAAAAGAGGAAAATCACTACAGTAAAGAAAATTCAAAGAAGTGCGACTCGCAAGTTATGTACCGTTTCTACAGCAACGTTTTTAAACAACACTTTCCACAGCTAAGGTTTGGCAGGCCGAAGTCCGAAACATGTTCTTCCTGCGACTTTCTTGTTAATAAAATAAAAGCTATCCAGAAAATCGTGTGCCTTTCCACAGCATTAGAGTTACACCATCACAAACCAGAAAGTGCAAGGAAGCCAATGCAAGAGGACAGTACTGAGTCGCAGCAACCTGACAGCGATACTTTGGCTTTATCCATGGATTTGCAGCAAGTTATCTCGATCTCCAAACTTACACATTCAGAAATGTTTTATAGTAGGCAGTTATCGTGTTATAATATTAGTGTTCACCTTGCTGATAATAAAACAGCTACAATGTTATGGAACGAATCTCAAACATTGCAATAGGCAAAATAAAAACAAGATGATCCTAATAACGCTCATATATCTTGTTGTAACTGGAAAATTTGGCCAAATATTCCAGGAGTTCTTAGTATCTGGTCATACATACCTACCATGTGACAGAGACTTTGCACATATCGAGAAGCGCAAAAGATTGAGTAAATTATACGTCCGGCTAACATTGAGAAAACGCCAAAGGAGAGTTACTACAAAAATCTGTTCAAGGTTATTCACATGCAAGATAATGACTTTAAAGATCTCCATACATTTGCTGATTAATACATAAACACTCGCAACTCAATATCTCTCAAGCCTCCTGGTTACGCGTTTTAAAGAAATACATTTCAGGTATCAATACAGAAGAATTTTAGTGGGACTACTTGGGAAATATGCAAGGTACTCAAAAAAGGAAAACTACTTGCCAATTTTCGTTTAGAGAAACACTTTCCAACTGGAGTGTAAATATCGGATTAGTGCAGCAAAACTCGGCAATTTGCAGTCTTTGCTGGACTATATTCCTTTTATGACCAGTTTTATGAAGGCATTATTTCAAAATCTACTATAAGCAAATAACACTAGTGTTAACCTTTACATTTTGAAATTCTTATTGTACGGGAATGCAGGAGAATATTTTTAGATTTTTAATAGGTTTTATACCTACTTATTGTTTTTTCATGGTTTGTTTGACCCTTACAATATTACTTTTTTATCACTATTTCGTTTAATTAAGACCATTTTATATTGGATTATAAATGGAATTATTATATTGATTAATCTATCGATTTTTACCAGGTTAATTAAAAAGGAAAGGTATTTACGAAATTTAAGGAGCGTGTCTCGTTTGCTTCTGGAGGTTAATTTTTAAGCAAAGCAAATGTATGTACAAATTATGGTCGGGAGATGTTACTGAGAAACGGATGAAACGATGAGGTGAAAGCACAACATCTTACATTCGATTAAACAATTAAAAAAAACGGAAAATACATGTAGGCAATGTCCAACGAATTTTAACATTAAAGCAGCAACTGTTTTTTTCTCAGTTGACCTAGGCTATGGACTTTCGCAAAAGACCAAGTGCCGGGTCTTCTCTTGGTCCGAAATTTTGAAATGACATTCTGACAGTGGGGTCGCGGCTCGAGCTAACGCGTGGCACTAGCAGAGAGACTGAGCGCGTTCACCTGACTAAAGCATCAAGCCTCTGATAATGCCACTCGCGATGGGAAAATGAGAAAAATGGTTTTCCCAACATTTCGCGACAGTTTTATTATTTTATATGCTTCCGGTAATTTATATAATTTATCTTTATCGAAAAATGCATTCTCTAACATGGATAATAACAAAGAAAAAAGTACGATGTCATTCCATAGCGAGTAGTCGTATTTGTGTGCCTCCGACTAATTTTAAGTTTAATCGTGTTTAAATTAATATATTGTGCTGAAATTAGTCCAAAGCCTGAAAGAAATATCGAACAACGCGTGCATCCACTTTAAAATCTCGAAAAAGTAAGCCTTTTGAAGTTAATTTAATTTATATTCGTTAATATACACAAATAAATATAATATATATATATATATATATATATATATATATATATATATATATATATTACCGAACGACAAAAAACTTCTTCTTTAACTGGCGATATAGTAAGAGACGTAGTAAAAAAAACTATAAAGGAATTTTTACACTAATCGATAGAATTTCGGAAAAGGTCACGCTAAAGATTGCCGATAGTCTAGAGAATTTATCCGTAAAAATAAACATTCTGGAAACCCAATTAGAAGTAGTAGAAAGGGAAAATATAATAGAATCGCTAAATTTACGACAAATAATAAAAGAGCGTACCAGGGTAACAAAAACTAGTTCTTCCTTACTGGATGTGATTTTAATTTCAAACCAGGAAGCAGTTTTGACTCTGGGGTGAGGGATTCTGGTATATCTGACCATTTCCTGACGTATTGCGAGTTACAACACAGCGTACAAAAAAGTGCTGAAACTATTAGCTATAGAAACTTAAAAAATATCGATAAAGATTTACTTAATGAGTTCTTAGCTCTGGCTCAATTTGAAAACATTATTTATCTTGAAACTATAAATGACAATGCAGCCGCTATTAATAATTTCTTAATAAATATATTTGATGTACTGTCACCTATTGTTGAATTAAAATTAAAAAAGAAAAGGCTACCATGGCTTACTTATATTATTAAAAACATGATTCAATTAAAAGATAAAGCTTTCAAAAAAACAAAAATGATACAAGCTGGAATTTTTACAAACAATTAAAAAATCAAACAAATATTGCAATTCGTCAAGAAAAAAACTGTATCTCCAAACGCTATAAATACTAAAATAAATAATTCAAAATTATTCTGAAAAGATTAAAAGAACTTAATATCTACTCTACAAAAAAAACCAAATATAATACCAGATCATTTTAATAATTCAAACAAAAAAAAAACACTTTTTAAAATAATCTAATAACTCAGTTGACACCACTCTTCTTAATTTTTATAATAACAATCTGAAATCTCAAACAATAACAACTTTTAAATTTTATACAACCCCAGCTTGCTACTGGGGCAGATCAAATAAATTTGGATATGGTCTTATTGTGCATTAATAGAGTTCTTTTATAACAAATATTATAACAAATATTATAAATTCATGTAAAACAGAGTGGAATCTTAAAATGATCTGAGGCCAATAAGCATCCTACCGGTACTGTCGAAAATATTGAAAAAAAAAATGAATAAGCAAATAAGAGAACATCTTAATCAATATGATTCTACCTACGTACCAGTCGGGTTTTAGGTCAGAGTTTAGCTGAACTACGGCACTTTTGTCTGTTGTTGACGATATCGTTGAAGACGTAAATAGGGGTAAAGCTACTGCTTTGATATTGATAGATTATAGCAAGGCATTTGATAGACTAAACCATGATTTGCTTACATCAATTCTTCGCTATGTTGGTTTTGATATGACCGCAACTAAACTAATGAGCAGCTATTTAAAAATAGATTGCAATATGTTGACGGGAGGGCGTGTGTCAGCTGTGTCAACTCTAAATCGTGGTGTGCCACAGGAATCAATACTTGAACCACTATTATTTTGCATTTATACTTGCAATATTGCAAGTTGTCTAAAATACTGCAAATTTCATCTATACGCAGATAACACACAACTCTACGTGTCCTTTAATCGCTTAATACAATTTTCCAATAAACGTCATGTAGAAATAAATGCTTCAAAGACAACTTTTATAATTTTCGTGAAATATTGTAAAATAACATTATAATAATAGTTGGTGCAGAGAAAATAGCTCACTCTAACACTTGTCGTTAGTTGTATTTATGTGCCTACAAGATCTCGGAAACTATAAGAGGCAGAAAAACAATCAAATTGGAAAACCATTCTTATAATTGTTTTCTTTGTCAATGTATTAGAATGGCATTTCATAGGACTGAATTTTGCATTTCCTCTTTCATTTGGGAAATTTTCTTTTATTCAGAACACATTTATAGGTAGCTCAGGTAAAGACTAAAACTTGGTAATAACAAATTGTTAACACTTCGAAATCACGAACTAAACTGATTCAAAATGTTAGCTTGCGGCGCGCATATATATTCTTTAGAAAATGATGGAATGATCTAGAAAATCTGAATCCGGTACACTAGGTCGTACAGCTAGGTCACCACAGGGTAGGGGCCTTCTGCAGCTTCTTTTAGTTTTATTTGGATTTTATAAACAAACTTTTTCACTGACTGTAAATCTATTGTGTTTGGCTCTCAGGTTATAACTTGACTTCATTCTACCGATCAAAATGCAAGAGTTCTAACTACACTACACCACAACTTGTTACGTTCTGGACGCGCGTTTCGCTAACCAAGTTAGCATCATCAGCAGATGATATAAACTAACGTAACTTATCCTAACCGAGACTATTTATAGGTAAATGTGGTAAATGTTGCACCCAACTGCACAGTTGTCAAGTAAACAATAGAGGGGACTATAGGGAATAGGCCCTCTGTCTTTATTTAGTGCTTTCTTACTACATTCAACAATTTCTATACTCTCAATTGCATCCAATAATCTATTATTAGATAAATTTTTAATCAACTTAAGATTATTTATTCCTATTTGGTGATTGTTTTCCAAAGCATGTTGGGTAACGCTTGACTTCTTCCGTATCTTAAATGTGCCATGTGGTCTTTAAAACGAATGTTTATGGAGCGTTTAGTTTGCCCAACATATTTTAGATCGCAGTCATTACAGCTAATTTTATAGATGCCACTCCTCTCCTTCAAGTCGACGTTGTCTTTTGGGTTTCCAAGGACATTTTTCAAACTGTTCTCCGTTTTGTAGGCTACTCTAAAACCTACGTTTTTAAATATTTTTTCTAGACCTCTCGTATATCTGGGATCAAATGGGATTACTATGAACTTATTGGGAGCCTCAAGTGCTTGAAGGTTAGTGGCATCTTTTAACATTTCCTTATGCTTATGGCTATCTACTAATTTATGTACAAAATTATTATTATATCCATTACTTTTAGCTATATTTTTAATCCGATTCATTTCATTGTTAAAACGTTCTTTACTTAATGGAAAGTTGACTAACCTGTGAGTTAAGAAATGAAATGCTGCCATTTTGTGTTGACGGCAATGAAACGAGTCGGATGTTATATACATATCAGTATTAGTAAATTTCCTATAAATATCAAATTCTAATTTATCGTTATTTCTAATAACTAATGTGTCGAGAAAAGGTAATTGCCCATTGTTCTCCTTTTCGTACGTAAAATTAATGGAAGGATATTTAATGTTTAATGTTTCTAAGAAAGTGTCCAAGTTTTCTGTTTTAGTATTAAAAATAGCAAATATATCGTCTACGCATCTATACCACACCCTTATGAAATATTTGAGTTCTTTTTTTAAATTGGGTTTCTAATATATGCATAAACAAATTTGCAAGGAACCGAGATAAGCAATTGCCCATCGCAGTTCCCTCAAGTTGTTTATAATATTTATTGTTGAACTGAAAAAAATTTTGATTCACACATAATTTTGTGAGAAGCAAATATTCATCAATAATTTTTTTCTTCAAATTATTGATTTCAAGTGGTCCCTTTAGGAACTCTAAAGCTAGTGGTATGTGTACACTAGGAAACAATGAGCTTACATCAGAGGATATTAAAATTTCACCTTCTTTTAAATGAACAGTCTTAATTTTCTCTAAGAATTCTAACGAGTTAGTAACCTCAAAGTTATCGTACGAGATGTTTAATTTGCTGAATTCTTCTACTAAACATTTTGAAATATTGTACGTTAGTCGTCCAACAGCTGAAACAATAGGGCTTATGGACTTCCCAGGTTTATGGATTTTGGGAAGGCAATAACAGTTTAGATAACTGTGGGTTACTATGTGTTGATTGAGAAAAACCCGTTATCAAAAATGATAACAGAAGTAGAAAGTACCTTAAAACAGTGTAAAAACCTTGTATCCGATGAACTTAAATTCAAACTGCACATAGTAACCCACAGTTATCTTAACTGTATTGCCTTCCCAAAATCCATAAACCTGGGAAGTCCATGAGACCTATTGTTTCAGCTGTTGGATCACCAACGTACAATATTTCAAAATGGTTAGTAGAAGAATTCAGCAAATTAAACATCTCGTACGATAACTTTGAGGTTACTAACTCGTTAGAATTCTTAGATAAAATTAAGAATGTTCACTTAAAAGTAGGTGAAATTTTAATATCTTTTGAGGTAAGCCCATTGTTTCCTAGTGTACCCTTACCACTAGCTTTAGAGTACCTAAAGGAACTACTTGAAATCAATAATTTGAAGAAAGAAATTATTGACGAATATTTTCTTCTCACAAAATTATGTATGAATCAAATTTTTTTTCAGTTCAACAATAAATATTATAAACAACTTGAGGGAACTGCGATGGGCAATTGCTTATCTCCGTTCCTTGCAAATTTGTTTATGAGTAGATCAGAAACCCAATTCAAAAAAGAACTAAGAAAAGTATTTCCCAAGGGTGTGGTATAGATACGTAGACGATATATTTGCTATTTTTGAAACTAAAACAGAAAATTTGGACACTTTCTTAGAAACATTAAACAATAAATATCCTTCCATTAATTGTACGTACGAAAAGGAGAACAATGGGTAATTACCTTTTCTCGACACACACTGATAGGTAGATAACATCCGACTCATTTCATTGCCGTCAACACAAAATGGCAGCATTTCATTTCTTAACTCACAGGTTAGTCACTTTTCCATTAAGTAAAGAACGTTTTATTAATGAAATGAATCGGATTAAAATTATAGCTAAAAGTAATAGATATAATAATAATTTTGTACATAAATTAGTAGATACCATAAGCATAAGAAAATGTTAAAAGATGCCACTACCCTTCAAGCACCTGAGGCTCCCAATAAGTTCATAGTAATCCCATTTGATCCCAGATATACGAGAGGTCTAGAAAAAGTATTTAAAAACGTAGGTTTTAGAGTAGCCGACAAAACGGAGAAGAGTTTGAAAAATCTCCTTGGAAACCCTAAAAACAAAGTCGACTTGAAGGAGAGGAGTGGCATCTATGAAATTAGCTGTAATGACTGCGATCTAAAATATGTTGGGCAAACTAAACGCTCCATAAACATTCGTTTTAAAGAACACATGGCACATTTAAGATACGGAAGAACAGAAAAGTCAAGCGTTGCCCAACATGCTTTGGAAAACAATCACCAAATAGAAATAAATAATCTTAAGATGATTAAAAATGTATCTAATAATAGATTATTGGATGCATTTGAGAGTATAGAAATTGTTAAATGTGGTAAGAAAGCACTAAATAAAGAGAGAGGACCTATTCCCTATAGTCCTCTCTATTGTTTACTTGACAACGATGCAGTCGGGTGCAACCAAGTGTGACCACATTTACCTATAAATAGTCTCGATTAGGATAAGTTACTTTAGTTTATATCATCTGCTGATGATGTTAACTTGATTAGCGAAACGCGCGTCCAGAACGTAACAAGTTGTGGTGTAGTGTGGTTAGAACTCTTGTATTTTGATCTATCTTCCACCACAGGTTCCATTGTTAGGACTTCATTCTATCGCTTTCTATTTATAGTTTCTCACAGATCTCTACATGGATTTCTCTAAGACGCTTACTAACCTGGCTTGCATAATCCTTAGTAGCTATGTTACTGCATAATCCGCAGTAGTTATCTTATTTTAGTCGGAAGGTCGACTGGAAGCTGTAAAGACAGGTGTTTTTCCAGTTGATTCACGAACTGCAGAGGAATAAGCCCGTGAAAAGGGCTGAATGCATTTATCCCAGTCACTTTATTGTTCATTTACTTTTCAGGTAGTTCTCTAAAGTTTTGTTAAATCTTTCAACCATTCCATCTGACTGAAGAGGTGTTGTTTGTATCTTATGGATTCTTAAGAGACCGGATCGGATTCAAAATTCCTGCCTTGTTCGGAGTGTATTTCCCTTAGTATTCCATAACGACAAATCCATTCTTGAACGTCGACAACAGCGATCGCATCTTGTATAAAGCAAATTCCTGACTTACTAACTGGAGATTAGATCTTTTAGATTGCTAGATGTATGGCAATTCGTTCAAATGGTCCTCCCACGTTGTACTACTTCATTTTGCCACGAGTACGAATTTGGGGTTCTTTGCTGGCGGCACAGTCCTCGCAGGTCCAGCACCAGTGTTTCACATCTCTACGACTTCCTTAGAGTCTTCATGACACCAAAATGTCAGCCGCCGACGTTTTGTACGGGTTGCAAAATTTTGGGGATATTCTTTGAGGGCAAAATAGTCTGATATTTATGGTTTTTGCCATCAGGACTTTCCCAAATTCTCTTTAACAAACCATCTTTTTATCACTAAAGAGTTCCGTAAAGCCCAGTATCCTTTAAATTTCTGGGATTTAGACGCAATTTCTTGGTAACTAAGTCTTGTTGATTTTTCCTCATTCAGCTTAACTATGAGATCAAATTCTGGATCGTCGCGCTGATCTTTGAATATAACGTTCGGTTCCCAGTCCTGAGAGTTTTGATGTACTTCGGCAATGCAAATTATCAGGATCTTCCCGTTCTTCGTCTCTATTGCATTATTTACAATTTTCTGGGCATGGTTGATAAGATGCGTGAGGATATGGAAACTCAAGACATTATATAACCGTTTAAAAGTCCTTGTTCGTCACCAGTAGTCCTAGTTAAGAAGAAAAATGGTTCTACCAGATTCTGGGTCGACTTCCGCGGGCTTAATGACGACTTAAGATTCGTACTGGTAAAATTCCCTTCGCATGTAGTAGAGAGTCTTGAACTGGTTCGTGTAAAATGACTTCTTCTTCAAGTGTCGCTTTCACTAGACATTCTCAATAGGCAGGTAAGGTAGCATCATCTAACAAAACCACTTCTCTGATAGTGGAATCATTTCTTCTTTCTTCTTGGCAAAATATCAAAGCCAAGTATGAAATCATCCATTATATCTGCAACGAAAACAGGAATCCCATTGCTGGTACAGCGACTTTGCATATGTCACTCTTTACCACATTTCCAACTTGTTTGACCGTTTCAAACTGAAGGGCACATGCAAGAACTTCTGAAATCTTTATTCTATCCATTCTTAAAGCCTGGTTGATTAGATGCCAACTCTTGCTTGATCTCTTCAGGATAGAATTGATAAGTCAAGTTGATTAGCAACACGATATCTGCCTGATACGGCACTGAAGTTGCCAAGTGCTGATGTGCTTCACCCTACCGCATTCCTAAGTAACATACTAATGCTCCAAAGTCATTCTGCTTTTCTTCGGGTATAATAATAATAAAATAACTTCTAATATTTCACCACGCAGGGAACGAACCCGTGATCGTGCCTTCTCGGTGGAATCCCAAATATATCCATTGGCGGCAGCTTCAGGTAGGTAACTCACGGTACCTTTCCATCAAACGTAGGTGGTTTCAATACATTTAATGAAGGGACAACGTCAGACTTTTAATGAGCTTTTTTTATCTAACTTTTGCATCTTAAATTGCAAGCTTAGCACTTCTTGTTCCATTTGGCTTATTTCTTCTCTTACGTCTGCTTTGGTTAATCCAAGCAATTTTTTTTAGATACTTCATCTTGAATTCTTCTTCATGTCTTGTATTTCCTGTTTAACATATTCTTGGTGTCTTCTCATATAGTCTTTCAGTTCTTTCTTTACGTATTCTTGGTTCTTCCTCATCATCATCTGTAAGTTCTTGCTTCAGTTATTCGTGGTTCCTCTTCATGTTTTTTTTGAGTTCATGCTTCAAATATTCTTGAATTCTCTTCATGTCTTCTTGAATTTTCTTCATGCCTTGACTATTATTCTCACCTGGTTCTTTCTTAGTTTTTCTGCATTGACATTATTACATTCACTAGCGAATCAAATTTTGCTTCCCTAATTATGATAATTTCTGTACCTTCTGTATTAAAAAAAAACAGTTCTCATTTCTTCGTCTTCTGTTTACTTCAACTTCGAACACAGCTGTATCCTTATCCCGTTTCCGACACCGAATGTACCGGATTTGCAGGTACACAAACACGTACTTTCTGAATACACTTCTCTTATTCAGAATACAGCTTACAGGTAGCACAGGTAACGACTGGTTAAAGCTAACAATGGTAACTAAAGTAATGTGTTACTGTCAACGTGTTACCACTTCGAAATCTCGAAATAAACTGAATAAAAATGTTGCCTTGCGGCATGCTTATATAGCCTTTAGAAAATGATGGAATTATCTAAAAAATTCTAGAATAATCTAATAATGTTGATTTAATTCAAGTTTTTGTATACTGAGATATTTCAAAATACAAGAGTTCTAACCACACTACACCACAACTTGTTACGTTCTGGACGCGCGTTTCGCTAACCAAGTTAGCATCATCAGCAGATGATATAAACTAAAGTAACTTATCCTAACCGAGACTATTTATAGGTAAATGTGGTCACACTTGGTTGCACCCGACTGCACCGTTGTCAAGTAAACAATAGAGGGGACTATAGGAAATAAGCCCTCTGTCTTTATTTAGTGCTTTCTTACCACATTTAACTATTTCTATACTCTCAAATGCATCCAATAATCTATTATTAGATACATTTTTAATTAACTTAAGATTATTTATTCCTATTCGGTGATTGTTTTCCAAAGCATGTTGGGCAACGCTTGACTTTTCTGTTCTTCCGTATCTTAAATGTGCCATGTGTTCTTTAAAACGAATGTTTATGGAGCGTTTAGTTTGCCCAACATATTTTAGATCACAGTCATTACAGCTAATTTCATAGATGCCACTCCTCTCCCTCAAGTCGACTTTGTCTTTGGGGTTTCCAAGGAGATTTTTCAAACTATTCTCCGTTTTGTAGGCTACTCTAAAACCTACGTTTTTAAATACTTAATACTTAATACTTAATCAAATATGTTGGGCAAACTAAACGCTCCATAAACATTCGTTTTAAAGAACACATGGCACATTTAAGATACCGAAGAACAGAAAAGTCAAGCGTTGCCCAACATGCTTTGGAAAACAATCACCGAATAGGAATAAATAATCTTAAGTTGATTAAAAATGTATCTAATAATAGATTATTGGATGCATTTGAGAGTATAGAAATAGCTAAATGTGGTAAGAAAGCACTAACTAAAGACAGAGAGCCTATTCCCTATAGTCCCCTCTATTGTTTACTTGACAACGGTGCAGTCGGGTGCAACCAAGTGTGACCACATTTACCTATAAATAGTCTCGGTTAGGATAAGTTACTTTAGTTTATATCATCTGCTGATGATGCAAACTTGGTTAGCGAAACGCGCGCCTAGAACGTAACAAGTTGTGGTGTAGTGTGGTTAGAACTCTTGTATTTTGATCTATCTTCCACCACAGGTTCCAGTGTTAGGACTACTGAGATATTGTTTGGAAATGTATATTTAGACCTGCTGTACCGTTTTTTTTTCAGCTGCATTTCAGTGCTTGACATTAAATTCTAGCCCGACGATTCTCCCTCTTCCCATATAAAAGAGTAATTTTTAAAACAATTGTATAAGTGATATTTGAATGGAAAAATTATATTTCTCCCTTGCTGCTCGAAACTAAATCAATCATTTTGGCTAAATCCCAGCAACTAAGTTATAAAATAAAAATTGAATCAAAAATAGCTTTGCATGTCAGAGTAACATATAGTTGTACCTGCTTAGAATGTCTAAGAATTAAAATTAGCAAAAGTATAATAGGATGTACCATTTAAAAAACAAAAGTTATACCAACATCTTGTTAAAGAAAAAAATTATAAAGTCACTTTTTTACAAGTTTTTTATTACAAAAATAAATGGGATGATTAGGTTATCTAGAATCGATATTATTATGATAACCTCATAATTAACAATAATACATTTTATTTATTATAGGTACCAAAAAAACAAGAATGGTGAAAACTATCTCTTTATTTTTATAGATACGTTAAAATATTAATAAATATACTTTTGCCTAAAAAATAAATTCTAATAAATGAAACAAATGTACTGTAACTTTTTAAATATCAAAGTTTGCCAAATATGTATTACATTTCTCAAGCAACTGATACACAACACCCATTTTTCGAATATTTAAACATTTTTTTAGGTCGCCATTTTGCCATATAAGATTCGCACTAAAAATTTACCAATTCTGTTTAACACTTGATTTTTTATTCCAATTTAAAGTCAATTGGATAAGTAGTTTTTTTGGTATTGAATGTTCAAACATTTCATTAGCCTGCCATTTTGTCACGCCATTATTGGTTTCATAAACATATTACCAGTTTATGCCTATATAACATTTTATTTTTACTTTATGTCTATATATTTTTTATTTATTTATTTGACAATAATACTTACGTTATTAATCACAATACTTAATTAATTAAATTATAACAATAGTCCACAGTCTTGAAATTTTTGTAATTTATACTTAGGTGACTAAACACCTGTATATGTATGTATGTATGTCTAAAAAGTTTATAACAATAATATATGTATTTATAATTATATCCATATTATATATAGCTAAATCTATATATTTAAATAATATGTATAGTCTGCCTTGCTGCATCAACAGAGGGCTTACAGAACAATGCTCTAATTAGATTTAAGTTTTTATATATGTACATCCTACACTGAGCATTAATTTTTTAATGATTTCGCAAAGATCATATTTCAATAGGCATTAGGTTATAAATTTTAGGCCCTATGTATACAAATGATCTCAGTTTTTTAGAAGCAGTGCTAGTAGGTAACTTTAGGTCTATAACACATTACTTTTACGCAAATTTTGAAGTCTATTCGATAAGGAGATTCTTAATAAATTTTTTAAATTTTGTAGGGCCGCCATTTTATTCCGGATTTATTGGATTGTTGGATTTTACCAAAATATAATAATTTTCCCTATATAACTCTTGATTTTTTTAACAAAATTTCAGTTGGATGTGTAGTTTTTGAATTATGCCGCTTACAGACAAAACGACAGACTGACGGAAACGGGAGAACATATTTTTCGGGGTCCAGGTACCCTCTCAGAAGGTGTTTTTTTACGATTACAATACATCCCTCTTACAAAGGAAGTACAAATCAAAACACGTAATACATTCGGTAATGGGTCAACTTCTTCTATGGAATATTTTTCAGTGTGTTGTCAGCATGCTAAAAAATGTGGACTTACTTCAATATAATTGTTAACTAATAGAGGTCTGCTGTTACATTCAAAAAGAGGGTTCAGGATATTTTGTACTACTTTCGTAAACACTAGTACAAAAAGCACGGTAAACAAAAAACAGGGTACATTTTGCAACTTCAAGCCAAAAAAAGAGTAGACAGAGGACAGTATTCTTGAATGCCTTGAACTAAAATCCATTTGATAGAAATTAAGTTTCCATTAACCCGGTCATTAGCATTTCTAAATAGCCACCCGGATATTGATCCTCTTGGAAGTTCACCCATGTTTTTCGAGACAAATTTCAACATTCTGTATTATGATATGCTGTGACTAGATGTGTAGTTATTTATAAGCTGCTATTATTTATATATTGATAGAAAGTGTAAAATGGGGTATCCCATCTATTATTTAAATAAAATAACCTAACGTATAGAAAAAAAAAACGAGCAACTTTGACCTTTTCAAAAAACTTTTATACTGCTCACATGTAGTACGCATTAATCATTCTATGAAAAAATAATATCCTGTCTGCATGACAGCACACCGAGGGACAACAGACAGGCAAAAACATCGTACATTCGTACACCAATGTGATTTTTAACATCCTTAGCGGATAAGCAAGAGAAGAACAAAAATTATTTCTTAAATTACATAAGGTGCAATTTGTAAAGGAATTGTTTTTAATGTCATAAGTTCTAAGCCGATTGACGTTGTCGATTACTTTTTCATAAAATGTGGTATGTAGATGGTGGTGATATTTTACGGTAGATATTTAGAATTTTCTTCACCGACCCACGTTAACTTAAAGCAGGGAAACATTTTGCTAAACAAAATTTTCTGTCGAATGATGTTTGACATGACATGATTTCATTATAAATTAAAAATAATTAAAAAATACCTATTCTAACAATTTTTTTTTCGTTATAATCATATTGATTTTGTCAAGGTGAGTCATGGAATTTTGCCGGTATAAAAAATAATTGCTTCCATGGGTCTAGGGATATCGAAAAAATGACACGTGAGGCACTCGAAGAATATAATGGTGGGTTTAGATGAGACAAAAAAAAACTTTTGCAATGAGATGAGGTTAGAAACTTTTTAATTTTAGACTATATTATATAACACCTTGCAGGTATAACAAGCAGAGATAATTTGTATACAAATCCTTCTAGACCGTGGTTTAAGTAATACGATACATTATTTAATAAAAAAAAAAAAAACATTCGATTTACTTAATCTGGAACAGAAATATCAGTAGTAAATCAGTAAGCAAATAAGATGGGTTTATTGGATATTTACTGACGAAATTCGTAGATAAAAAATATCCAGGGACTTTGCCACATGACCGCAACTATACCATATAAGAGTTCCACAATTGAGATGAGTGTATACACCAGTGGTCGCCAACCTTTTCAAGGTGTTGAGCTACTTTGATAATTTAGAAATAAACCGTGAGCTACCTACTTGTAACCAGCGTTTAAGCCATCCTAAATGAAATAATGCGCAGTTGTATTTGACATAAATACATGTTTTCATGTAATTAATAAGTACTTAACTAATACCAATACATACCTAAAAAATAAACAAAATTTTCATATAGCCATAATGGCATGTCACATACGACTTAATAAAAGTAAACAAAACATTATAATTAAAATTTTAAACAAGAACATGTGATAAAAAATGCGTGCTTTCAGTGAGAAGGTTAACACTTGGACGCATTAATACTTTTTTGATATTTGCAGTGTAATTTGATACAGCCATTCGAACACAATTATCCAGATGTTCATCTGTAAGGCGATATTTATTCTTAATAAACTTCATATTGGAAAAAGAAGATTTGCACAAATAGGTGGAAGTAAATAACTCTTTCACTTTTAGAACTGAATATTTGTCTTTATTTACTATAGGCCAGATACATTTTGTACTTGAAACTAACGATTTCAATGCTAAATCACTTTGAAATGCAACCACTTCCATTTCAGTTGCAGAGATGTCTTCGCCAAAGTTCTGCATAACACAAGTTACAAACTGTTGGATATCAATTTCCATGAAGTGTCAAACAACAAATTGAGCCACCAATGTCATATTGTTGAAATCCTTAAACCGATTTTTGAAGTTATCCTTCAAGTTAGAAGCTATTTCTACATGAAATTTACTGTCATAGGGTCCTTTTGGATTTTGAGATATCTTCTCTGAAAGAATAGAAAAATGCTTGACATCACGGTTGACTAAGGTTTGTTCCCAAAACTCAAGTTTTTTTTATGTCATATGTTTTTTAATTTATATCGGAAATCATTTCCGCCAGTTCTTTATCTCTTCCCTGAAGTTGCAAATTGAGTTCATTAATCTTGTCTGTTCACAAGAAACCGAAAATCTCTAAGCCAAATTTAATTTTCCAGTTCCTGAATTTGTTCGCGGCGTTTTTGAAAAACTGAACTATGACAGATGAACTTCATTAAAACGTGTTATCACTCGTCTTCTACTTAACTATCGCACTTCAGAGTAAAGAAGTAGATACCCGTAGTGACAATCAATTTCATCGGCTAAGATTCTGAATAATCTTCTTTGTAATTCGAGAACTCTTATCTTGTTTACAATTTTTACTACCAATTTCATGACGTTGTTTAGTTTTAAAACATTTCCACATAATGCTTGCTGATGAATAATACAATGGTAACACATAAATTATGGAAAGCGTTCATCTTTACGACAAAGTGCTACCAGACCCCACCATAGCTGGATCCCATCAGTTGTCAAGCTTACCAATTTTATAATTGGAATTTTCTCAAAAGATATAAAATTGTTTAAATGAGAAAATAATTCCTGTCCAGTAGTATACCCTTTTAGTGGAATAAACTTCAAAAGATCTTCTTTAATCATAAATACACTAAAAAAAACATCCTGACGAACACGGCCATCTGGGAGGTGTCAACCACATCTGTTGATTCATCCAGTTGAAGACATAAATAAACACAGTTATCTAAGTCAGTTTTTAACTGTGAAAAAATATCCTGGCTCATTACTTCCACTCGTCTCATCACTGTATTATTATTGTATTATTGATGAAACTGAGATATCGTCTTTATTTTTAAAGTTGGAAAATAAGGAATCTGCAGCTTCTTAAAACGCCTGTTTTATCAATTGACTGTTGTCCAATTAACTGGTTCTGTTTCAATTTTTCTTTTTTGCTAGCAGCATGTAATGGGAAATATTTTTCGCAATTCGGATGTACACTATTATGATGCCTCTCAATATTTCCTTTTATAGCACCCGAAACACAGGCATTACATAACAAACATACATTTTTACGTTTAACTTTTAGTTTTAAACTGAACGAATTGTATGCCCGACATTGCGTTCAAAGCAATCTAGATCGTTCATGTGTTCTCAAACATTCACGCGATGCTGGCGCTCTGGTCAATTTTAGCAGCTGTCCAAAGCATTCAACGCAGTGTTGCCGCTGCTTGTTTATATATTGTGATTTTTTTTCAACATTTATGGACGCTGCTATGATTACAAGATATGTTGAGCTATCAGGAATGTCTTCGCGAGCTACCGGTAGCTTGCGATCGACGGATTGGCGACCACTGCAGCAGGTGGTTAAAGATTTTTCTTCCTATTTTGATGCGGTGTTTAATATATATATATCATATGTATGATACCAGTGTGGCTTCACTTACATATCAGATATGTGACTCTTTTATTTGCAAGGGAAGTTAACAACTTTGTATCTATATCTCCTTACTTTCCCATATTTTTTGAATTATCATTTAATGCATACCTTTTACTAGTATTGACGAGATCTATTAATAGTGAATATTTCTGCACCATATGCCTTCAGACGGGCGTTACCTGCATATCTTAAATTTTTTACTACTTCATGGCTGAAGTTTTTCTGAATAGCATTGAAGAGTAAGAGTTGGTCAATACTTACTTACCCTATCATATGCCTCTGCGTCCAACAGACCAGTTTTAAAACAGAAATTAGAGTACAAATTTGATCTGTATAATTCTGTTACCGGTGTCAAAAGGTAATATAAGAATTTGTTAATATATTTTTACAGAGATGACACCCCCAAAGCATACAATTTCAAAAATAATTGGACAGCAATTTCTAGCTTCATATAATGTGATTTTATTCCCATCCATATAGTTTCAACTTCTGGAATGATGGTATTTGTAACTCAACAACTCATTATTAATTGCTGACTACCCCAGTGCGTTTCCGAATTATTAAACAGTTTAATAAATACTTACAATGAAAACATGTTTATACTATCCAAAATTGCCCGACCTGATTCACTTCTCGAAAACTGGCCAATAAACAAAAAGTAGCTCTGACAATGTGTGTTGACCATATGCGCCGGACTGAAGAGACAATCATGAACACTTCTGCTGGTTGATATAGACTTTATTTGGCTGTATATATCTTGGAAGATCTGAAGAACCATATTCTATAAAGAAAAAAATGTATTTTTCATATATATTTAAATAGATTTAGTGATAAAGGTGACTATAGAAATATGAAAAAAGGTAGAAATACGGCCAACTTATCATTTGGTTATTGTAATAATAATACTATAATCTACAAACATCCATCAAAATCCATATCGGCTATTGAAAAAATAAAGAGCTATACATTAACACATGAAATACATATTTGCCAGATAGCAACAACTATTTTGCTAGACAAAATTTTCACTCGAATGATATCCGACATCACCATTTCACGAGAAAAACAAACAATAAACACCATAATATGTATGTAAATAATTAATATATAAACATGAAAGAATGTATAAACATGTTTAAAAAATAAATATATAAAATTCACCTTAAGCAACCTATAAAATACAATATTTGTTTAATTTAAAATTTTGCACCGAGAAAGACACTGTAAAGGAACTCAACATCTAAAGTAAAATAACTCATTATATGTTAATGGCAAAAAATTTCTTATATACCTGACCTTCTGGATCCTTCACCTCCCCTAAGTATTTTAGAAACTCTATTCCACTAGTCATCAATTCCAGTGAATCGGCAGGAGTACTGCCAAGATCCATATGAGAATATTTGTTATGAGAAGGCGTGAAAAAATCTAATAAGCGTTTTAGGAAAAACCTGTGTGTCGACTCAGTTAAATCCAATTTTTGTCCCCTTTCACCCTAAAAAATATAATTAAAACTTTAGAATTATTTTTTAAATCATTAAAAACTAAAAAAAGCAATACATATAATATTTAAGTTACTAATTGGAATTTATAAAAATATATACATGGTGGGTGGGGCACTTCATACCCGTAGGTCTCTAGCTGCTAAACGGTACTTTCTTGTAAATATCATTTGGATGTATATACAATATATCAATATATATTTTTTTCTACTTTTATAGTATTTCGCTGCGCTAGCCTTCATCTCCGAGTTTTGTTATTATAAGTACAGGACTTGTGCTAGTGGTATCATGTCCGACAATGCCCTCGGACCTTCCAGTAGAAACGAAAAATATCAGTTGCCTGTTTCTGTCGATGATTCTGATTTTTTTGTTGCTGCTAGTTGTACTCATCTCTTATCTAGATAACTGTAATAATGATAACTTTAGTCAGAAACATGTGTACGGTTGGAACAACTTCTAGTGTTTTAACGATTTTATATTTTTTCTACTTTTATAATATTCAAGTCAAAAAGTACTTTATATTTATTTTTATTTTTTTTTAAATTATGTATCTAATTATTCTGCAGCGTTATTCTGACACCCTTTTGTACTGTATGCTATTGAGTTACACGAGTTTCGTCATGGTTGAATTGCACTCCAGTATCAGGTGCAGTAATGCTCTCCTACATTCGTACCACAAATGTCAGTTGTCTGCTCATGCTGATGACTAGTTTTTGTTTTTTTTTTGGTAATTATTACATAATGGTATTTTTTACATTTTATTTCTTCACATTCTAATTATTTTTATATTAAACTCTTATTTTAAGAGGGTAAAATTAACGTTTTGATACAATAATAATGCGGAATACTTTGCAATGTACTATACACTTTATAGGGTAAATGTATAATATTAGGACTTGATATATTAAACTAACCTTTGCTATAGTTAATGTTTATTGCTTTTTTAGATAATTTTTCTTTTATAAATATTTTTATATATGCATGTTATTGTATTAGGTTATTATGATATAAATATTACAACAGCGGAACTTACCAGTTCTGAATCTAAAGTCTTATTACTTTTGAATAGGTAAATTATCAGATCTGATTTTAATTTATGCCAAACCTATTTGCCAGAGTATTGAGAACAAATCAGATTGATATTTTAAGCGCGTCTTATTTTTATTTCACTTTAAGGTTTTTGTAAAACATATTTTACTGCATGTTTATTCTTAAAGTAACTAG
Organism: Kuschelorhynchus macadamiae; assembly: GCA_030620095.1. Taxonomy (NCBI): domain Eukaryota; kingdom Metazoa; phylum Arthropoda; class Insecta; order Coleoptera; family Curculionidae; genus Kuschelorhynchus; species Kuschelorhynchus macadamiae. The sequence continues at coordinate 585,506 of JAUTXW010003977.1, forward strand.
TAACTGTCTGGTTACAAATTAAAACACAAACTAAAAACAACAAAAAAATAAAAAACAAGTTAAGCAAAGTGGAAAATAGGCTAAAATTAAAGTTTTCTCTCTGCAGAAATTTCGGTTAAGGTTATGTCTTGAAAATAACATTCTTTCTTAGCAGCTTAGTTGGTAACTTGAATACATATCTGCATTATGGCTTTTACTAACCAATCGAAAATACAGATTCCCGTTTAGTCATTCTTGTGTCTATGTACATATATTTCGCTAGGTGCTAAATTGGAAGGTAAATGCTGTGGCGTAATCAAACTCGTTTATTCTTTGGGCGATCTTAAATGAAGATAACAAAACTTATGGCGGAAAATGGCGCCCAAAATTGTTTTTGGTAATATCTTGCTTAATATCATGTTAAGAGGAAAATATTTTATTACATAATGTACGCAATATTTTCTACAAACAAGGATTTATAGTAGTTTTTTTGTACGGTGTAACCTCAAGATGCCATAAGTGAAGGTACTTTCACCATTTACTTTTTTTATCGTCTAAACTCGACGAACAATTTTGGTACTACTGCTATTTTATTTTTTTTATCTCCTACTCCACGAAATAATGGTACAATATAATATAGTACAAAACCATATTTGGTTTATTAGACAACATTTGTAATATGGTCTGGCGAAAAACGAATTACCAAAAACTAAACACTGTGTAATATTGCTAGAAAGTAACTCATTTTTAATCCCAGGCAAAAACTGTTCTTCTACAGCTACAATTCCACGTAACGTAACGCGAAACCTTTCAGACATTTTCATGATGTAATGTGGAGAAGTTCTGTCGGTGCTGCTTCTTTCTCTGTCTGACTAGGAGCCAGCTCACTTGGTATGATTTCCAGTCCCATTTCGCAGGTAGTAACTCATTTCCTATCCACCACATCTATACTCGAGTCTACGTTTGAAAACTACTAATTCAAGAGCAGCTTGCTTCGGAAGCAAATAAGCCAGACTAAAACTGATTTTGTTCAGCGATTGTGCAAACAAGTGCTTGAACTTGTTTGCACAATCGCTGAACAGGTCTTGAATCGATTGCATGCTTTTCCCACGATAATGTTCATTTACGAATTTCCAGTAGTTATTTAAGGAGAGAAGCCCCTCCTCCTCTTCACTATGCTTCTAATCCTTCTCCTCCCTATCATTTTAAAATTATATCTATTCCTCCTCGTCTTTATTATTGAAAATTATTTAATCGAGTTCGGTAACTTAGCCTTGAGGGTAATTTCTTTTAAGCTATGACCAATAATATGAGATTACTTCAAGAGATTCCCCTCTTAAAGTTAAAGTTTAAAAGGTTTAAATACGCTTTTGCTGCTTCAATTTAAAGTTGTAAATATAAAGTATCAAACAATTCTGAAACTTGTCAAATGTCTAAAAGAAAAAGGGGCTCTCGGAGAGCAGCAAATAAAATTAAAAAGAAATAAAAAAGAAAATAAAGTGACACATTTCCGATGAGTGTCCTATGTTAGTTTTAATATTAAAAAGTGTTGCCTATAATATGGACTAATTATATGCTTATGGGACTATTATACTAAGGGCTAGTATTTTCATCTCCATATAATTTTATTCGATGGATATTTTTCATGGTTAGAATTGTCTCAACAATCGTTTCCACGGTAAATATTCGAAGAATAAAGTTATTTGGGGATGAAAATATTGGCCCTAAAAATCTGATTTACGATTTAAGACATGCTTGTAACATTACAGCTACAACTTTAAATTCGCTTGCAGCTAATACAAAATAAAATATAGACTTAGTTTGTTTTTTATTAATTTTTATACCTATGCCAGAATCCAGATACCTACATTCGTAAAAATACAGCTAGCCGAAACTTACAACATTTTAATGTTATTCCAAATATTGATGAAAAAAATAATACATTTTTCTATAGGGATGGTAACGATTTTATTGAAATCCCTCCCGGAAGCTACGAAATTCGAGATATTAAAAAATATTTAATAGAACAATTTGATAAAATAGGGATTTCGTTTCATTTATTTGCAAATAATAATACTTTACAATCAGTGATTAAATCTTCTACAAATATCACATTTAAAGAAGGTAGTATAGGCAAAATTTTAGGATTTAAAGATCAGGTTATCAGATGTGACGGAAAAAGTAAACATTTAGAAGTTCCTGCAGAAATTATAAAAGTTAATTGACTATGTACCGATTGCAGTATTGCTGAAGGTTCCTACTTCAACGGAAGACCTGTTCATATTATTCATCAATTTTTTCCAAACGTCACTCCTGGATTTATAATTGAAAGTCCGCAAAATATTATATATTTTCCTATAACCGTGAAACTAATAGACAAAATTACTGTAAGAATATTAGATCAAAACGGAGATAGTGAATTTTCGGTGGAAACAGTTGCACTTAGACTGCACATTAAAAAACTAGATTAATAATGGTTATTTTATACAACAGAAACTTTAGTATTCCAAATAACAGTGTTCAAAAAAACTATAATAGAGATAAATTAGTCAAGAAAAACATTAAGGCGTGTTAACGTTAAAGAGCTAACAACTGAAAACAAAAAAATTCTGGAGTCTCTAGGACTTAAACTTTAAATATGAATATACTTAATGTTACAGAAAATCTTTTAATTGATAATTCCATCACTCATTCGGAAATTCATTCTTATGAACCTTATTTACCCACCAAATCAGAAAATAATGATGAGATAATACTTCCCGTCCATGAAATTGAAGAATACACCCTTCCTTGCGAGAATTTTATTTACAAAGAAGGAAAGTTAACTAGAGAGGATGAGACAGTTTTTAAAACGTTGAGTTTAATAAATAATGGAATTGCCTTTCTTTGTAAAGAAATAAGATACCAATTAAATGGTGTTACTATAGATTCGGTTAGAAATGTTGGTATCACATCAACTTTAAAAGGTTATCTTTCATTTAATGAAAACGAGTCAGCTAAATTACGAAATGCAGGCTGGCATCCTGTTAAAACAGGTGCGACTACGACAACACGTATCTATCGTCGATGAAAAAACAGGATTTTTTAATGTTTGCAAGCCCCTTAAAACTTTAATGGAATTCTTCGAAGACTATAAAAAAGTAATACTAAATTCGAAACAAGAGCTCATACTTGTTAGAGATAACACCGATAATAATGCCATTTCAGATGACAAGGAAAATCCAAAACACCGATAACAATGCCATTTCAGATGACAAGGAAAATCCAAAAATTACTCTTAACAAACTTACGTGGAATATACCTCATATATCAGTAGGAATTCCTCAAGAACAATAACTAACAAAAGTTAGTTTAGAAGTTGAGAATTAATTGAGTATCCAGAACTATTAAAAACTAATAGACACAATTAGCAGGTAAAACCTCAACTCGAGTCATGTTATACTTGCATTTCCACAAGAAAAATGGAATAAGAAAAAAAGCAATATGAGTCAATTTAATGATATAGACTTATGAAATTTCAAAGTATTCTTACATTCTGAAAGGTATCCTTATAATGATCTCATATTAGATATGAGTAAAAATAAATTGGCTATCTTGTATGAAATGTATTCCAATTACCACCATACTTATTATGGAAAAACAGAAAAACCATTATTTGATCCTCTCGTATTCAAGGGGAAGGCCCCCATTTCATACATTAATTGTTCTCATCAAGAAGAATCTTTGCAAGCAGAACCTATTGTAATGAGAGTAGAATTAGAACTAAATAAAAACATAAAAAAGACACAACAGCGTATTGTCTAATATTTCATAATAAAATTTTTAGTTACAGTCCACTTACTAAAATTGTAACGCAACTGTAAATTAGCTACGCATGCGGGACCTCAAAATTAAATTTAATTCCTAAATATAATTTGCAAATAACAAAAGAGTCAGTTGTTACTAGACGTTTGACAAGAAAACGTGAGTAACTGATAATGTCTCTTTGAGTAGGAGAGACAGAAACTTTCATCATAAAATTAAGAAACTCAAAAAGGATATTGAAGATTACTCAAAACATTTATTTTTAAGAAATTTTCTAAATTAAAAATATGAGGCTAGTATTAGACTTTCAAGGTTTTAAGGACGAAAAAAATAAATTATAGCTAAAGAATTGGCAGCTTACGATGGAGATAATAAATAAATCTCTATATTTTTAAACAACCTTTTCCTTTAAACTTTCTTTTGCCTGAACAACATAAGCAAGCTATTTGGTTAACGAAAAATTATCATTGCATATACTGGAATTCTAGAAATAAGGGTTATAAGTTAATATATAAGTTAAGGGGAACGAAAAAGCTGAATGTATAAGAAAGTGTTCAAAAAAGCCAATTATTGAGTTAGATGAACAACCAGTTTCAATGGCATCTAAACGAAAATGCTTTTATCACTCTAAATCATTATGTATGTGTGCACTTTCAAATGTTTTATACTTATTTGATAACTTTTTTATGAATGAATAAAAATAATATTAACTAAATGTACTTTGTTTTAGTTAAACTTATTATAACATAACATTAAAATTATATTGTATTTATAAACTGTCAACAACAGCAAAAAATGGTTTTCTGTTTTTGTTTTCTAAAAAGTTTCTACACATTTGCGCTATTTTTTTACAAAATTCGACATGTTCTAAGTATTTGTGACTTTTCCTTAAATCTTGAACATTCACGATATTATCATCACCAACAAAATCTAAATATCTTGAGCAAGCTTCTGACATAACAAACTCTTCAAGCACTTCGGTCACTAGACAAGCACCAGATTCTTTAAAAACAGAAGCAGCCTTTTGCAGAGCTATAATAACTCTTTTCAATAAACTGTTAGTTTGTTAGCTGACCAGCACGTTCAGCTGGTTTTGTTGCATATTCAGGGTATCCATGGGTAACAATGATAGTATTTTCATTATAATGATTCTAGATGTACTCTATAGTCTTTGTTTATTATTGTTGCGAAAGTTTCTCCCTGTTGCTAAACCATTCTATGTATTAGGAAACAGGTCTCTTAATTGTTGACAATGGTATGAAGACATCATAAAAGGAATTCTTTTAGAGTGAATATATCTTTCAAGTACACCTAAGAAGATTTTGTATACAAAAAAATGTCCACTAGCATGAAAGTACGGCAGCAGTATTGAATCGTTTCAAGATGTAGCTTCCAATTTCCTGAATGCTCTAATTAATTTAACTGATTTAAAAGTGTAATTATTTCGAAGTACTGTACCCAAAAGTTTCAATGAACGCTTGCATTTCAAATTCCTCTCAATTGAGCACATTTTTCATCTTTTAATTTATTTTACACGCTATTAACCTTTTAGGTCTTTTTTCTTTTATTTCTTGGCCAGTACTATCAGACAGAAATCTCTGGTAAATGAAACATTTTTCTGATGATGATTCCGAAACCTTTAGATAATATTATTTACAACTAATTTCTTTTTAAACAATAGCATTAATAAAAAATAAAAAAACAAAATTTCCTTGTGGAAAAAAATTGTGGGAGTAATTGTTATTAAAATTCTTACGTCTCTGGTACCTAAACCGCACTAAACATTATATTAAACCAAATATCCGCAAAACAATTTTGGAGACCATTTTTCTAAGATGGTAGCTTGTTTTGGCATGTAAACGTGAGATATGTGACGCACAGGTCAAACACCCGGTCATACACCCATGATGATCTCAAACTGACATCACACCTGCAACCATAGCATATTGTCTGCATTTTTGTACATATTTAAGCACATTATAAACTAATTATTACTAACTGGCAGTTAATCTTTGAGCATTTGTTATCTGGCACAGTCGTAACTGTAGGATCTGACAAGACCTTTTGGCAGTATTTAGAAAGTGTGTTCCTGAGGCCCTGTTCCAGAAAATCGTCAGTATCAACTGTTTGTTGAGATTCAAGAACCTCCAGGAAGAAAAACCCAAGTTGTCATCCAACATAACAAAATTGTTGTGTCGGTTTTTTCAAATTTGTCTCCAAATTTATTTCTATTTTTCATTTAATTAATATTAAATTTGAATGTCAGACTATGAAATAGCAAACATAATTTCCGATATTTCTAATATAACTATAACCGACTCTCAAATAAGTGACATCTCTTACTGTCGCAAAGGAAATTGCACATACCTTAAAAAATTTTACTGGTAGAAGCGAACATTTAGAATGTATTATAGCTAGTGGAGATAAGTTTTACGAGAGATATCATGAGGGCACCTCCGATGAATCTCTAAAAGAATTTGTTTTTGCATCTATATTCAAAAATAATTGACGAAACAGGTGATTTTTTGTGTTAAATGAAAATAGCCCTAGGCAAAAATTTAGAGATCGCGGAAATAAGCAAGTTTAAAAATAGCAGCAGATAATAGATTAAGTCGTGGCACAAACCATCTTTTAATTGAGCAAACAGAATTAACAGCAGTCACCGTTCTTATGCCGAATTCCTCTACTGAATTACGTACAAGTTTCATGTTCCAAAACCCAGATAATATTGAAGATGGAAACTCTATTGTTCTTAAACCAGTCTTTACTTGAGCAACAAATAAACGCCCGTTCGTTTGTTCCCAAACAAAATATCCGAATTTAAAATTAATAAATCTATTCCAGTACAAAGAAATTCTCAGCCTATATACAATTTATCGGCCCGCACCTAAATATAATAAATTTCAACCATATTTTTCGAATTCAAATATGATTTCAAGACCATTCCAGAACCAACTTTCCCTACCCAGCCTATAAATATACAAAGTAGGCCAGTGCAACATAATTTTCCAACAAACAGACAAGTTTTTGAAAAAACGAAAGATGCATTTTCTAAAATTAACCTACAGACCATCCAACAGCCATGTCTACATCAAGTAGAATGCCTTCTATACACACAAAAAATACTTGAAGACCCATTATACGCCAAAATTGGTTGGTACCCCTGTATGTTCAGAAAACGATTTATCAAAGAATTATTATACAGAGGAACCTGTATTTTGAATTTTGAAAACATTGAATACAGCTTTAATTCTGAAAACTTCTAGGAAAACCAAGACAATCCTATGTACCCTGAAAAATTTCTCAACAATTCCCGGGAAAACAATCCGCCGGATATCTTAATAGCTTTCAAGTAAATTCTCTTCCTTACATAGAGTTGCAAACTTTACCAGCCAAACTTTTAATTGACACAAGAAGCTACACATTCCTGATTAGACCCTACATAGCCGAACAATACTTTCCACATTTAATTTACATATCAAAGCCTACTCTAGTAACATGCACGGACAATAACAACACTCAGTATAAAGCAAAAATACCTTTAATAAAAGAATATAACATTATCACAGAACATGAATTTATTTTATATAATTTTCACGACTATTTTGATGGTATTATGACATGAGATTTACGAAAACTAAACTTAAATATAGACATAACAAATAAAAAAGTTTATTTAGATATTGTAGAAATACATTTAACATATCGTGATGACTTTGATATCCAAAAAATAGAAGTATAATATTCCAGATGACACGGAAATATTTTACTCCACATGCATAACAATATCATAGAAATTCCACTCTCTCTTTTAATAAGTAAAAAATAACACAGTCCCACAGGAAATTCGAAATGTTACTAACGAAAGTGTCCTGGTAAATGCACCCTGACTACATTCCTGACTTTTCCCACCTGACTAAATCCCTCACAAACTGTCTGAAGAAAAATCATAAAGTCGAACATACACCCGAATTTTTAAACCGCTTTGAAACCCGTAAAAATATTCTTATGAGCGATCCTACACTTCACCACCCCTATTTTTCACATCCTTTCAATCTCACAACCGACGTCTCTAACTATGCTATCGGAGCCGTCTTATCGCAGGTTCCAATAGGTAAAGACTTATCTATAGCATATGCTTCACGTACCTATGTAATCATGCGAAACTTAACTAGAATACTATTGAAAGAGGATTACTAGCCATATTTTGGGCCACATAATATTTTAGGCCGTATCTTTTTGGAACCCGAATTAAAATAATCACCGACCATAAATCTCTTTAATGGCTATTTTCAATCAAAGAGCCTAACTCCAAAATCGCGCGACGGCGCTTAAAACTAGAAGAGCACGACTACGACAGTATTTATAAGAAAGGTCAACAGAATAAAAATGTAGACTCACTCTCACGAATTCAAATTAATCCTATTAAAGATATCCCTACTACCAAATTTCGACCCTGACGAACTTCTACCACTACTATGCGAAGTTCTCGACGAAATTTTAAACACAATTGTTAACGAAAAAGAGATCTCCCAGCGATCTAAAATACAAAAATAAACTTAATCTCAGGTATAACAATCAAACCAAAACAAAAACTTACTAGTGATTAGAAACATTCTAGCGTAGAACATCCGATAATAGGGGCCTCTTATGTACAAAAATCCCTTAATGGATATAAAAAACAAAAAGTTTTTAGGTAGTCTAGCCCAAATTAAAGTAGTAAAAAACCGCAAATATTTATCAAAAACCGAACATGTGTTTTTAAATAATGACCCATCAGAAGAAGTAATTTCTAACATAGTAAAAGACCATTTTATACCCAAAAACATCTATTGTTACATTTCAAAGATAAAACAATAGAATAGAATTGAATTGAATTACGATGAGCAACAACTTAAAATAAAATACTATCATGAGACGAAGGCATCACACCGCGGTATACAAGAAAATATTATAACATTAAAGAAATATTTTTTTTGCCAAATTTAGAAAACGGCGTAGAAACATACGTAAACCTCTGTGAAATCTCTCAAAAATCCAAATAAGTTAGTATTTAAACCCACGCCTATAGGATAAGAACCTCTTGACCATATATACACAGACGTATATAAAACACATAACACCTCATTTCTAACCTTATTGATAGTTTTTCAAAATTAGGACAAGCACATCCTTTACTAATTCCAACAAATACAAAAATTACAAATAAATTAATAATTTATTTTAACCATTACGGATTACCCCGAAAAATAATCGACAATGGCACAGCTTTTAAGAACCAAAATCATTGAAAACCTATGTTCTCTTCATCAAATAGAAATAAATACATTATTGTGCGCCACATAACCCAAACTCGAATAGCCCTACAGAACGACTACACTCAACATTGAACGGAACCATCCTCACAATAAAAGACAAAAAACCTAAAGAAACATTATTACACTAATGAATTACGCAATGTTGTCATATATTAATCCTACTTATAGTGCTCTAAAATATACATCTTTTCAAATATCCAAAGCAAACTGGATTAAAAAAATCCCTTAGAGCTTTCTAAGAAGCAAAAGTTACACCAATATATGCAAGAATATTCAGAAAACATAAAAATTATGAATCAAGAAATTCAGGCAAAAATTATCTCGCAGCAAAAATCCAATCTAGATAAAGTTAATAAAAACAGACGAAATTCATATCGATCCCAAAAAATTGTTATTTCCAAAAACATATCCACAAAGATTAAAATTAAAAGAATCCTCTAAGCATAAGGAAATATTTCAATCGTGGATCGAGAAAACGCCATTTCTACTAAAAAAAAAACTTCTGGCACTGCCCATCGTTACAACAAGTCAAAGAAATTAAAAATCCTATCCTTCTTTTATTCCTAGGACAAATATACATTACAACACAACACAATACACAATCTCTTTATTATATAAGTCTTACGCAGATCGAGAACTGCCAATATAAACAAATATTTGACGACTTGCAAACAATTTTATCCAATACAAAACTCTTTCACAAACCTTCCAGATCCAAAAGAAGCCCTTGATTCCGATGACGAAGAAAGGTACAATAGGTACTTTAACAGTTTACAACAAAATCAACAAGATATACAACAAGAAATTAAAAGACGAACGCACCGTATTATCCAACTTTATTAATACCTACAAACAAAGCTTAGAAACACTCAAAACAAATCAAAATATACTACATAAGAATGTAAATACATTAGAAAATGCAGAAGCAAATACAAGTAATGCTATATATTTATCTCCAATACTAGATAACATCATATTTCAACTAAATACGTTAAATCAAATAATAAAGAAGGTAAAAAATGAAATTTCATTTGCTCATGTAAATACGATGCATAATTCTATTCTAAATCCTAACTAGATTAGCGAAATGATAAATAATATACAAAACCTATACGGGACAAATCGCCTTCCTAAATTTAACGAACGAATTAACTACTACATTTCTATTCAATTGATAATCAAAGATAATATAAGTCTGGTTTCTATACATACACCAATTGTCCTTCCCACGCCATTTGTATTATACAAAATATACCATATTCCAATCCTTAACCAAACTATATCCCTAAACAATCCTAAGCCACAACAAAAGAATGTCCGCAACTAGAAGACATCTTCATCTGGAAGCAGAACACACTGTGAAAGACGAGTTTTACAAGCTCTTACCCACAACAAAGAACGAATGTCCACTACAAGAAAACAATACTTCAATATGTACTGGGACTTTCGTATGCCCATCAAGACAAACCAAATCAAAAACTACAACTCAACTGCCCAATTTCACACATTAAATACACCTGGGGCATGAGTGAACCATTGGATTACTCCACTAATATTATTTTTAAATAATAAAATATTAATAATTGTTAACATCCTGGCGTATGTAGTAAGAAGAAATTTGGAAATGCAAGAAGCAGTCCCAAAAAAAAACACAATTCTCCAAAAATTCAGATCGGAAAACCCTTGAGATATGTGACGCACAGGTCATACACCCATGATGATCTCAAGCTGACAACATTCGCACCTGCAACCATAGCATATTGTCTACTCTGCATTTTCTGTACATATTTAAGCAATTTAAAACTGATTATTACTCACTTGCAGTTAACCTTCGAGCACTTGTAGTTACTCAGTCACTAAGTCAAATTTGTAATAATTATTTATTTTCGATTAAATTGTTTTTAAAAGTGGTTTTCAAAAATAAGTTATTTAATTCGTGTGCAAAATTAATACGTTATAAAGGTGAGTTTTATAAAGAAAATAAAGTTTTTCTATCTTTCGCTGATTTTTTCTTGTTTTTTCATGATTACTTCCCTTTAATAAAAAATCACCTTCCCAGATTTTTTCAGATCTTTACGTTTTAGGGTCTCTGGATGCCAAAAAACATGTTTTCTCAATTCCGTTGGTCTGTCTGTTCGCGGCATTGCTAAAAAACTATTAAACCGATTGACTTCAAATGATGATCAAACATTAAGGGTAATAATATGGGGATGACCTGATAATATTTTGGTAAAAATCCGATATGGCGAAACAAACTGACCACCTGGTGAAATGTTAAAAAAAATATTACTAAAAAACTGCTTATTAAATTTACCTCAAATTTTGCACAAAAATTGAGCATTTTGAGAAAATCAACTGGTAGAAGATGGCGAAACAAAATGGCGGCTTAATAAAATATTTAAAAATTCAGTCTGCAAAACTATTTAATGGACTGATTGAATTTTAGGGTCCCTAGGTGCCAAAAATATATGTTTTATCAATTCCGTCGGTATGTCTGTCTGTTTGGCGGTTGTCAGTTCGAGGTATAGCTTTAAAACTACTTACCCAATTGACTTCAAATTCTGGTCAAATATTAAGGGTCATATGAGGATGACCTGGAATTATTTTAGTAAAAATCTAGTATGGCGGAACAAGATAACGGCCTAGTGAAGCGTTAAAAAAATATTACTAAAAAACTAAAGTCAAAGTCAAATATAGCTTTAATATCAAAAGATGAAAATCTCATTGACAAAGCAGATCTTAAAATAAAAAATTACAATCTAAGTAAATTAATTATTAAGGGATATACGACTATAACAATCTATCCATTCACTGGCAATCTTCACAAATACACTAAAACACGGGACAATCTTTACAAATACACTAAAAAGTCATTAAATAAAAATTAGTTTAGCATATAATAAAAACCTGTACAAAATAAAATATGTATAAAATAAGATCTCAGTATGAGATTCTAATATTAAGCTTATTAAAAACAACATAGAAAAACAGTACTATTAAAATGAATCATTAAAATATTCTGTCAGTGAATAGTAAGGTCGACTCAATAAAATACTTTTAACTTCCTTTTTAAATTTCCTAAAAGAGTCAATTTTTCTTATAGCCTTCGGAAGGTGATTAAATATTTTTTTCCCATTATATATTACCAAATTCTTAACTAAAGTGGAAGTTGGTATAGGAAGCGCGCTGTTATATGGGTATTGCGAGTCATGTAAGCTGGTGTGGTTTGAATTTCCTCTCTAAATTTTTTAAAAATCAGACTGGCTGTCTCGAGAATAAATATACTTGTAAGTGTCAGTAATTTATTTTGAATAAATAATGGTCTACAAGAGTCTCTTGGTTTCACTTGTAACATGAATCGCAATGCTCTTTTCTGCAAAAGAAAAATTATGTTAAATAAATAACCTGGACAAGATCCCCAGAAACATATACCATATCGCAAATGAGATTCTATCAGAGCAAAGTAAACATTTCTAGCTGTTAGTAGATCCATTTCACGAGCTATAACTCTTAATGCGAAGCATCCTCTGGAAAGCTTTGTGGACAGTTGTGAAACATGTTCAAATTTTAATTTTTCGTCAACAAACACATCCAAGAACTTATTATATTTTACACAGCGTATCTGCTCGTCCTTCATTACCACATCCTCCAACTGACACTTAAAACTTACAATATTTGTCTTAGATATATTAAGGGTAAGATAATTAGCATCACACCAGTTTTTAAGTTTTACAAGATCGCAAGTAATATTGTTTTCCAACAGATCAGGAGACTTGAAATGCCACAAAACAGTAGGATCATTGGCAAACATTGTAAAGGATCCAGATATATCTAAATTTGCTAAATTGTTTATATATATGAGAAACAGTAGAGGTCCAAGGACGGAACCTTGAGGTACTCCAGAACTTATTGATAATTTTGAGGATCTCTCATTATTAAATGTCACCAATTGATGGCGATCTGACAAATAAGACTTTAACAACTTTAAGACTGTGTCTCTAAAACCATAAATTTCAAGTTTGCTAAGAAGTATTCTGTGGTCTACACAATCAAAAGCATTAAGTTGAAGATACAATTCCTGCAATATAGAAAAAATAGCATCGTTAGTACATTTTTCAGCTTGAAATCCAAATTGAGTATTTATTAATATGTTATGGGCACTCAAGAAACTGGTGATACGTTTTTTGACAAGTTTTTCAATAATTTTTGAAAGTGTTGTGCTTGGAAAATTTTCATAGAAATACTGTCACATCGAGCCGATGTTTTGTTTTTTATTTTTGAAAGTACTCTTGTAACTTCAAAAACATCAGTTGGAGAAAAATAAAAAGAGTCACTTATCGAAGAGTTACTCAGATAATCCATAGCATTTTTCTCTGGCTTAATTTGCTTAGACAATTTGGATGCTATTGAACAATAAAATGAATTGAATTGACTAGCAGTCATGCTTGTTATCTGTGATACTTTATTTCTACCACTTCATTAACAATATTCCAACTCGCTCTTTGTTTATTACTGGACTGTGCCAAACGTTCACGATAATGTAACAGTTTTGCCACTCTAATAACTTTTCTATAAATACTTCTTATCTACCATAATACCTCATAAAAACAATACTGTGTAGCAGATATGTGCGAAGGCTGTGCAGGGAGCGCATGTTTTTAGATGACTTTTTCAGTCCTTTAGTTATCCAGGGTTTTCTGTTTCTTCTTTTTGAGGTTCTCATAGGAAAAGAAACATTAAACTTGTCTGATAAAATATGGAAACATGTCAATGGATCAAGAGAGTGAAAAATATTTTTCCAGTCGTCTCCTGCACAATTCTGCGAGAATTTTTAAAAATTATCTTTAGAGTAAATTCTTCCTTGATATTTTACTACGTTGGAATGCCTAGAAGGCATTTTAAATTTACCAAGAACAGCCTCATGATCTGATAAGACCGCATTTATAACATTACATTCTATTAAGATCTCATTGGAAATATTAGAACAAAAGTAATCTATTAAAATAGCTGAATGGCTGGTTAATCGAGTAGGTTTATTCACGTGCATTTGTAGATTGAACGAATTTAATGAATTTGAAATTATCATAGTGTTAACATGTGCTTTGTCCAAATAATTTATATTCAAATCACCAGCCAGAATAAGATTACAACCACCAGGAAGTTGGGCCAAAAGCGTTTCCAGTCTTAAGATAAATAGCGAGACATTAGTATCTGGCGATCTGTATAAACAAATAATAAAAAATAATAAATTCAACCACTCTGTCAACTAGCATATCATTAAATTTAGTAATATTTATAACTGAATATAGCTCCAAAATACTCTCTCTAACCATTATAACAGTACCTCCATGAGTAAAATGAGACCTAGAATACTTTGACAAAACACTATAATCTGGTAAAACTACGTCTTCGTCTTTATGTAGCTCAGTCCGAAGGAGTATGGTTGGGTTACCCAACTCCTCCAAAAATACGGACAGTTCATTAACTTTTCTGGCTACCGATTGAATGTTTAACAGCATCACAGAAAAGATATTGTTATTACCTACTCTAAAAAAACATTATCTGACTGTTCACCGCCACTTACCTCTCCGTGATTAAGATCTAATTGAGAGTATGATGCAATAATGGGGCATTTAGCAGCAAAGCAGAGAATTTGAGAACACAAAAACTTACATAAAAGCAATTTGCTATTATAAGATGGTTGTCTAAATTTAGATCGCTCATTTACTTGCATAAAACTATCAATAGAAAAAAATACAGAGCCAATATCATTATGAATACTGAGCTGAACCCTGGAATTGTTGTCATATATAGAGCCATTTAACACTTTTCTATTGAGAGCAAAAGAAGACCCAATTACAATTAAATTAGTTTTTCTTGAAATCATCGAGTTTTTGTAAATGTTTCTTATCTATATGATTCCCTCTCAAAGCATTCTCGCAACCCATAAACATAACCACATAGTCCGTCTTCGTAAAGTTTTGACTAAGTTCTATCGCACCCGAGACTATTTTATCAAACAAAATTCTTAGTTCGTATTGACAGTTAATATCAAATTTCGAGTTTGAATACCTTTCAAACTCGCACAACCAATCACACTATCCTTAGGGCCAATAACCAATAACTGTGGCTTCCTTTTGTTTCCTCTGCGTTTTTGTTGATCTCGGTCTGTCACCAATATATCCTGTATACCTTGTATTTTATCCGCCACCGAATTGTCTTTTCTTAATTTATCAAGCTCATTTGTAAATCTTTTATTATCCCCTTTCAACACTCTAATCGTTTCGACCATATTTCTGTTGATCTCCATAAATTCTTTCATTTCATTTTTTATTTTATTATAGTCGGCATTCATAGTTCGAATATCCTCTATAAGTTTAAGATTATTTTTGTTCAACATAGAAATTTCTTTGTTTAATTTTTGGATTTCTTTGCATTTTTCTTTAAGTTCTTGCTCAAATTTGCCTTCCGTCTGTAATACGTCGTCCGTAAAATCCTTCGTAGTTCTTCTTTCCCTTCTCAACTGCGCATCCTTGTCCTTAAGATTCCTTCTTAATTCTTCTATTGTAGAGTTATAATCTACAATCTCCAATCTGTGTTTTGTGTTTGTATGTTCTAAGGCTTTTTCCCTTTCATTGAACAATTCCTTGAGAGTATTTAGTTGTAACATTGCATGGTCTGTCCATTGATTATAGTTATCGCAACATTTTTTTGAGCATAAAATTTTGTGTCGGTTGATTATTTGATATGTTGTTCTTTCTGTACAGCTCTTGTGATATTAAAACACACAATACAAAAGTAATTGTCCGTTTTTTTAATCTTTGTGCAGCATTTAAACAAAGTATCCAAATCACCCATTGTTTATGCTACAATTCAAGAAGATATTTCTGATTTTCTGAAAAAAAAAGGGAGTTCCCTAATTTTAAAAGAGTTCATTAGTTCTCACTTCTAAACAGTAAATATTCATAGTTTTTACAGTTTACACAAAACACCAAAAAAGGCTATTCCAAAACTACTCTGCTTCACAGATAAAAAGAATTAACTGATAGCAGTAAGGTATTGTTATTATATTAGTTTTTTTTAAGCATTTTATGCATTTAGCACTAATTTAATTTGATTTTCACTGTTTTTTCACATTTTCTTAACTAAATAATTTTATATTTTCTGTTCATAAAAAACACAATTTTCTAATGATGAAATTGACACTACACACAAGTAAATTTGATCACTATTACTACATAAAAACTCAAAAAACATCAGAACGCGTATTCAATGTCTGTTCATCAACTAATTCCTTTAAGAAATATGAATTATTATCCACTTTATCTCAAATTTTGAAAACAAATCAAGTGTTACATAGGAATGAACTGGTAACATTTTGGTATGAATCCAAAATGACAAAACAAAAAGGCGGACTAATGAAATATTAAAAAAAAAAAAGCCTGAAAAACTACTTTAGATTAATTTCAAATTTTGTGCATGCATTAAGTGTGATAAAGATAAACTGGTAAAGTTGTGGTACGTATTCAAGATAGAGAAACAAAATGACGGGCGAATTAAATGTTTAAAAAAATCAATGTAATAAAATCTTCTTATTCA
Source organism: Kuschelorhynchus macadamiae (assembly GCA_030620095.1). Classification (NCBI taxonomy): domain Eukaryota; kingdom Metazoa; phylum Arthropoda; class Insecta; order Coleoptera; family Curculionidae; genus Kuschelorhynchus; species Kuschelorhynchus macadamiae. The sequence goes on from JAUTXW010003977.1 coordinate 602,206, forward strand.
CTGACTTTAAATTTTGCAGAAAAATTAAATGGTACGAATTCAACATGATGGAACAAAATTATGGTCAGTCTCAATGTAAAAACTACGTATTCAATTTATTTTAAATTCTACCTAAAAATCAAGTGTAGCATGGGTAAAACATGGTAAAACATTGGTAATTCGATATAGTGAAACAAAACAGTGCCCAATATAAATATTTGAAAATGTAGTATGTAGTAATATATATGTGTTCTAAATGACTATGTACCAAACTAAATTGGGTCACACTTCACTATTCCTAATTTACAGATTTGTTTACGCTCTGCTGACTGGTTTAAAACTACAAGCAGTTACGCTACCGCATTAGGGGTCCCTGGTTTTGTCGCAGATCTGTACGCAGGGTTAGAATTAGCACTAACTAGAAGACAAACACAAATAACTAGGAATGTTGATCTTATTTTCTTTAAATAAATAAAAAACAGGTATTATACAAATGTATATTTGGAAGTGGTTCACTTGAAAACGCTTGGAGATACAAGCCAACCGAAACGTGGAGAATAAATACCAAATAGATAATAAAAGTCCGACAAGTTTCTTTAACTAAGCTAACGTATTTGCACGTTACTTGTCGACCCATCTAAATACTTCGAAAACCACTAACAGCTGCAGATACAGAATATAAGGAATTACAGAATAGTTGCTACAGTTAAAACTTGTAATGAGCGCTTATGTCAAATGACTTCCGTGATATGATGTAAGAGTTTATACTGAAGAGTTACCTCTAAATATACATACAAGAAATATGTAAAAAATACAATAAAAATAGAAAAAGTTAGCATCAGTCAAATGCACCTCACAAATATTGAACCAATTTCTGTCATTTCATACTCTAAATTTTAATCTATCTTGCGAAGATCTTCTGTCACTACTTTTTCTTCACAAGTTTTATCTAAATTCTAAACATACTGGCTGAAACATCTTGTAATAATTATCTTGTTTTGTATTCACAAAGAAAAGTCTTTTAAACCTAATATTTGGCAGTTCCAAGAAAAAATGTCTTGTATTTTCCCTTTTAAATTTGAATCCAATTTTAATTATCCACTTCTTTATCGAAGGAACAGAACAATGACATCTGGGTAGTATTACTGATGGACATTCAGACATTCAAGAATATAAATTCACATAATAGGTTTAATTCTGATTTTAACGGCAGCAATTTTTTGGGACATAATTTTCTTAAATTCTGTATTGGAAAGTCTTGTTTTTCGCATAATATAATGTATCCTACTTCGACGTTTGTCTACAGTTCCAAGTAGACCATTTTCTCAGTTTTCGAAATATTTTAGTTCGTCTAGTATTAATGTTTTAGCTAGCGAAAATCTGTTCCATTTCGATTTAGTAATTACTGACAATCTCAAGCTCACAGAGATACCTGACAAATGTAATTGTTTCCACGGCAATTTAAAACAAAAATTTTAAAAAATATTGAAAAGTAATTGCAATTTATGCAATTACTTTTCAATATTTTTTTTTATTTCATTGGGTTCCCTTCAGATAAAAAAAGATAAAATATTCCGCTGGGTAATAATTATACTAAATATATTTAATATTTTTCTTAACTGCAAATTAAACTTTTGCAGATGAGAGTAACCGAAAATAATCATTTATCTGTTTATACTCACTTTTAATATCATTTTTATCAGACTCCAGTTCCACATTTTTATCTCGTTGCTAGTTAGTACACCAGTTTCCTTTACTATATCGTCACCATCCTTTAATACAGCCTAAAATTTAAAAAACGAATTAAGCATACTATTAACTTGTGAAGTAGATTCCAAAAAACTTTTTTCCCATTCGGTAGGGTCCATAAAACGCATATCAAAATAATCGTTAATAATGTTATTTGATAATAAAGAAAATCAAAAAATAAAAAACAAAAAATATATATACTGTCAATGTCATGCCATAAATCATAAAACCAGATTAAGGATATCTGTTTTAATGAAATTTGGAACACGGATATCATACGCATATGCTATAATTCAAAAAGGGAAAATATTGCTTGTGTATATGTCATATGTAAATATTTGCCGGTAAACAAACACGTAGTTTCAGATCATACGCTTTATTCCGAACACAGTTTTAGCTTTACCATCGTAACTATGGTACACTAAAACATGCCACTGTCAACTCGTTTACAATTTAACATCACTAACTAAACTAATTAAAAAGATGCCTTCCGGCGAAGTTATATAATATTTAGAAAAGGATAGGATAATCTGAGAAATTCTAGAACAATCTATATTCTACAAGGTAAAAATAATTAAGCCTTCTAGAAATTCAGGAAACAGTAATGATATAAACATAGTCGTAACGTGGATCAAAAACTAAGATAAGTTTATTAAATAACAAATAAATTAACCTAAAACTGTACAAATCTATAACTAAGACTAAAAATATGTAATATACGTATATGAATATAAAGTATGTCGAAAATGTATATTTCATTAATATCTGGATTCTCTGAGAAGCGAATGTCGCCCGAAAACGTAGGCAGAAATACTGATAATACCATCACTGAGAAATGTGGAATGTTGTCATAACTATTAGAAATGTGCTTTACAATCGCGACTTAGCTGAAAACATAAAAGAAATATTTTAGACCATGTGCAGAACGATTTTTTAAAATAGTCTAAATTGTGTGGTCACGAGATTAAGAACTGTTGTTGAGGGATTGCACAAAATAGGTAGTAGCTGTTGTTGCAGTGCAAACGACCGTTTTCTATAAAGGAACCGTGAAGTTCGAATGCATGTTTTGGTATTTGGAAAACGTCTACAGATTCTACGACATTTCATTCTGTAGTACCGTTACACGCTTCGAAGAACTCGGTATTCGAGAATGTGTAAGAATCGAATTACTATCCGAGAAATCACACGGTGTCAAAATAAGAAATCAATTGGGAGACGGAAACTGGTATTCAGGATGGTCCGCGGTTGCAGTATAATTAATTTCGGTTAAATTCATCTTCTCTCGAGACTGTGCAATTATCTATATATTTAATTCATACTGTCTATAAAAATTTTAAAATTTGTTAAAATTTAAGAAAAATTAGTAGTTACCACTTTTACGATGTTATAGCCATTGTTTTCCATAGCTAATTATGACTGTCTTTTGCTTGCCACTATAAAATAGTTGCTTCCTAATAGCAATAACATGGTAGTGTTGCTTGGCAATACATTACTGTAATTTTCCGGTCGCAAATCTGTACAGGGTAAGTAGATTTACTAGACAGTATGAAATAAATTAAATTAACTGCAAGGAGATCAAATGTTGTAGATGATATTGGTTTCGATCTGTGTATTTAAACTAAGTTTTCGATACTAAAATCTCCTTCACACTTTGTCACGGTGAAACTCCGTGTTCGCGTGTTGCCTACATTCGACTCCTCCTTACATACTAGAATCGCGAGTTCTCGGGAGCATCAAGAACTTTTAAGAATACATTTCGATACTTGGACTCGACAACTCTCATCACTAGTTTCGTTACACCGTGGATGGGCAAATACGGTGTAATGTAACGATATATTAAACACCGGCTTGTACGTTCATGATTAACCTAAACATTAAATTATATAAGGAAGGATTCACAACGAGGGAAGTTTCGTTTAAAGCTAATTTACCGTTATTTTTATCTAAAAAGATATCAACATGAAGTCCATTTAGTCGCGGACATATCGAAGAGTTGTTTTTCTCACGAAGACCTTTAATTTCAGAACATGGTGCAACTAGTAATATTTACCTATGCCATTCGAACATTTATAACTTCATTCATTACTTACTTACTTTCACTTGATTTAATTTAGATTTGAGTCCTTTATTTCTAGTATGCTTTTGTTGCTTTTGTTTTCCTCTTCGGCTCGAGCTATTTCTGATTATATAATCAAGGTGCAGACTGTAAGACGCTGGTCGCTTTTGCATTAACCTATAACATTTTAAATATGAATTATTTAACAGATACTTTTTATTCGTAAATTAAATAAAACAGTGTATATTTTTAAACTTTCATGAATTTAACAAAAAGTTTCCATTTATTATACACTCCATAAAAACACATGACAATATAAATATCATATCTGTTTTGCACTGATAAGAGGCCGCAGAGTTATACATTCAAAAGAGAACCCTAAATGTTTTATATATTTGTAATGTCTAAACAAGAGGAAATTAATATAAAACGAAATGTTAAATGAAGTAAGTGCAACATAAACAAAACGCAACAAGGCGATTATTCGTACAATATAATAATAATTTTCTTGCCTTGCCCTAATTTTTTTAAACGAAATTTCAAGACAATTTTAAAAAGCTGATTAGCTATTTTGGGATATATATTAATAGTTTTTTCATTGTATAAATTTATCTAGTTACTTAAAAACGCTAATTTGAATTAACTGTCTTAATGAACTATGTATAAGATTAGGGCACCTAATTGTTAGCATCAAATTCAAAGTGGTGTGATTTGAAAATGAGTCAACGGATTGCGGCGATCTTTTCGGTTATCAAATAATCTATTTTTCTGCGGAACACCACTACATTTTCCCAGGGTTGAAAAAATATACCCGTTCCCCTACATAAAAAAATGTTTTTTCAAATTGTCAACAATATATTTTCTCAGGCTTACTTCATAGAATTATAAATTTTAGGTTGATATCTCGTAACATTTTCAGTGTGCTCATAAATAGATACTAGAGAAAGGTTAACTTGGAGTGTCCTGAACGTATACATGTTCAACAAATGCCCTACATATCGTACATTTGGTTTATATAGACATCCGTATTTATTTTTTAGCATTCTTTGAACTTTTCATCATCACCAAGACGGGAAATCGTAAAGAGAACAAAAGTTCTAAATTTTTTAGGTAAATGTAATTAACTTTCAGGCATACTATAAAAATAGAGACCTATACCTATACCAATGAAATGTAGGATTTTTTTATATTTTATACCCGTGAACATTAAAAAAATCAGTGAATCTAAAAACAAATACCAAACATTTACTCGTTACTGAAACATTTAATTTGTGTAAACTACAAACGGGTCAAAAAAAGAAATTATAACCAATCAGAATAGCGCAGTTATTTACAAATTTTAAATTTTTTTTAAGTGTTAGTTCTGCTTGGTTCATTTCTTTTGTGACAAGCAATTACAATGTTTTTACTTTCCTCGTAAGAGAGAAGTACTAAAATCACCCGGCGGGATTTTTGCAGATTTTTGCGTGTCAGAGTCCTTGGTTTCCGAAAAACGTTTTCCCATTTCCGTCAGTCTGTCGTCTGTATGACGACATAGATCAAAAACTACTTACCTGATTTGACTTCAAATTTTGGTCAAAAATCAAGGGTGATAAGGGAAAGAAATGGTTACATTTTGGTGAAAATCGAAAATGGCGGCGAGCGAAAATGTAAAAAAAATCATTATTAAGAAGCTATTTATTGAATGGACTTCAAAATTTGCTTAAAAATAAAGTGTGATATAAGGATAAACTTGTAAATTTTTAGTGCGAATTCTATATAGTAAAACAAAATGGCCGCCTAACAAAAGGTAATATTCCATTTCTCTTGGAATAATACCTTCTTTCAATGGAGGAAAATAATAAGGGACATAATTTAGTTTTTGTAGATTGTTCGGGATATAACTCTCTTACTTAGATATATCAAACATTCTCGTATTTAGAAGAAAAATATTTTTATACAGTAAAATATTAAAAAAAAAAGTATCAGATAGAACGTTTGTGTTCACATTTCAGGATTTTAAAACAAATATTGGTGTACAACTGTAGTAATTACTGTCGGAATTGAGTTTTTATGTAACAGGTGTATATTTTTAATATTACGTTGATTTCTTTTTTTGTGAAATTATTCTGGGTATCTATCGGGTGCAATTGAAAATTTACCAAAAACTCGGCAAGTATCACGTATATGTTGTAGAGATGTAGAAAACTTTTCAATCCCGGCAATTATTTTATTGACAAAATGTTACACATATAATATATATATATATATATATATATATATATATATATATATACATGTATTTTCATTCCGGGTGTATTAAGTGACACACAGGCGAGAAAAAAAACGAATTTAATATAATATCTGGTGATTAAAAAAAAGACTATTCAAATCGCACTATAGAGAAAGCTATTAATACACAGGTTTCTCGAACAATGAGCACCAAAAATTATGAACCGAGAAGGCAACAAGTAGTCTTACCATATGTGAAGGGCACAACAGACAGAATCAAAATAATTCTTAGAAAATACAACACACATAAACTGAGCATCAGAAACAAACAACCTCGGCCCTATTCCTAGATCATCCGGAAACCGACCACAAAATAGATTTCGATGGGTGTAGGGAGATTGCTAATATAGAGCATTATAAGACAATAATAATCCGAGAAGCCCTAGAAATAGAAAAAAGGTGATTTAAATAACAGACGATTCATTCAAACTACCAACAGTACGGAAGACAATAATCGACAAATCCAAAAAAGGAGGTATAAAAGGAAGCTTCGTAGTCCCTTCAGTCTCTATGTGATTCTGGCGAAACGTCTGCCAAACTGATCTTGTCAGAACGACAGTAGTGAACAGATGTACACCCGGAATGAAATATATATATATATATATATATATATATATATATATATATATATATATATATATATATATATATATATATATATATATATATATATATATATATATATATATATATATATATATATATATATATATATATATATATATATATATATATATATATATATATATATATATATATATATATATATATATATATATATATATATATATATATATATATATATATATATATATATATATATATATATATATATATATATATATATATATATATATATATATATATATATATATATATATATATATATATATATATATATATATACATATATATATATATATATATATATATATATATATATATATATATATATATATGTATATATATATATATATATATATATATATATATATATATATATATGTATACATATATATATATATATATATATATATATATATATATATATATATATATATATATATATATATATATATATATATATATATATATATATATATATATATATATATATATATATATATATATATATATATATATATATATATATATATATATATATATATATATATATATATATATATATATATATATATATATATATATATATATATATATATATATATATATATATATATATATTATATATATTATATATATATATATATATATATAAATATATATATATATATATATATATATATATATATATATATATATATATATATATATATACAGGGTGTTCCTTAATGACATGCTAATATTTAAGGGGGTGATTCTTGGACCCATTTTAAGAAAAAATCTTTATATGAACTTATGTCCTAAACGTCTTAACTTTTGAGATACAGGGTGCTAAAGTTTTCAGAAAAAAAAATATTTTTTTTAATAACTGTGATACTACTGTAGATATCTTTATGAAATTTGGTACACGTGTTCTATGCATCAAGATGCATTTTCTAATGTACAAGCAATTTTATTCTTTTTACCAGTGGCGTCCGTACGCGTTTTGCTTAGAATATTTTTGGAGAAAAAAATGGTACGCCACTGCTTTATCTTAAAATAAAAATTATTTTTGGAATTCTCATTCATTTCTGAGCAAAGTCGATCTCTTGATTTTCTTTCGGCCGACGCATAGTTTTCGCTTAAAAAAATAAAAATCGTTTTACTTCAGGGTCAAATCGTTAAAAATCTGATGTGGTGACTGTTGTGTGGAAAGCGTTTTTTTTCTTTTTTCGTGCTATTCAGTTCATTTAATAATAAATATTAATTAATTTAGAAATAAGTAATTGATTTACTTTACTTTAGGATTGATTACTTTAGGAAACAATTTTTAAAAAACTTTCATTTGCCAATAAATTACAGCGGGGATTTCAGCTTGCAGAAAACAAAGTTTACAGAAACGGCTTAATTTTATTAATTATTAACAATACTAACATTAATTATAAAAATTGTTGGAAGTGGCCACCTTCACTTAATATGCATGCTTCCGCCCGTCTATGCATGGAATTGCGCACTCGTTCAAATATTCCCGGCGTATTCCGTATAGTTTCACACGAGGCAACTATTCGCTCTCTTAAATCTTCTACAGTGTTAACGGGAGTTTTGTACACTAGAGTTTTAAGGTGCCCCCATAAAAAGAAATCCAAACTATTGAGATCGGGGGATCTTGCTGGCCATTGCATCCAACGATCAGGATAAACTGTATCTAAATGATTTCGGACAATTACGCTGAAATGAGCCGGTGCTCCATCGTGCATGTACCATATGCGATGCCTTAACGCAACTGGTACATCTTCAAGCAACCCAGGTAGTTCTTCTTCGAGAAAATGCAAACAAGACCGTCCATCAAGACGTCCTGGTAGGAAAAATGGGCCTATGAGATGATTACTAATAATTCCTGCCCAAACATTAAGCGAAAATTGTACTTGAAAATGGGTTTCGGTTATGGCATGCGGGTTTTCTTCCGCCCACACATGATTGTTATGGAAATTTTGAATAGCATTCCTAGAAAAAGTTGCTTCGTCTGTGAACAAAATTTGTGACTCAAACTGCGGATTTAGTGTAATACTCTGAAGATACCACTGAGAGAAGTTCACACGCTGTGGGAAATCCCTGGGGAGTAATGCCTGTACTCTTAGAATATGATATGGATATAACAAAAAGTCAACTAAAATACGCCAAACAATTTGGTGACAAATATTCAAAGCTCTAGCGATCTTCCTCGTACTCGTCTCAGGATGTTCGTCGATTTCTTGCAGCACCGCTTCCTCAACTTCAGGTGTTCTGACAGTTCGAGGTCTGCCTTCCGAAGTACCTTTATTGAAACTACCTGTTTCGCTAAGTCGGCGATGAATATTCGAAAAGGTTCGGCTATCTGGCAAGGCACGATTAGGATATCTTTCCTGATAAATGCGTCTGGCTTCTGTTGCATTACCATCTGCGAGGCCATATGCGTAATGCATTGCCGCCATTTCCGCATTCGTATAATTTACCATATTTAATGATATTATTCGAAAAAACGGCGAAAATAACTTCAATAACTTCAATGAAACACTAAAAACCAAAGAGATGACACACTGAGATGGTTTTGAACACCAACAGCTTACTTTAAGTCATTTGACATCGACGTTTATAAAAACGTAATTTATTCCAGGACTACTAGATTTATGGGTTTAAAAATTATTATTAGTTGGTATTGAGATATTATGAAGCAATTTTAACTCAATTATTTAATCAAGAACGGACCATCAGAAGAGAAAACTTTTTCGTTTATGAACACATTCGATGTCATAATTTTCTTTCACCCGATAAATAAGCGATTTCCACACAACAGTCACCCTATCAGATTTTTAACGATTTGACCCTGAAGTAAAACGATTTTTATTTTTTTAAGCGAAAACTATGCGTCGGACGAAAGAAAATCAAAAGATCAAATTTACTCAGAAATGAATGAGAATTCCAAAAATAATTTTTATTTTAAGATAAAGCAGTGGCGTACCATTTTTTTCTCCAAAAATATTCTAAGCAAAACGCGTACGGACGCCACTGGTAAAAAGAATAAAATTGCTTGTACATTAGAAAATGCATCTTGATGCATAGAACACGTGTACCAAATTTCATAAAGATATCTACAGTAGTATAACAGTTATTAAAAAAAATAATTTTTTTTCTGAAAACTTTAGCACCCTGTATCTCAAAAGTTAAGACGTTTAGGACATCAGTTCATATGAAGATTTTTTCTTAAAATGGGTCCAAGAATCACCCCCTTAAATATTAGCATGTCATTAAGGAACACCCTGTATATATATGTATATATATATTATATATATATATATATATATATTATAAATATATATATATATATATATATATATATATATATATATATATATATATATATATATATATATATATATATATATATATATATATATATATATATATATATATATATATATATATATATATATATATATATATATATATATATATATATATATATATATATATATATATATTAATGCATAAAAATCTGTAAATCCGGTACTGTAAGTCTCCTATCGATGTAGTAAGGTGCTCGCGGTCTCTGCTTAGCGAAATCTTCCGCTTCATATCGTGTAGATGGCGCCTTACTTTTGTTCAATTAGTAATTTTACTTTCTTCTCCTTTAAATATTTTTTCTTTCCTGTGATCCAGCTCAGGGATTGGCTGATCTATTGTCCAGATTTGGTCAGTTTGATTTTAGTAAAGTCGCACCACTGACGGATTGTCATCCCGCTACTGCTGCCTTGACCTGGTGGTGAGGTAGGTTAAGCTTTTTGTCTCTCTGGAAGGTGAAGGTTAAGTGTGAAAGTTTGTCGGCGAATTGATCCTGTTTTAATCCAGGCCATCTTTTGGGATTTACGTCGTCAACTTAGTTAAAAAAGCTCCTATGTGTATTTAATTACGTTGTACCTTAATATTTTTGGTTGAGGAACCTTTTATTACTCTCTTGTGAGGATTTAACTGCACTTGACCACCTACCATATCTTTTTGATAGGACAAACTTTACGAAATGACTAATAAGAAACCCTTTACCATCAAATAAGGGTTTTTTTTCTTCTTCTCCCTCCTCTTCTACTTCTTGTTCCTGTTCTCCTAACCAGGGTTGGAACCTGGATGTGTCATTGTAAGTGGAGCAGAAGTCTGTTACCTAGTACTTAAGGGTGTACGTACCCAGTTTTCCTGCTGGAAATGTCTTAGATGACACTTACATCATGGACTGCTGATTTAAGTCACCGATGCTGATGGACACTTAGATAAGTATCTTAATTTTAACATCCCTTGTGCTGAATTGACTTTATTGTTTATTGCTGATCAACTTTATGACTTTTTCTATTTCTTTTGAGTGTAGAGTATACTTTTTGATATAAAGTTCTAACTACTGCTGGTGTACATAAACCATGATTATTGGTGTTGTCAATAAGATTATTTTTACTTTATAACTCATGCTGATACTCAAATATAGGTTTTAAGATACAGAACATCACAGTATATGTTTATGACACAATAGTCTATAGGTTTCTGCCAACATTTGATAGTATAATATACTTTAAAATACAATGTTGTTGTAAAGTGTGATCACATCTTGAAATTTTAACTTGTTAACATGCTTTTACATGCTGCAATTCTTTCTTGCAATACGCAATAATCTTGAACAAAGGCATGCGCATTTGACAAAAGGTACAAATGTCTTGCCACTGCGCATGCTTTTGTTCAAGACTATTGCAACTTGCAAGAAAGAATTGCAGCATGTAAAACGGCCTTAAGATCTAGTTAGTTTATACAAGGTATTTAAGAAGTATTATAGACAGGTAACACTACTAGAATATGTGATGATATTTATGATTTATTGTATTTACTTGCTTTAGAAAGGTATTTTGATATAAAACAATGGTGTAAATTTGTTAGGTAATATTGGTGATTGGATTTGAAACTTAGTTATATAAATTTTTCTTGTTATTTGCTTGCTCTTAGATTCACATAATACTCTTTTCTTTTATTCTATTATTGTTAATTGTATTTGAATTAATGAAGTTAATTAATTGCTTCATTATTTTGCATCTTTTGATAAATTTTTACTGTTAGATCAAATTGTTCAGTAAATTAAAACAACTTAAAGATTTTCTTTATAAACATTTATAGATTTTGGAGTCTATTACTTTTACCTGTCGTTAGCTGATTGAAAATTTCTTTTCTCATCCGTATTACTTAATTTTCAGGTTTTATTGAACATTTGATTTGTTGTTTTGTGATTCTTTAGCTATTTTCATAAAACATTTTACACAGTTGATCTAATATTTGGATAGTGATCTTTATTTGAATATACTTTAGATTTTTCTCTCAGCATATCAGGTATGAAAACTGATTAACATAGGATCATTACACAGTCAATTGTCATTTTTTTAAAAAAACTTCAATTAAGGCCAATTTCTTTCATATGTTATATAAAATAACCTACAGGAGATACATATTTCTTGAAATATTTTGGGGAGCACTGAACTTGTTAATAAATGTTATTTGTTGAATATGCTTTTTTTTACTATTAACTTTAATTAATTTTATCTTAGTTGTCTTGAGGAGTGGTACTCATAACATCTAGAGTGGTTAACAGTCAACTGGTATAGAACTGTTGGCTACCTTATAAATAGAAAACGAACCAATCTCCCTGAGCAGTCGGTGATTTGCACACTAACTTTACTGCCTCTCTTTCAATCAACCACTTAGTGTAGATTTATATTATCTTAAAACAAATACATACTCTCTGCTATCAAACAGAGAAAGAGTGTGGCAAATTTTGGTGCCCAACGTTGGGGGCGTGTTGATTATGTTATTGATATAGAGTTAGATAGGTCTATCTGTTTACCTTAATTGAAGTTCTCGCTTGCTTATATAATCAGTTTTCCTATACTCATTTCTTTATTTCAGGTTTATATCTTATTGCTAATTGCGTATTGACATTTATCTTTTGCATATATATATTTTTGCTTTTACATATGTATTTTTACCTACTTATGTCTTTGAAACTTGTCTAATAGACAGTTTATTATACTATATTATTGAATATTATATTTACTCGGGAATTTTACTGATAAATTAATTTTGATATTGCCAAAATGGACTACAATATGGAGATTAACTACCTTAAAAAGGATATGCTTTTGTACGAGCTAAATATCAGAGGTATTGTTGCTGATGATTCCAAAACTGTAAAGGAATTGAGGTCCAAACTTCGCCCTATAATTCAAATGGAAAAGAAAAGTAAGCCATTAAATATTCCTCCTTACAACCTTAAATTTGTTGAAGAGAAAACCTATATCCGGACTACATTGGACAATCTGACTGCTTCATTTGGTACAGTTTCTGGTGAAAATATTAGAAACAGATTTGACAGAATTCAGTCACGTCTAGTTCACCTTTTGAATAGAATTAATCGATTTCCAATTCCTAACTTAACTGCTGAAGAAGCTACCGAAAGGTCAACTTTATTTGTGGATGTACTGCATGCCCTTGATAACTTGGACACTATGTCTCGTCAAGATCCTCACCTTAGTATGTTGCTAGAATCTACTCACCTCAGAGGTACTCAAGATGCTGACAGTTCATCTGATTCCAGTGAAGAAGATGTTGGACTTAGTTCTACAACTAATCGCAATTGAGGTGCTACTTGAAAGTTTAAACAACCGCATATTGAAAAATGGGGACCCAAATTTTCTGGAGACATTAAAGGCTTGTCAGTTCATAGCTTTTTGGAAAGAGCTAAGGAGTTGTGTATTGCATGAAGAGTTTCTGAAAAAGACTTATATGTTTAGCAAAAAAGAAGAATGGTTCATACAGGTTTTGTATAGATTTTCGCATGGTTAATTCTAGAAGTAAAAAAGATGCCTGTCCAATACCTTATATTTCTGCTATACTAGATAGACTTAGAAACGCCCATTACTAAAGCTCGATAGACATAAAATCTGCCTTCTGGCAAATACCTTTAAGTGAGTCATCTAAAGAATACACTGCTTTCACAGTACCTGGCCGTGGATTATATCAATTCTGTATGATGCCATTTAGTCTGTCAAACAGCCCAGCTACTTGGCAACGATAATGTATTGGGAGCTGACTTAGAAAATAATGTATTGGTATATTTAGACGACATCATAATCATAAGCAAGACATTTGATGAGCATGTGAACTTACTTAGCTTAATTTTAGACCGTTTGAAGAATGCAGGCTTAATAGTCTCTTTGGAAAAATGTCACTTTTGTAGACCTGAACTTATAGGTTATATCGTCGATAAACATGGTTTAAGACCAGACCAAGAAAAGGTTGAAGCAATTGTAAATATACCACCTCCGAAAAACATTACAGAAATTAGAAGATTCTTAGAAACTGCATCATGGTATCGTCGTTTTGTTCCAAACTTTGCCACTGTTGTGGCTCCAATCACAAAATTAATCAAAAAGAATTTCAAATGGGAATGGAGACCTGATTGTCAAAGTGCATTCACTTCACTGAAAGAATCTTTAGTGACCGCACCAGTACTCACCTGCCCAGATTTCGAACGTACTTTTACTTTGCAGTGTGATGCTTCATCATTTGGTTTAGGAGCTGTTCTACCGCAACAATTTGAAGATGGTGAAAAAGTTATATCTTACTTGTCCAGATTACTTACAAGACAGCAGCAAAAACTGACAGTTACAGAAAAAGAATGCTTAGCTGTTATTTGGAGTCTTGAAAAGCTACGTCTTTACTTAGAAGGTGTTCACTTCAAAATTATCACTGATCATTACTCTTTACTTTGGTTACATAATCTAAAAGATCCACAAGGTCGTTTAGCTCGCTGGGCTCTCAGATTACAACCCTATGATTATGAACTAATTCATCGTAAAGGAAAAGAACATATTGACTGATTTTTTATCAAGATCTGTTCCAGTTTCAGTTGATGTTGTGAATCCAGATGACACTTTTACACCACTAGACGTCTCTAACACTACTACTAAATGGTATCATAACATGCTTAAAAGAATTGAAGACAAACCTTCCAAATTTCCATCTTGGAAAATAGAAAATAATAATCTTTATAAACATGTTAATACTCAGACTCCAAACTTTTCTGCTAATGTTAGCTCTTGGAAAATAGTTATACCTAAAGACCATAGAAAAGACATTTTCAATCGCTGTCATGATATACCTGCCGATGGTCATGTTGGATCATTCAAAACTTATTGGAAAATTCACCAGCTATTCTTTTGGCCAAAAATGAAATGTGATATTGCTAATTATGTCAAGGCATGTAAATTGTGTGCACAACATAAAGTGGAACAAAAAGTACCTCCTGGATTGATGGGTAATCGCTCATATATCAGTGAACCTTGGCAATGTATCAGTTTGGATTATATTGGACCATTTCCTCGTTCCAAACAAGGAAACACTCATGTTCTTGTAGTTACTGACTATTTCAGCAAATATAACGTTTTATTTCCCACTCGGTCTGCTACCGCAAAATCCCTTGTGAAGTCTATAGAAGAAGGCATATTTTTAGTTTATAGCGCACCACAATCTCTTATCTGTGACAATGGTGTTCAGATGAAATCCAATGAATTTAAGAATTTATGCCAAAAATATAAAACTAGAATATTATATACAGCTCATTATTATCCTCGTGCTGATCCTACTGAAAGTTAAAAGAGTGATTAAGACAATAATTCGTACCTACATAGACCAAACAAATCATCGTACTTGGGATGAAAACCTTGCTGCAATCGGATGTGCTTTAAGAACCTCTCGACATAAAACTACTGGACATATACCTTACTTTATTAATTTTGGAAGGGAACACAAATTATATGGCAGAGATTTTTCAGATGGAATAGCCAATGATAATATTCTGGATAAAGATGACTATATTAAAGACCGTCAACAAAAACTTGTTACATTATAAGAAAAAATTGCAAGTCGAATAAAAATTGCACATACAAGGAACCAAACTCGCTACAACTTGAGAAGACGTTATGTGAATTATTTACCTGGACAAAGTGTGTGGCGTAAAAATAAAAGTTTATCTGATGCTATTAACTTTTATAGTGCCAAATTGGCCCCAGAATATATAGGACCTTTCAGGATTAAGAGAAAAACAGGGACATGTGCCTATGAACTGGAAGATCATCGTCGAAACAGTAAAGGAATTTGGCATGTTCATTGTTCAGGACTTGAAACCTGACAATCCTCCTGGCAATGATCAAAATTAATACTATACCAAATCCGACTATTTCTTTCCCTATTTTAACTTATTTTAAATTTTGACTTATCTTACCTTACCTTATGTTAACTTTTATTTTTTTATATCTTTACCCTATTTTGACTTTGACTATATCTTGGATTTGACTTTGTGCTTATGCAAGTTGGCACATCATTATCTTGACTTATAAACCTATTGTGACTACCTTTGGTTATAGAACCTTCTAGTGCAGCCTTTTGTTTTTTTTTATAAAAAGGCTGAGTGTTGTTGGGTGTTACCAAATGTTGTTTTCGACGTCCTGTCTGTACTATCCAGTTCAGAACAGAACGGATTGATTGGAAGGGCTAGTTAGGTGTGTTGGTGTTTGTCCCGTGGCAGTCTCAATGAGCGGCCATAGAGCCCAGGTGGGAATGCCAACCTGTCGGCTAGAATGCACAAAAAGTATTATGTAGATATTTAATTAACATCTAGCCGTTAGAACATAACATCATGTCTGCATATTGTCTCGTGTGTATTTTCCTGAGCTCCAGTTGGTTAAGTAGATTTCAGCAGGTTGGTGACAATGACAATACTCGGAACAACCTATTAAGTTGTTTTTGTTTTATTAGTATTTGGTCTGCACGGTGCATAGCTGCTTGCGGCTAGGGCATCTTTCAGCCTAGTGGAGCTACATCCTACTACCTTTAGCTTGGTGGGTCTAGAGGCACAACATTTATCTTTTCTTTTAGTAACTTTTTTTATTGTTTACCCACCTCCTGACTGCTTAGTCAAGCAGAGTTGGGGGACGACTCGAAGGTATGCCTGATTCAAGGCCAATGAACGAGGTGCTCCCATGTTTCTTGAGGTGTCACGCAACGCTGGCCACACTCTAACCCAACATCTTTATTGGAGTGTAAATTGTTTTGAGCACGCTTTTTGGAAGTTCCGAAACCCTGCAGGGCAAAGTAGCCTGGAACCTGTGTTTGTTTTTCCTGTTTTAGCATTAGCTTTATTATTATTGTACCTTTTGTAGTTATTGCTACCATACCTTGGTTACGTTTTGTATCCCTTTGATTGGGTTACTGATTATTTAGAGTAATGATTTAATACTTCTTTTCTCTTATACTTACCGTAGTTTTTCTATTAGTCATTTCTTTTAGCACTTATCCTTACCTTTTACCTTTTGAACATTCCTCTCAGTGGGCTCTGAAGTATAGTGTCATGGGCGACTGGAAAATGTAATTTCTTTACCTTACCTCTATGTAATGATATATTTTTTTTATTTAGGGCTTATCGTCGGTCAACTTTTAGTAGTAAGTTTCCCTTCGTCACTACATTTTAATGCATCAAAATCCATAAATCCGGTACTGTAAGTCTCCTACCGATTTAGTAAGGTGCTCACGGTCTCTGCTTAGCGAAATCTTCCGCTTCATATTGAGGCAATTCACTAGTCTTCGTGTAGATGGCGCCTTAGTTTTGTTCAATTACTAATTTTACTTCGTTCTCCTTTAAATATTTTTTCTTTCCTGTGATCCAGCTCAGAGATTGGCTGATTTATTGTCCAGATTTGGTCGGTTTGATTTTAGTAAAGTGGCACCACTGACGGATTGTCATCCCCCTACTGCTGCCTTGACCTGGTGGTGAGGTAGGTTAAGCTTCTTGTCTCTCTGGAAGGTGAAGTTTAAGTGTGAAAGTTTGTCGGCGAATTGATCCTGTTTTAATCCAGGCCATCTTTTGGGATTTACGTCGGCAACTTAGTTAAAAAGGCTCCTATGTGTATTTAATTACGTTGTACCTTAATATTTTTGGTTGGGGAACCTTTTATTATTCTCTTGTGAGGATTTAACGGCACTTGACCACCTACCATATCTTTTTGATGGGACAAACTTTACGAAATAACTAATAAGAAACCCTTTACCATCAAATAAGGGTTTTTTTTTCTTCTTCTCCCTCCTCTTCTACTTCTGGTTCCTGTTCTCCTAACCAGGGTTGGAACCTGGATGTGTCCTTGTAAGTGGAGCAGAAGTCTGTTACCTAGTACTTAAGGGTGTATGTACCCAGTTTTCCTGCTGGAAATGTCTTCGATGACACTTACATCATAGACTGCTGATCTAAGTCACCGATGCTGATAGACACTTAGATAAGTATCTTAATTTTAACATCCCTTGTGCTGAATTGACTTTATTTTTTATTGCTGATCAACTTTATGACTTTTTCTATTTCATTTGAGTGTAGAGTATACTTTTTGATATAAAGTTCTAACTACTGCTGGTGTGCATAAACCATGATTATTGGTGTTGTCAATAAGATTATTTTTACTTTATAACTCATGCTGATACTCAAATATCACATTATAAGTTTAGGACACAATAATCTATAGATTTTTGTCAACATTTGACCATATAGTAGGCTTTAAGATACAGAACATCACAGTATAAGTTTATGACACAATAATCTATAGTTTTCTGCCAACATTTGATAGTATAATATACTTTAAGATACAGTGTTGTTGTAAAGTGTGATCACATCTTGAAATTTTAGCTTATAAGATCTAGTTAGTTTATACAAGGTATATAAGAAGTGTTATAGACAGGTAACACTACTGGAAAGTCATGATATTTGTGATTTATTGTATTTACTTGCTTTAGAAAGGTATTTTGATATAAAACAATGGTGTCAATTTTTTAGATAATATTGGTGATTGGATTTGAAACTTAGTTATATAAATTTTTCTTGTTATTTGCTTGCTCTTAGATTCACTTTTTTTATTCTATTATTGTTAATTGTATTTGAATTAATGAAGTTAATTAATTGCTTGATTATTTTGCATCTTTTGATACATTTTTACTGTTAGATCAAATTGTTTGGTAAATTAAAACAACTTAAAGATTTTCTTTATAAACATTTATAGATTTTGGAGTCTATTACTTTTATTTGTCATTAGCTGATTGATAATTTTTCTCATCCGTATTACTTAATTTTCAGGTTTTATTGAACATTTAGGTTGTTGTTTTGTGATTCTTTAGCTATTTTCATAAAACATTTTACACAGTTGATCTAATATTTGGATAGTGATCTTTATTTGAATATACTTTAGATTTTTCTCTCAGCATATGAGGTATGAAAACTGATTAACATAGGATCATTACAGTTAATTGTCATTTTTTTTAAAAAAACTTCAATTAAGGCCAATTTCTTTCATATGTTATTTAAAATAACCGACAGGAGATACATATTTCTGGAAATATTTTGGGGAGCACTGAACTTGTTAATAAATGTTATTTGTTGAATATGCTTTTTTTTTCTTCTTTTTTACTATTAACTTTAATTAATTTTATCTTAGTGGTCTTGAGGAGTGGTACTCATAACATCTAGAGCGGTTAACAGTCAACTGGTATAGAACTGTTGGCGCCCTTATGAATAGAAAACGAACCAATCTCCCTGAGCAGTCGGTGATTTGCACACTAACTTTACTGCCTCTCTTTCAATCAACCACTTAGTGTAGATTTATATTATCTTAAAACAAATACATACTCTCTGCTATCAAACAGAGAAAGAGTGTGGCAATATATATATATATATATATATATATATATATATATATATATATATATATATATATATATATATATATATATATATATATATATATATATATATATATATATATATATATATATATATATATATATATATATATATATATATATATATATATATATATATATATATATATATATATATATATATATATATATATATATATATATATATATATATATATATATATATATATATATATATATATATATATATATCTATATATATATATATATATATATATATATATATATATATATATATATATATATATATATATATATATATATATATATATATATATATATATATATATATATATATATATATATATATATATATATATATATATATATATATATATATATATATATATATATATATATATATATATATATATATATATATATATATATATATATATATATATATATATATATATATATATATATATATATATATATATATATATATATATATATATATATATATATATATATATATATATATATATATATATATATATATATATATATATATATATATATATATATATATATATATATATATATATATATATATATATATATATATATATATATATATATATATATATATATATATATATATATATATATATATATATATATATATATATATATATATATATATATATATATATATATATATATATATATATATATATATATATATATATATATATATATATATATATATATATATATATATATATATATATATATATATATATATATATATATATATATATATATATATATATATATATATATATATACACACACATGCTCAAAATCTAGGGATATTAACGAATTTTAATTCTTAATAATACAATTTCTATTTTAAACTAATTTGGGCAGTGTAGCACGATATTCGCAATATGTATTGATGTAAAAATAAACAGAATACATGGACAAATAATTTCACTTGAGAAAAAAAAACAATTTTTTTAAAGGTATGTAAAATAACAAAATAAATGATAAGAAACTATTCGGAATTTCTTCAGTGTAGTGCATATTGTTGTTCTGCAAACGTGTTTTAGTAATCTTTTAAATATGCCTAGACGCCATTTAAGTGAAAATGAGATGTTGAGAGCTGTGGGAATGCTTGAGGCCGGAATTCTTCAAGTTCATGTAGCAAATGCTATAGAAACTACTCAGAGTGTTATCTCGCGCCTCTGGAATCGTTATCGCGAAACTGGAACAGTACGGGAGAGGCATTTGGGTCGGCCAAGAATAACTACGCCTCATATGGATCGGTATGTCCAGCTAGAAGCCCGAAGAAATGACACAGTGACTGCATCTCAATTAATTAATCACTTGCACACAGCTCGTCAAGTAAGGGTTTCCAGACATACCATCTACAGAAGGTTAAGAGAAGCTAATCTAGTCAGCAGAAGGCCTTGGAGATGTCAACCTCTAAACCGAGGAAATCGCGCAACTCGATTAGCCTGGGCTCAAGAACATATTATCTGGACTGAAAATCAATGGCGGAATGTTTTATTTACCGATGAATCACGGTTTGGTTTGTATCCAGATTCTCGAAGGGTTCGCGTTTGGAGAGCACCTGGCGCAAGATCTCGCATCCAACATACCCAGGAAGTTCACAGCTACAGAGGAGGTACAATAATGGTGTGGGCAGGAATATCCATTGGTACTAGGACAGAGCTCGTTTTGCTGGATCGTTTTTTATCAGCGAACGATTATGTTAGGAATGTCCTGGAACCTGTTGTTCTTCCATATAGAAACCCCATAGGTCCAGATTTCACGTTGATGCATGACAATGCCACTCCACACACAGCGAGAGTAACGAGAAATTTCCTGGAAGAGCAAAATATTCGCGTTCTAGACTGGCCCGCTCAGTCGCCGGATCTGAATCCCATTGAGCATGCTTGGGATATGCTTCAACGAAGAGTTCTTCGGGACCAGAACCAGTGGCAGAACCGAAACCAGTTATTTGAAGCTCTTCAGCAGTGCTGGAATGCGATTCCACAAGAGGACCTGGATAACTTGATCCTGAGTATGGAAAGGCGTTGCCGAGCTGTCATAAATGCACGAGGAGGCCACATTCCATATTAACTATACTTCTAAACATTTTTCATAATCACTTTAATTAAAATTTTCTTAAGTGAATGTTAATAAAAAAATTAGATTTTGCCGATATTTGAAATAATGATTATTCTTTTATGTAAATCACGTACTTTACCAGTATATTATGTTATGTATTTCGTATTTAACGCATATCAACACTTATTACATCGTTCAAATTGAGTTTGAAATAAAAATAAATAGGATTGATGAAAATATCTACAATATCCCTAGATTTTGAGCATGTGTGTATATATATATATATATATGTATATATATATATGTATATATATACGTATATATACGCATATATATATATATATATATATATATATATATATATATATATATATATATATATTATAAAATAACATATATAAATTAAGCATTCTGGTGCATATAATGCAATTAAACAAGACTTAATTATTTGTATACTAGTGACTACCCAAGTAATAACATTCCAAGAGTTAGCAAAACGTCTTGGAATGATGAAGGGTAAAATGAAGGGAGAATTATGAGTCATTTTGATAGATTATGCTCTAAAATGTATTCCACCAAGAATTGGAAAAGATATTTAGGGTAAAAATTGATGAAAGGGCGCGAGAAGACATTGAAAATCACTTAAAAACATGGGTATAACAAAAAAAAGTGCCAAAAACTCATCATAAAAAATAAAATAACCTTTGATAATTATGTAGAATGTCTAGAATCTTTTACTTAGAAAACAATATTCCAAAATGTAATTAGATCTAAGAAGCACGAACTGTATTCAATTCGGTAATCTCAAGTAAAACTAAGCCCTCATAATGATCAACGAAGAAATTTTAAAACATCTCATAACACATTACCTTGTGGTCACTGTTCCATAATGGAAGACTAAATTAAATGTATATATTTAGGTTAATTTGTGTATAGTTGTAATTATTGTAAGTGGTTAATACTATATAATATACAGGAACTTTAACATATAGTACAATTGAATATCAAATAAAAAATCTATAGTACCTATAAGTAAGAATATCAAACAGTCATATACATACATTAAAAATGTGGGTATATAAGTATGAAAATTAGCAAATAGATTCACATATTTCTAATTATAAAAAGATAGTTGCCTGATTATGCAGGGGTATTCTGGTGGCTTATCATCGGAGTATCAATATCTACAACTTGTTGACGATTTAAACAACGATCCTTAGTAGCTAGGTCCAGATGCATATTATGTTGAAGAGAATTTAAATAATATTAAAAAGCAATAATTAACAACTGATAGTTAACATCTAATAACTGCAGACATATATCGAAGATAGATTAGTTTATCTTACACTAAAAAAACGCGTTACATATGCGATCTACATAAATGTTGTTTAAATAACTAACAAAATCGCAACTTCCCTACTAGGTGATATGCCAGGCAGGAAAAATTCATCCCCTAAAATGGCGAATATATTTTCTTATGCTCTCTCTACTACAATTTTTTAATTACTCGTATACTTTTACACGGGTGGTCATACGTTCTACAACAATCTTATTCGAACGTAGTATGTGAAATTTAGATTCTTTGATTCAACGGTTTACGTGTGTCCTTTCACGGGATTAATCGCAGGTTTCCGTCACGCGGTTAAGACTCTCCGTGTAAAGGCCTCTATTGGAGAACCGTCGAAAAGTTCATTGTGGGCAATCTGAAAAATGTAGTAGATCAACTGAACCACCTTTATGTTGTTATGCCCCTCCAAATTAACTCTTTTTTTTCAATATCGATAAAATGTATCGTTTGAAAATGAAAGGGGTTTTTCATGTCTTACCCGATTGACACATTTCAAAATACAGCCCAACTATAGGATATTTTAAGGAAATGTTTTTTTATCCCTGGAGCATTTATTGGAATTCCGCTGTAAAAGTCCCGAGATATTAATTAGAGGATCACAATTAATACAGACGAACTGTACGACAATAAGAGGTTGTAAAATTCTTGCACCTCTCATTTAACACCCTGTATAACAGTGATAAAAATCGCTTGGGTTAAAATATTTTTAAAGCAGAATTTCTATGAAACCCAGAATTTGGATGCAGCGGTCTTTTGAAATTCGAAAAGATTGCCGGAATCCGTTGACTTGTTCTCAAACCCTTAGAATCTGATGCCAAACCGCATTTTACGACCTGCTTTTGTTTTTCCATTTTATTTACTGTTTAAATTTATTTTAACCCTTAACATATAATTTCGCTTTTGCCCCCGTTTATACTACGGGTTTATTTATTTAAGAACATTAAGAAGTGTAAATGTGCTTATTTTCAAATTATTTACAAAAATATTGCTGTTTTAACCATTCTAATTTAAATAAGAGCTAATGTGAAGGCAAATAATTATCTATTTAAATGTATGTAAAATTAATTATATAAATTGAAACCAAGAAGTCATTTTTAAGTGATTCTTAATATCCTAATACTCTAAACAAAAACAAAAATAAATAAAATATCTTGCCTTTCTAAAATTGAAAATTAGGGTATGGATGAGCTTAGTATGTCATCTTGAATCAAAATAACCAAAAGATTACACGGCGTTCCACCTAAAAATCAAAAGTTGATAGCAGAAACTCGAAAACGGGACAAATATGGAAACGCTACGATGGCGACCAAAAAACGCAAATCCGTATGTTCTGTTTGACTACCAACAACTATATTTTAGTCAGTTAGTAGCAGACCTGGAGCACAGATATATTTCGAAATTAAAACTACTTTAACAGCATCTTACAGTTCTTATTGGTCTAATTTTATATTTAGAATAAATATTTTGAATCAAACATTTGTTTTTAAATTAATACGAAACTGTTTTTAATTTTATTATAAAGTTTCTTTAATTACATCATGTAACTTACTTATGTAATTGTTGAAGAGCAGTTACTGCTGCCATTGCTTGAGGTTTACTCCTAGTCGCATAGTCAAGTAATGCTGGCAATGATGGAGATACATTACAACATCCTGGTGGCAGGTATAGTTGAACAAGTCTTAAAAGTTCACCTAAAATGAAAAAGAAACAGTAAAATGTGTTTCGCTAATCCGGATTTCAGTAGTTATTTGTTTAAGGCGGTTTACGTTTTCCCACTACCTTAAATATACTCACGAAAATTCAAAACAAAAAACAGCTTAGGAAGGAGTGGGTACTTCTACGATTTGTGACGCCAAGAAAAAAAACGACTATAAAGTAAGTTTACAATATATATATTTTTTAACAACTAATAAGTGGGTTATTTTTAAGTGTATTATTAACTGAGACTCTGGCCCAAGGCTACTAGCATACTAATGTTGGTTTTTAAATCAAAAAAGTCAACACGCACTTGCAAAGATATTTCCGCCCAAAAATAATGCCGTTGTTTACGAAGTTTTATGCGAATGATATGTTTACCACAAACAGAGGTTTTAAAAATCGACATGACCTAAAATCCTACAATACGCTTAAGAAACTTTTGTTTTGAGCCAAAAACAATTAATAGATACATATTTATTTATGTATAATACCTCCCTATAATGTAGGTATGAGTTAATATTTAAGTTATATTTAGTATGCGATGCAAATATATTTTTGATGTAATTTTTCCAATAAATTAATATTTTATATGTGTTTTCAAGGATTTAATAAAAATGTTCAGTTGACTTTCGACGGTCGTCTTAACACCCCTGGGCTCTCGATCGTGTTTGACTTTGTCAGTTGCACATTTCCGACTTTTTAAAATATCGTATCAATATGAATAGTGTAATAAATCAAACAGCTCGATAGCAAACCTAGTATATTTATAATCAACACAGTCATCATACTTATTTAATGGATATATAAGCCATATATGGCATGTTCCATATAAGAAAAATAAGTTATGCGATGCCTATTTGGTTTTTTGTCTTAGTACGGATTCTAAAAATCAAATAAACAATGAAATCTATCAAACATCTTTTTATTACTCTTCTGCTATAAAGGGGGAGAGTCAGTATTTAAGGAAATACTATCATATTTATACACAAATGAACTCTAACGGCCCGATTAATAATAATAATAACTTTATTCCCAACTAACTTATGATAAGTTCATTACAGGGAACTATAAACAATATAATAAAAAAAAATAAATTACCAAAAAAGAAAAGAAAACATACATGTATACAAGTAGCAAACAATAACAGTTATATATACAAGTAATATACAATATGTATTAATTAATGCTCCAAAAGGAAAATTTTTAGTAGTTTTTTAAATTTTGAGAAAAATTTTATCATTTTTAAAGATTTGAGGTACTTCATTATAAATTTGAATTCTACGATGAAGTCAAGGTTTTTTGCCAAAATTACTTTTTACAGTCAGTATTTGTAAATTCCTGCAATATCTGGTATTATGGTCTTTGCTTTTAAATTAAAAATGAGATACTATCAAAATTCAAATATAAGCTCGAACTCAAAGTAGAAAATATCCATATGCACTCATAGAAAGTTTCAAGCAGTTTCTGATTTCGTTTAATTAAACCAAATTTATGACAGGTATGAAGTTAGCGCCTAGCTCCAGCGCCCGCCGCTTCCCCTATAGCATCCACTACAACCTTAAAGCTACGCCTATTTAAGGCACACGAGCAACTGCACCAATATTCGTCTATCCAGCTCTAGTGCTCACCATCTCAGTCTAAAAGGAATCAATCAAGAAAAGCAATCAAGCGATTGGTTCAGATGGTTCCAGTATTATACTGAGGTCCAGTGGTTCAAATTTGAATGAGCAAACTCTATGGGGGTAAATTTTTTTTATTTTTTAAAATTTTTTGAAATAAATCATTGATTTTTACTGTCTTCCGTTTTATTTTTTTTGCAAGTAAATAATCAGTTTTTACTGTCTTCCATTTCTTGTGACACAATCAAATTTTCACAGTAACATACTGGAATTAAGAGTTTGGTAGGCCAAATTTCAATGAGCAACCTTGGAGCTAAGGGAGTAAAAGGAGATTTTATTAAAAAAATTTACTGCCTTCCGATTCTTGTGCCAAAATCAAGTTCACAGTTATATACTGGGATGAAGAGTTTAGTTCGCAAAATTTCATTGGGCAACCTTGGTGCTAAGGCTTGTGGCACAAGAATCGGAAGGCAGTAAAAATCAATAATTGAATTTAAAAAAATCAAAACCCCCTTGACTTAAAGGTTGCTTAATGAAGATTACTGTGAAAATTTAATTGTGTCACAAGAATCGGAAGACAGTAAAAATCAATGATTTACTTTAGTATATTACTGTGAAGATTTACTTTAAAAAATCCTAAATTTATAAATAGATGTTTACCCCCGTAGCATTTGCTCATTCAAATTTGGACCACTAAACCCTTTTTACCCCAGCATATTACTTGAACCATGTGAACCAATCGCTTGATTGCTGTTGTTGATTTATTCCTTTTCAACCGAGATAGTGGGCCCTGAAGCTGGATAGATGGATATTGGTGTGGTTGGTCATGCGTCTAACTAGGCGGAGCTATAAGGTTGTAGTGGGGTTATAGGGGAAGCGGCGGGCGCTGGAGTTAGGCGTTAACTTCACACCAGCAAATTTATGTCGTAACATATCCATTGGACCTAAAGGTTTGTCGATATACACGCTAAGATATGATCCATAACTTAAGTTTGCGCAAGGAAGCTAATATGCAAGTATGTACTCGCTTAAAAATTACGAAGTGTCATAGTCTTTTTCGAAAAGCTAGATTCTTTGGATTTAGAAAAAGACACATATTTACTTTTTCGGCATTATTAAACATTTTGTGTTTAAAATACCAATATTTGCTTTAAACTGTTCTGTTTTAAACATTTGTTATTAAGACAAGACTCACCCTGGAATTAAAAACGTAGAAAAAAATGTTTTAAACAAAAAGTTTTTTAATGAATTAAAAAAAAACGTGTTTATAAACCCTTCTTTTTATAATCAGCATGTAACCAACTGGAATCTGACGCAACCCTATGGGGAAGAAACGGTGCCGTCCGTATCAAAAATTTATAACTTATTTGTTTCTTGGCATATTACTTAAAAATTTTACATACATGTACTAAAATAGATAGGCTGTAAAATTAATATAAAACTAAAAAAACTAATTGTGTATTAAAAATTAATATAATAATAAAAAATCTTCATTTTTCTTAATAACAAAATTAATTCAAAATGGAAATATTTATTATAGTATTAAAATAATATGTTTATTTGTCAGGGATAATAAAACATAACTAAAACTATACTTTTGAATTAATTGATTGATATTTGGTGTAAATAAGAAACCAACTTTAAGCTAAAAACTCCAAAAGTAACTTCATTATTTTTAATATATGCAGTATAGATACTAAACAGGGTAATATAAAAAGCTAGAATATTTTTTGTTATAAAGCAAGTGAATAGAAGTGTTATTTTCGAAAAAAAATTAAATTAGCAATAAGCTGTTAAGTTTATAAGAAATCCAGTCGCATTAAAAATATACAAAAACAACAAGAACATCTACTTAGAGGCCCAAACCGCCATTTCATCAACAGTCCACAACAAAAAAAATAAAGCAGCCTAAATATCCAAAGGCTACAAACAAACACATATACTTATAAGAGAAAATAAACTTTAAATATGAAAGATAAGGTTGTTACACACAGTTAGTGACAAATTAGTTTTTTTTTTATGGGACACACTGTATAATTTGCATTGTTTCAAAGATTTGACTCTTATTCCAAAAATATATGGTTAGTCCACCCTCTTACAAAATTGCTTTTTTAACAGTATTAACCGTACCCCCTTTCTAAAATAGTTGTCATTACTATAACTTATTTTTTTATATAAAAACTACTTTAAAATATATTCTACATAAAATAAAATTCACTGGGTCTCTACAAAAAGCTAACTTTTTTACACCCATTATTTTGTGCAAAAAAAGCTTTATACCATATCACAATCAAAAGGATTCGGTTACTTTAATGGTATTGCAATAGTTGGAAGGTCTTTGTAGTACTCCAAACTTAGTGTCTTGTGAAGGCCACAATGTTACTATTAATTTTAAATTGTTATTCTAATCAATAAAGGCAACTATTTTTGTTATCAGTTAACCCATACAGTCATAAAATACACATAGTTTTATCATTTTAATGGTTACTATAATCGGAAGAAAGTTTCTTATGAGAAAACAATATTTTAGAATAAATTTTTTTTCATCATCATACCCGTTAATTTATAGAAAAATAAATCATATTTATACATTTTCAAAAATTGAACAATGTCTAACATTTTTTACTCTATATGAAAATGGCGCAAATATGCGCAGTTTTAAATTTTTTTGTCTCAATGAATAGTTTACGAACCTATTGCAATTATGCACTTAACATGGACAGTCTTCGGAAACAGACAAAACTCCACGTGAAAATAAAAAAATGAAAATATGGACTTTCCCTCACAATAAAAATGTATAACTCTTTATTTCTTGATAAAAGCCAAAAACTAGCTATAGTGTATACAGAAACTTGTGCGAAAACTGACATCCAACTAATACTGTGCCTAGTTTGAAAAACATGAAAATATCGAAGTGTAATGTTTGAAAATAATTTAAAGTAACATAAACTGAAATAAAAAATTAAGAGCTATTCTGCCGATAGACCATTTCATGCCAGTGTATAAAAACATTAATAGTTTCATCATATCGATTTATGCTACGCTTTTTTACAGAGGGTTCCCATAGTGCACTGTCCCATAGTAATAGAAGTAATAGATTAATATATATACTAAGAATTCGCCATAATCTTCTTGAATATTATTCAGTAAGTTTTGAGATTTATTGGAGAAACGATGACATATTCGTTTATTTAACAACCAACTCAATATAAAGATTTTATTTCACCGGCTAGTTTTCGCACGACCACCTCCAGAATAATTTATGATAAGGGTTGTAGCAGAGTGAGGAGATTTTAGGCAATACTTTTCTTCAATTTCACAAATATTTTACAAGTTTAACCTTTACTTACTCAAAAGAACAGTAGCTCTGACACTGATAAAAGTGTCACTACTCGTAATAACTTCAGTCAATGCGCCAAGGAGCCCACATTCTAAAAAACAAAGAAGTAAAAGAGCTAAATGCATCTCGGTGGGGGAAGGCGTAGTTCTCGCGAGATGGGGCAAAACAGATCTTCCCTCGGCAGCAACGAATCCTTCTCTTAGCCTCCAGGATGATTGCGGTTCGCAGGGATCAATAGCACTAAGTGCAACAAAGAGTTCGTCTGTCCATTCCGGCTGCTGAAGTCCAAGAAGATCGTAAAGAAGGTCCAAAACTGCTTTCTAAAAATATGAAAATTCATAAGAAAAAAATACACATCGGGTAAAAAAATGTCTTGTAAATAAGAATACAATTAAATTTTGGTTAGGCTAGGTTAAAAAAATTTTAGATACTCATAAGTATAAGAAGGAAACCACTTGCATGATCTCTAGATGTTGAAAAACTTCAGTCAGTCTCTCTATCCGAGGCATATTTCAAAAGCTACTTATCCAAATTTGGTATAAAAAAACAAGGGTCATCCAGAGATGATTTTTTTTGTAAAAATCTATTCTAGTCGAACCAAATGGCGCCCTAATAAACTATATATAAGAAAAAATTAAAAAAAAAAAAACGAATCTGTTGTCGGTTCAAACATGGAAAAGAATATTCAATATTTGTATCTTTTTCGTAGAAACCCTATTATTTTAGTAGAATATATAACGGTTTTATTGTATTTTGTGACAAAATATTATTTTTCCTAAAATATATTTTTACTTATCTGACAAATTTTGAGAGTAAGGTAATTCTATAGATCATTTGGTGTCACAATGTTTTGTACCTATTAGATTCTATATATACCTCAGCGATTTTGTCGTATGGTCCTTTTGTCGTTAAGTGAGTAAATTGTGTAAATTGTGCTGTAAATTTATGTTATTTTTTTCTTAGATTAGTAGATTTTTGCACAACAGATTTTTTATTTTATTTTTACTTAATTATCCTTATCCCTCCATATATTTTTTTTTTATTTTGAATTCAATTTCACTCCATTTAAATAATATAATTTTTCTTAGCTTTTATACACAAAAATACGTTTATTAAATAACCTAGCTCAAAAGAAAAAACAAAAGAAAAGTATCATCATTAGCAAACGGATTCGAAGGCATCACAAATCTCTAAAACAATATGAACAACGAATGTCAAAATAGTACAAATCACCAATAACGCATTTCTGTATTCGTTCTCATTGCTCAGTGATCAATTAATTAACATTTCTTTACCTGTAACTAAATGTTTTTGTGCAAATACATTTCTTTACAATTGCCTGTTAGCAGCCACAAAAAATACTTTTTATGTGTATTGGAGATGATTTCAACCTATATTTTGTGTCATTATTTAAATGTTTCGAAACTTACCCTAACTTCCCGCTGGTTTAAATATAGAACATCAACAATAGCTCTGAAACCACCTTGATCTTTAGGACTACAAAAATGCATCAACCCGGGCCAGCTTTTTAGAATCGTTAACAGTACAAGACGGCTGCAATTTAAGCGAAGCTGACGTTCATCCCTGTTAAAAAATACTTAAAATGTTACCAGTGAGTATACTAAAGTCAATAATTATAATAAAACTACATTATTTCAATCATTAGATTATCTATCGACATAACATGTTTACAGGCTAACTAAAATTTTAAAGCATACAACACAAAAAAAATTATATCAAACATAGAATAATGAAGTAATAGTAGATATTGATGAAAATAAGAAAAAATCTTATAGTACAGCAAATAGTAATCGTTAACAGTTTTATCACAAATAGATTATCTAACAGACGAATATAACTTATTTCTCGTAGAACATAATAAATCAAAACAGAATGGATGTGGCCCAATAGAGAGCCACGCTAAAATGAAGATGCGCAGAACATCTCATGAAGATACCAGCTAACAGATAGACCCAGAAAGTCACAGAGGGAAAACTAGAACGAATAAAAATATGGAAAGCCCCATAGCCTGATGGATGGGTAAATTTATATTTTAAAACTAATGGGACCTCAAGAAGTTGAATCAAATAGGGGAGGCGTGTGGTCAAAGATGGAATATTAACGCTGCTGGCAATCGTGAGATGACATATATATTCTTTTAATAATTGTGTAACATTCAAGTGTGTTTACAAAACTTAGTTATGGGAATTTACTGTTTTAATAACTAATCTAGGGTTAACAGGATTTTAAAGCAGTTAAGTATATCGAATTTACATTCTCGATTCTGCTGTCGCCGCACATAAACCATGTTGCAGTGTGACAGATCAATGAGGGTTACCGACAGAAACCGCATTAGTTTAGCGAAGTGTTTGATATTCAAAGTGGAAATACATAGTTTACCATTAAAATATTTCGGTAGGGTTGTAAACCTCAATAAACAGGTTTTGTTACTAGTATTGGAAAAATTACCCAATAATATTCTTATCTAGCCAAGAAGTATGTCGAATAAAGATGTTTCATTATTGCAAATTGAATTTAATATTTGCAAAATAATTTGAAATATTTCACTTCAAACTCAAAGTGGTTGATGTCAAAAACTGTAATTATTACGCGAATTTTTGTCATTTCGAGGTTACGAGTTTCGGACATACAAAAATGAAAAACTTTTAGTTGGAACGCATTATTTTGCTTTGCTTATTTTTAGGATAGGTGTTTTGTTGGATACTTTTTAGAAACATACGTCATATTTAACTTAAATGCAAAAATTAGCACCCACTTATGTAACACAATGGGTATCTCCTTTTTACGTCTCATGTTTGTTGCTTAGCTTTTACATAAAACACATGCAAAACCTACATTGTGTTCCAGGCCTAACTAGTAAATTTAAATTAAGTTTTTGTTGATGGTCTCGACACAAATCCCAAATGTACATCTATATTTAATTTACATAAAAGAAAAATTGTTTAAAACCAAATTCTCTTCCAAGGGACATTTTTTCATCATTGTGGAAGGCGAAAAAAGAACGCGGTTTAGAATTACCCCATATCTTCTTCGATAAGAAAGACAAGAAAGAACCGAAAGACGACTGACTAACCTTTGATAATAAACGCGATTGTCGGCATCACCCACCCATCAGGCAGTTTTATACACCACGCATGGCGCAATTTGAGCTTTGCCTTACACTGCCCTCTTAGATAGGTTCCAGTTCATATATACAGGGTGTCTCACCGGAAACTGCACTATACTATTGGCGATGGGAATCATTCAGCTAAAATATTTTCAACCTGAGGCACTTCAGGTTATACTGGAATTCCGATCAGATCCAAAAATATTTGTAAATAAAGTTTTTTGATAACTTATAATAAAGCCTCTAGGGTACCGTTCCATTAAAAATAATGAACATAATGAAGTTATTAAATCATATAATAGTTTTTTTTTGGAATATTTATTGTAATGTGAAACTTTTAAACAATTCATAGATTTGAATAAAAGACTAATTTAAAAATATAGATTACAAATTACAATTACCAAAACCCACATTTCATACATATTTGTGTCACTGGCAAAAAATTAAACATACAAATAAAGTATAAGGAATTGTGTAGCATACAGTTTAATGGATGATAATCAACTTGCTTATTTTAAATAAAACGCCCTGTATATTATTTTATTTTTAGATTCCATGTAAAACTCTAGATATACTTTATGTATAATATTCTATACCTAAGTCTCGCCGTTTTTGACATTTTTTATATTTTATATGAAAAATTAGGTTTGCAGGTCAGAAAATATTTGCAAATTTTCCTAGCTTTTATTTCACTTGGGTAAACTTCTTTGTAAGTAATTACTTATTTAGCAGATTTTGTGTGTAATTTGAATAACCATTAGTACAGCGTGTTCAAAAAATATGAATAAAAATTAAATTGAAAAAACGAATTTAGAGGTTCACGATTTGAACACATCTGTTAATGCTTAATTGATACTTCTAAATGAAATCCCCGTTATTTCATTTTTGGGTAATTCCCAAATACATGGTGTGTAGCATGTCCTACACCTATTTTTAATTATGTTTGAGATGACATTTAAAAATTGATAATTTTAAACATTGGGAGACTGTTGAGAACGTTATTTGCACATTTCTATTTTATTATTTTTATTATTATCTTCTTTATGGTGCCAACTCTATTATATTCACAAAATTTCAAGAAAAAATATTTAATTATTGGTTGAAATGAAGAAGACATTAAAAAAACCAAGTCAATCGTTAAGTTTTAAATGACACCTTGAAAACAATTAAAACTATATATGGGAAACGCTACATAAAATATCTTGAGAATGTTGAAAAGAATCGAAAAAACAAATAATATACAAGGTATGCCATTTAAAATTACTTATAAATTTGGGTAAGTCTAGCAATAGCGTGGTTTCACAAATATTTCTTTAATAAAAGTATGATCGCCTATGAAATACCCTGTATACTGTGAATATTTTTTTAAAATTGTGTTAGTTTAATATATTCTAATGTTAAAATTTCTATCATCGGGTATCTATTATAGTAGCAATTAGTATTTCTGATTTATGAGCATTAAGCCTAAATTCCCTATTATTTGTACAAGCTGAGGTAATTTCAGTACTACAAACAAGTTTATAATTAATTCTAACCATTTTGCTATTATTACAATCAAAATGTTAATATAATACAAAACATTTTAAGCTGTATTTATATTACACTAATGCCAAGCAAGCTGTCATAACCTTAAACGTTACCTAGTTTTATCCTGCCAACCATGTTTGTAATGAAAATCACAAAACGGAGCAGCAATACTGTGTAAATCTATAGAGGCTTTCGACCGAGTTTCAGGGTGGTCCAACAACAGGAGAAGAATTCCACATAAAGATTCAGCTATTTTCGGAATTTGACAATCGACTAAATTTCGTGTAATTGCTGAAACGCCTCCCGAGTCAATAAAGAGAGTTGGATTGAAGAGACCTAAAACAGAATTAGTCAAACACAATACTTTAGGATTTAAAAGTACTAAAGTAAATTGACACCAGATTAAACAATGAAGTATGCGTTTTCTGATAATTAACCCAGTCAAATTTTAGATACTGAAGCGTGTATTAACTTTATTTCATGAGTACGCATTATTTATTCTTTTTACAAACTTACGCCAAAATAATGTATTTTATTTGCTTAAGCCGTATTCTAATGATTTAAAA
This sequence comes from Kuschelorhynchus macadamiae, assembly GCA_030620095.1. NCBI lineage: Eukaryota > Metazoa > Arthropoda > Insecta > Coleoptera > Curculionidae > Kuschelorhynchus > Kuschelorhynchus macadamiae. The sequence continues at coordinate 637,041 of JAUTXW010003977.1, forward strand.
TGTTTACCTATGTTTTTGAACTGTGATAAATATAATAAAAAAATTATTTACATTTTTAATTCTTCAATTGCTGTATTTATATTTTATATGTCTACTATTATTTATATTTATTTTTTATATTATATTATAATTTATAAGTCTTTTAATTTTAAAATTCTACAATTTATTTATATTCCAGCTTCTCTAATAAGAAATTAAAATATTTATTTTAATTTGCACTGTTTTTACGTTATTAACAGTCACAATCATGGCGCAGGAATGTTACTATATTTAGTTTCAACCATAACACCTACCGATCGATAAATCAGCCCGTCGTTTGATATTTATGTACAACGTTTATTTTGTGAGTTTCATGATTTTCATAGATTGTCATTAATGATTTCCTTAATTTGCAGATCTATGGCTTGTTCCTAAGTCAGTCAACTATTAAGTTAATTGATAAAAGAAAGATCAGGAGCCATTTAAAATAGGTCATTTTTTACCTTTGAATTAGTTTATATGTATTAAGTCCTCTTTGTTTCCTTTACCTTTTTGGTATAATGAGGGCCATATTTTGGAGAAATTTGTTATTTGTTGATTCCCTTCAGCTAAGGTAAGGGATCTTTTTTACTTTTAGGGCCTTGTTCTTCATTGTAAATGTTCTTTATAATTCTTTTGATGATGCAACATAACCTGTCTTTCTGGAAATATTTTATTTAGTCTACATGGTCTGATTGAACACGTGCCATTGCCTAGCTGTACTGGGATGTGTTAATCTTTTACAGTTTCACTGCAGTGTTTTGGATTAAAAGCCAGTTTTTTTCCATTTTTATGTATGTTGTACATATAATACATTTTCTTCTCGTATTACCTTATGAAATTTAAACCCTCCAGACAAACTTTATAATATAAATTTCTTTTTTTGTATTTAAAACTTCACAATTATTCCTTTAAATATTAATATGTATCTAGCTACATATATCTGATTAGCAATGTAAAACCTAATATGATTATTAAGGTTTCGAGCAGTACCTACAAATTAATCGGTTAGATGCATATATTTTGTTCATATTTATATACCCATAGATTCTTTGATCAAGGATTTGAAATTTGAATGATTTAGTTATTGGGGTCTTTTTAAGAAAGTTTCAATGCGCAAAGTTTAATGTATCAGGGTTGGTTGTAAAGCATAATTTTTAATTAAATTGTTATTTGATACTTATTGCCAAGATTCAATTCAAATATCATATGGACGAAAATTATCTTAAAAAAAAACCAAAAAGTAAAGTAAACAGACTAGAACTTATTTCAAGTGTTTCTTTTTTAACAGTCATTTTCAGAGCGGAATTTCTCAGTTAAAGGGCTCTATAGACAATGTCATAATTAAACTGAAGAAGAGCTGTCGTTCGCACAACAGCTATTTTTTGGAAAATTAATTTTCCTTATAATAAGTTGCATCTGCTGAATTTGATAACTATATATTTGTATAATTTACCAATCTCTTAATTCCATATCTTATTTGTAGTAGAGATTATCATAATAAAGTCGGTTTTTTATAAATAAATAAACGTCCTTTTTTGAATATTTCAAATAAGCAACAAGTATTAAGCAGAGGATAAGCAAAAAGTACAATAAAACACACCTATTTCAGATAAGGTTTCCAAACAAACCCTTAGAAGTCTATCTTTCCCTTCTGCTCCTTCATTTGCCAGCGATACCAAACTTCGAGCCATTGAAATATGGAAAAGATATGGTGCTATCATGATAATTTTTCTTATTAGTTTCATTGCTTCGATACGTTCAACGTCATTCTTTAAGTCCAGCGACCTAAGAAAAAAATAATATCTTGGAAGATTTATAGACATAATACATTTTATGAGTACATAACATAATAAATAAAAGAGTAATAAAAGCTAAAATTAGCAATAAATACTAACTGATAGCCATACAAGGCAACAATAGCATATTTACGATCCAAACGTATGTTGCGGTCTTTGTCTACTTTGAGTATATCTACCCCAGGGTGGGACATAATATAAATATATATATATATATATATATATATATATATATATATATATATATATATATATATATATAATCAGTATTGGCAAAAAGCAATATAATAAGAATCAAACTACCTATGGATAATCTTAAAAGAAACAGAATTAATCTATTTTGACAAATAGAATTTACACGGTGGTAAAACAGTGTCTCTATTCGGACGCGAGAAAGAAAATGACAAACATGATTTTGGCGAAACGTCAGCGAAACTGTTCTTTTCAGAATGGCAGTAATAAACGGATGTCCAGAATGAAAACAAATCGTATTTTTCCATCCGTGAAGAACTATATATACATTTTTTTTAACTAGACAATGGTCTAGATTAGAGGGCAGTTATCTGGCATTTATTGTGAAGAGATTTACTTGCTAGTATTTACTAGTCGTTAAATGGTCAACGTCCAGATCAAGTGGTTTTACATTTAAATTTATATTATGGTTCATAAAATATTTAAAGATTTATTTTGTAGTAATTGGACACTTAGTTAAATTTTTACAAATCGTGACGTTTATTTCAGGTTAAAATTATTTTGTTAGTCAGGGGCCTCCAGACAAGTTACTTATAACTCATGGAGGTTTAATATTAGTTATGTCATCATTGTATACATTAATGTTATAATTTAAATTATTGTAATGAATAATGTTATAATCTAAAAATGTTCTATTATTTTGACATGTTTTTTAACATGGGACTAACCTGTACTGACCTTGGTTTGTACCAATCAAGGGTTACAAGTAAATGTATGGTTTTAAAAAATGTTAAATGTAAAAATGTAACTAAGAGTCCAATTACTACAAAATAAATCTTTAAATATTGTATGAACCGTAAAATAATGCTAACAAATATATTAGTAGTAATAATACTAGCAAATAAATATCTTCACAATAAATGCCAGATAACTGCCCTCTAATCTAGACCATTATCTAGTTAAAATAAAAATGCATACTTGTCAATGACTATTACCTCCTAAATATAAAAAAAATATACCGAAAGTTACCAACAGGTAAATCCCTACTTTTAAAATATATTCACATAATGCACTGCAATATGTAAAAAAATAAAATGAAAATACCTAATCAGAACTTACTGGAGGTTATCAACCAGTTTTAAGTACTTTAAAGCATCACTTATCTGTGCCAGTTCTGACAAACCACCTCAGTAAACAGGTAGCAAAACTCATGCCAGTCTGTTGAAACTACGGCACCAGATATATCGAGTTACTAGTATATCAAGATGTAAACGAGTAGAACCGCATAAAGGTGGAAGATGAAGAAACACCTGGAGGCAAAAAATTGGAGAATAAAAAACTCATAAAAATGACATTACCCGAATTAGAAATATACTAAGTCAAATTCAGAAAAAATACATGCAAAACCAAATAAATTATTCAAATAATAAAATAAACATACCTAATGATCCACATGGATACTTCTACACGTCTCAAATACTACTAAAAGACTTTAGTTGCATAATTCCCAACTTGGGCACACTTTTACTAACACATCAATTCACAACTTAAAAAACTATACAAATTTTAGAAAAACTTCTTCAGCAGACAGAGGAGACTAATCTGTTTTCATATTCGAGAAGAAAGCTCGGATTAAATTACTATTGGAAAATTACCAATTACAACATTTTTACAGACTTTTTTGGGTACTCAGGGGCGACCATATTCCTTTAAGGAGAGAAAATACAAAAGTGTAATCCCCATCTTACACATAATGCAAGGACACCATGAAAAGTAAACAGGGTGTCCCTTAAATACTGGATAGGCCTGAAACTGTAAATAGGTTTGGTCATTACCTGTCAGAGTATGATAACTCGACCTTACTAAAAATCCTATAGTTTTCGAGACATTGCCATTTTTTCATTAAAAATCACGCACTTTTTCTTAAAACGCTGCTACAAATAGAGTTATTTCTTCATGCGCTTTTGGTTGTCGGCTTGTAAGACAAGATGAGACAACTTTTCGAATTAGGATACAGGGTGAAAAATATGCATTTAATGAATAATGTGTGTGTGCATATTTTCCTCATCCAAATGTATCTTAATGTGGTATAAATTTATATTAATGTGGTATAAACGATTATAACAAGCCAGACTGACCAATGATTCTGAAAAATTGCTTATTTTGAAAAGAATGTGAAATTATATTAAAACACGTAATTCTCTTTTTTACAAATAAATGTATTGCGATTTAAGTGTCAAAAAACGTGATTTATTTATTTTCTGTAGATACATTTAGTTTTTCAAATAGTTTTAAATCTTACTATATTAAAAACTGCAACTTCATTTTTAGTACAGTAATCAGGGTGTTGGAGACAAGTAAAATATTAAAGTGCGTTAATTTTCTTTTTCAAATGGTACCCCTTGAGGGGCTGTTTAAGAATATAGAGAGTAGTCCGTCTGGTTCACAAAAAAATGGCTAATAAGAAAAAACAGTTACTGTCCAATATCTTCCAAACTAATGCAAATTATTTTAATAAAAAATGTAGGGCAGATTATTAAAAAGATCATTTTGATTTTTTTCGGAAATGTAATAGTTTTCGAGATGAAGAAAACTTAGTCATCATTGATTTTTCTCTACCCTCTTTTCGATCCAAGAGAAAAATTGCTAATTTAATTTCCTAAGAAAACATCCGTGGCTACATAATATAACAGAACCCCACAAAAACTATTTTTTTCAAAATGCGTTTGGAAGAAAACATCCATGGCAACATAATATAAGAGAACCCCAAAAAAACAATTTTTTTCAAACTCAATTTTCGCAAAAACTATGGGAACTACAGAAAAAAAAACACGAACCGGTAATAATCTGCCCTACAATTTTTAATTAAACAATTTGCTCTATCTGCGTTAATTTGGAAAATACTGGCTTTTTGCCATTTTTTTGTGAACCGGACTGTCCACATGTGAGCACTCTGCACATTCGTAAATAGCCGGTCTAGAGGTACTATTAGCGAAAAAAAGTCCACAATTATATTATTCTTCTGACATCCTACAAAACTATCTCTGGTGACTGTTTACCTAACCTCACAACCATTCTTTAAATTGTTCTCCTTTAATGCATAAATAGCTTTAAAAGATTATTTCTGGGAAAATCCAAATAGTTTTCTGCATTTAAAACTTTGGCGCATTTCCAATGGGTCTATTATCTACCCATTTAGAATTTTATTTCAAGAGTTTGCTTTTACATGGTACTGCTAATTATCTATTCTCATTAAATGGAGATTTTCAATCTGCCAGATAATTTTGTATAAAGGATCGGATTTTCATTAATTTTTTGCAGCATAACCTAGTCAAAGACTACTCCCCTCGGAATAATAATAATAATAATTCATTTTTTTCCTTTCAACGATCCATTTATTTCAGGCACAGTAGAAAGTAACAAATTTAGTATACTTACACTCAGGGCATAGTTTTACCTAAAGGCTATTTTGGCACTTAACCCATAATGCAAGAAATACAGAAAATGAAACATTTAAAATGAAAACTTCAAACAATTTAAGACTGACCTATAATTTAAATATCAAACAGAAAATATATGTAAGATTAAAGTTTACATGAATAAGCTAACTTATAGAAACACCGCCACAGAATACATTATTAAGTAATAGTATTACTATGAGGGGCATACAGTAGAAAATAAAAATAGAAAATATATACTATTAGCCATCTATCAGTAACCCTCATTTTAAACAGCGTCTGGTAAGTCTCAATATCTCGAACATCGTCGAATTTTTAATAAGGACAAGTTATCATATTCTGACAGTTAATGGTCAGGCCTATTCACAGTTTCATCCACTATTTACGAGACACTCTATATATTTACACACATTACATATTTTTGAAAAGTACTACTTTCCGCTGCTCCTAGCATGTTGACCAGAAAAAGCTAGTATCAGCAACACAACACGCGACAGGATGTGCATGAACCTCCATTTCATCAAGGGTTTATTTATTTCAAGGCGAATATCAACATACGAATGTCAACTACTGATAACCAGAAAAGGAAAACATGACGTGATTGCATAACAATACCACTCAACTTAAGAGGAACCTGTGCATATACAGATGGGCATACAAGGAGTCCCACATTATTTTCCCTTAACTTTTACGTAAGAAATAATACATATCATTCCGCAGGAACTACCATTAAAATGATATTTCGAAGACATAAAATAGCCTAAAGAACAAGTAAAATTATACGTCTTCCTAATCAAAATGTGTCCCGTCACAATTAAATCTCTGTAAATGTGTTACAACCTCCAACTTATATCACTTATTTTTAGTATAAGGGCACAGGAATTAAACATACCAGTTCCAAAAGCAGCATCACGTTATATCAAATTCCAAAGCAAAAGTATTCCAAGGATACCAAATTCTGAAGACGAATCAATATATACATAGCCTAAATATAATGAATTAAATCGAGCTATGACACTAATATCAGGGGTTTTCAAACAAAACATACAAAAGATAATTAGCCATAAGGTTCAATTTCAGTGGTATCCCAAGATTTCTCTAAGGTTCATAATATGCATGCATCCACGAAGGCCTTCTCAGTCAGGTGAGCTATAAACCAAATATTGTTACAGTTCGGCAATCTAAAGACATTTCGACACTAATAAACATTCAAATATAAGCTACTATGAATTATTTTCTCGTTTATTACCGTATTGACATGAATACACCATATCGAATCTATAAAACACTGATAGTTATGAACCTCAACTAACCACTACAGAAACAACTAGTAAAGAGGTAGAATAATATTTTAAAGGAAGAAAGTGACAACCAGATAGATGTTATATACTGTTTTTGATTATATAAAGTGATATAAGGCAAATTGTATGCTATTATTTAAAAAATTCATGAACGTTGTTTATTAGAAAATATGTATATTACAGTTATTGTACAACTATATACTTTGTCATATTGTATAATGATATAATGCTAGATTTATTTTTATTAAAAATCAATTGTACGTTTGTTTTCATTTCTCATAGTCACAATCCCCAAGAAAATTGCTGCCAAATTTTGTTTCCATCCATTTTGTCAGGAATAATAACTTTTTTATGATCTTCATGAATATTTATATCTGGTTTGAAAAAAGAACCTTACATTGTATGTTGTTGTATTATTTGTGTCTGTTTCCAATACTAAAGAAATTGAAACTTTGAGCAAAGCATACAGCAATGTTGTAAAAATTAATTACATCGTAAGACAATGTTGGACAGTGAGTGGCGGGATTTACTGGATGGGCCTTACAGCTTAATGTGGGCTTCCAACCATGGTAATCGTTCACTCTTCGATAACCTACCCACACCCACCCTCGAACTATCAACTCTCCGGTCAAGGTGTAGCCTTTGAACTTTACCAAGTAATCTACCAACTAGCAAGTATGTATCTGCACCAACCAGCCTCTAACCAGTATATGAATGATGCACGATATAGAGATGTTCTACACTTGCCTGAGTGGATTTTTACCTCTGAAATCGACATCACAATTTAACAAAGTCTTCGGACCAGCCGGATTTAAACCTGACCATATACGGGTCCCACACTTTGGGTGCCTAACGCTTTACACGCTCGGTCACTTAAAGAGAAAACTCGAAGTCTTGACCTCAGAGAATTATATTGTTACTTACAAATTAGGTTACGTGTTTAATAAGTTAGTAAAGTCATTAATATGTCTTTTCATAAACCCAGCGCGATTTTGTGTATCTGAACAAGTAAGTGAAAAGTTTTGGGGCACAAAATTTTGAACAAATAAAGTGCAAAATAGATCTTAAAAACCAATCTTTAATGCCCTGCATTAACTTATTTAAGAGAGCAATAACATATTTGTTTTTAACACTATTATTTACCTATTATATAACTCTATAGGCTGACACATATAAAACAGATTAGGAAATTGAACATTTGTAATTTATGTAATGGATAGAAAGTCATGCAACAATTGTAACACCTCACCATATTTTCTTAAAATTGTTTTAAACCATAATTATTTTATATTTCAATTTAGGATCATACTTCTATCTTTTAAAACATTTTTCCCATTAGTTTTAAGTAACCATTCAGTAATAACACGTTTCGATTTATTTGCTTACCTATTCAGCCCAAGGTTATAGTAGACCGTACAAGAATAATTTTAAACCTTATATCAAATTCCAAAGCAAATTCAGTAAATGTATGTTCAATTTGTGAAAAAAAAGTTAAAGGTGGTAAACAAACGTGTTAAATGTAGTAAATACTTTCAGAGTTATTGTGATATAAAAAGTCCGGGGTTTAAAATAATTGGCGTAAATGTGATAAATTGCTCTGATTGTAATAGCGGCGACATGGCCGATTTGACAGCTGAATAGAGAATATGTGTTTTTCTAGAGACAATAGACTTCTAGGTACATTGGAGAATTACAAGAGAAAAATGACATTCTACGTGAGAAAAACAGCTCCTAGAGGAAAAACTTGCTGATTTCCTGAAAATATATGATAAAGTTAGCTTTTCTGTCCCTCCTCACTCCGCTTCTGCCATTAATAAAAAGTGCGGCAGTGATACTGACACACCAGTAATAGATGTTGAAAGTTATGATTTCGACATCGCAAATTGCAGCTCTTTAGCAAATGTCAGCTCTGCTTCTAACTTTACACCAGACAAAATAAAAGAAAAACAAAATCTAACCTCAAATCTCAGCTGTGTCTGTGAAACCGACGATAAACAAATCAAATGGAAAATTGTTCAAAAGAAAAATCAGCAAACTAATCATGAAAAATCCAAAGAAAAAAACACTATTACAAACGGGCTTGTAACCTCGCTTCTGGCGCTGTAAATGCAACTTCAGGACATCCGTCCTCTGTAGAGAATTTTTCAGCCCCGAAATTACTTGGTGTCAAACCCAAACCAAAATCGATGTCCAGATCCTGTTGTACAAAGAAGCGATAATGAAAATATGCTAACAGGTGTTGCAGTTAAAAAATGTTCGAAATATGCAATCAGGAAGAGACTACTTATTGCTTATTACCAGAATGTGAATGGTCTGAGAACTAAATTAAATGACTTATGTAATAGTGTTGCAACCTGTAGATATGACGTGATTATGTTTACCGAAACATCTCTTAATAATGGTATCTCTGATAATAAACTTCGTCTTCATAACTTCAGGCGTGATAGAAATGTACAAGATACTGGTAAGATGAGAAATGGTGGAGTGCTGATCGCTGTTCGTGACCACTTATCCAGTAGGGTTGTTAGTATTACTGATGACAAATCTGAAGACATTTGGCTTGCTATACAGAACTTTTGTACTCATAGTTTATGTGTCGCAGGTGACTACAAATTAACTCATCTCAGATGGTCTGATGACTCTCTTGGTGCATGGATTACTGGTTACTTTGCTGCTGCTGAGTCAGTTGTGGAGACATTTCAATTTCTCAATCTTTTTCAGATAAAACAATATCCCTAACTCTAATAATGTATATCTAGATCTAGTTTTTAGTAATAGTATATATGATTATTTAGAATCTGCAACTGATATCCTTTTAAATTGTGATCGGAATCATCCTGCAATAATTTTGAATCTTAAATGTAATATGAAATGTGATGTTGTTGAGTATGAAGATGAAATGTATGTCTTTGTTAAGGCTAATTATAATGTTATCAATTAGATATTGCTTAGTATTCATTGGGATTTTATTCTTACTTCTTACATTGAGAATGACGTTATTAGTTTTTATATTATTAATAATTTAATTCACTTATATACACCTAGGAAAACTGTTAAAAATAATTTTAAATTTCCCATTTGGTTCAGTCCTGGACTTAAAACTTATATAATAAAACAAGACTGCTCATGCTAATTTCAAAAGATCAGGGTCACTCGTCGATTATGATTGTTTCTGTAATCTGAGATCTCTGTGCAAGGTTCAATCAGAGAAATGTTACAGAGTTTGTTGATAGGACCGAGACTGGTATTTGTAAGGATTCTTGGCTTTTGGAAATATATCCATACACTGAACAAAGATAATGAGATACTATCTAACATGAGCTATAAGTGTAGCACGTGTATAGATGGGAGGGGGGTTGCAGAACTTTTTGCAGGACACTTCTCATCTGTCTATGTGCCCACAGGAGACGGTGACTGCTATCAAGACTTTTCAAATTTTCCATTCAAAGATATTATTGACCTTAATTGTTTGACTTTATATATCACTGACATCTACAATAAACTAAGTCATATTGATGTGTCTAAGGGACCGGGTCCTGATGGTATTCCTTCTATTTTTCTGAAAATCTGTTCATTTTCCCTTTCCAGGCCTGTATGGCTTATCTTCAACAAGTCACTTTTGATAAGAATATTTCTGGGGCTTTGGAGGTCCTCGTATATCACTCCTATTTTTAAGAATCAGGGTAGCAGGTGTGGAGTATGGAGAACTACCATCCCATAACACTTACTTCTCACATTCCAAAAACTTTTTAAATCTTTTTTACATTTAATTAAATCAACTGATGCTGACTAATACCTCTTCTAGCAACTTCGATGTAATTATGCTTACCGAGACATGGCTTAATGTCTCTTTTCATAGTGCCGAGTTTTTTGATCCTAGATAGGCTTTTTTTAGAAAGGACCGAAATTATGACTTGCTAAATTGTGAGCGTGGGGGAGGCTCCTTAATTGCGATCTCGTCCCGCTTTCAGTGCTCAATTGCACCCCAGCTTCAGTTCACTACGATGATATATGGATTAAAACTAAGATCAACCGTTCACAAATTGTCTTGGGTTGTGTATATATTCCTCCAGGGTTCCTATTGGATTGTTATGTGTCTTTTTGTGATTTGTGTGAATCGTTAGGGGATCGTTTTAAAAGGCATAAATTTATTATATGTGGTGATTTTAACCTTCCACTTATTGAATGGTCCTTGGATTCTGGAACCATAATCCCATCAAGAATATAACCAGCAACAGCGGAAACTGTGATCGACACAATGTGTCTTCTTGAACTTAATCAAGTCAATTATATTTTCAATTCCCGCCAACGTATCCTCAACCTCATATTTGTTGATGATTTTGAGGGAGATATCATATATTAAATGCGATTTTCCATTATCAAATATCGACACTCTTCATCCACCTCTAAATATCTCTTTTTTAGACAGGGGATCTCCATTGCTTCAAGATGGGGCGACTCGACAAGTCTTTCAGTTTCATAAGGTCAGCTTTCACGGGCTTAACGGATTTTTTGCAGAAACTGACTGGTCCATTGTGGAGAAATGTGATGATATTGACGAAATCGTACGACAGTTCTACAATGTTGTTACGGATGGACTGGCGAGGTTTGTACACAAAAAGAGGGTCAAGTCAATGGGTTACCAGCCTCTCTTTTATTGGGTTTATAAGGGTGATAAATCTGAAATCACTAACTATAGAGGAATTTCAATGATCTCCGCCATTCCAAAACTCTTCGAGGCTATTTTGACTGACGAAATATTTTACACCTACAAAAATTACATTTCCCCGAGTCAACATGGCTTTTATCAGGGTCGCTCTACAGCGACCAATCTTGCCATAAACCAGGATTATCTGGTCTCCTCTGTCGAAGCGCGTCATCAAGTGGACTGCATCTATACAGATTTATCGAAAGCATTTGATAGTGTACATCACAAACTATTAATGAAGAAGCTTTCTGATATTGGTATCTCGGGCAATTACTTAAAATGGATCGCCTCTTATCTTAGCCATCGTAATCAACGGGTTGTGGTGCAAAACTCAGTTTCTCGTGATATTTTAGTCACCTCAGGACTGCCACAAGGATCCCACATTGGACCAATATTATTCCTTCTCTTCATAAATGATGCCTCTTCCTGTTTTAGGAATAGTAACTGCCTTTTGTTTGCTGGCGACTTGAAATTCTTTAGCTCTAATACGATGCAAAATTCCGAGCTACAATCGGATTTGAACCGCTTTGTCAAATGGTACGAGTTAAACTGTCTTTCCCTTAATGTTGCCAAGTGTACGTTCATTCGCTTTACAAGATCACCTAACCCCATTCCAAATACTTACAAAATTGGTGACACAACTCTTGGAATTTTCTCTTGTGTGAACGATTTGGTTCACACAAGAGAACTGGATATTCGACAGGGATTCATTAAAAAACATTCTCGGCATTTCAGCGATACTAACGTCATCGTAACCCTATACAACTGCTTTGTTAGAAGCTTACTGGAATATTGTTCAGTAATTTGGCAGCATAGATAGGATCGAAAGAGTACAACGTAAATTTGTAAAATACTTATTATTTAAATTCCATTTTCCTTATCAAAATGTCTCCTATAAAACAAGACTACTACCATGTGGTATGCAAAGTTTAGTCCAGAGACGCAAACATGCCCTACTCCTATTTGTGTTCAAGTTGCTTAATGGTATGATCCACTGTGAGTACCTATTGGGTCAGGTGAACTTCTTGATTCCAGCCCGACGTACTCATCACACTTCCCTTTTCCTTGTAAGGAGGCACAGGATTATACTATATATATATATATATATATATATATATATATATATATATATATATATATATATATATATATATATATATAACTATGGTCAAAACTCATTTATTAGTCGCCTTTTCTTAAATTATAATACATTTTTCTCCGACTGTGATATATTTAGCATTAGCCTTCAGACCCTCAAAAGATTCCTTATATTCGGCGCTATTTAATTGTTTAAAGATTCGTGCTTCATTCCTCTCTCGCTTTACTCTATATTTTTATTTTATATACATTTTTGAATTTTATTGTTTATAGCAGGATACCATTGTATTTGTATTGTATTTTTAAGTTTTGTATTTTATATCTTGCACCATTTAGCGATTTATCTCTGTAGTGTATGTATTACCAAGCAAATAAATAAATAAATAAATTTAAAAATGTCATTATATCTCAACAGCATGGTTTTACAAGCGGCCGTTCAGTGACTACTAATCCCTTAGTGTATGACAGGACCATATCGAGGCTGGTCTGTACAATCTATATATACTGACATCTCCAAGGCATTCGATAGGGTCAATCATGACCTTTTAATTTTAAAACTTTCTCAGAATGGTGTGGGTGGCACTCTGCTGTCCTGGTTGAGCTCATATTTGATGGGTAGACGATAGACTGTTAGGTTGAAGTCTTTCTGTTCTCATATCATCGATGTTACCTCTGGTGTACCTCAAGGGAGTCACCTTGCTCCCTTGCTGTTTAATTTGTTTATCGATGATGTGAGTACTTGCTTTCATCATTCTCAGTTTCAATTTATGCAGACGACTTGAAGATATTTAACGTTCTTAGTTCCCCAAATGCATGTAACAGGATGCAGGATGACCTCCGAAGGTTTGAGGGAACGGGATGTCCCTTAATGCCCAAAAGTGCCAATATATCTAGTTTTTTCGTAAATACCGCCCACAGCTTAATGAATATTGTATAAGTGGAAAAAATGTTGTTAATGCAGATATAGTCAGGGATCTTGGTGTTATATTTGATAAAAAGTTAATTCAACTCAAATTCAAATTTTATTTCATCTACAAATGATCAAAAACAATGATATTAGATAGGTCAATAAATACAATATATGTGTGACTTAATGTTAAGTACACTATTACAAAATATAAAACATAAAATAAAAAATGTAAAAATAGAAACATAACTTTTAGATTTGACAAACACAACACAACATATAATATATAAAATAAAATACAATTGAGTAGCTAACTAACTGACAGTTTAATAAGCTAATCAATAAAATCTCTGAAGCTGTAGAACGCCTTTGACAAGAGGTACTTCTTTAGGAGGTTTCTAAAGGAAATTTCTGTCCCGGTCCTCTTTATTTCTGAAGGAAGCTTATTATATATTTTAGTGTACGAAAAATATGGAGATTTTTCATAAAGCGTAGTTGAATGATTTGGTATAATCAATCTATCAATCAATTCTATGTCTTGTTTGGTAACCGTGGACTTCTTAATTTCTAGCAAAATTGGACTTATTTTTATATACATACGATGCACATTTCATTATGGATATGGATACCAAGGTAAGTATTTTGTTGTCTTTAAAGATTTGTTTGCACGATTGCTGTGGCTTCAGATCAAATATGAGTCTCAGTATTCTCTTTTGTGACACAAAAATCCTATTTTCATTTACTGCTTGTTCCCAGAGTATGATGTATGACAGATGTGGGTACACAAGTGCATAGTATGCTGTTAGAAGTGTATGCTTGAGTTTCAGTAATGTAAAAAAGGTTGTATTGAGTTTTTTTTGAGATGTGTTCAATCTGCGTTTCCCATTTAAATTTTGAAGCTAGGAAAGTACCTAGGAACTTAATCACAGAAGCAACATTTTGATTGACAACCTTATGATTACTCTTTAAAAAAATGCACGGTTTGGGTCTTATTACTGTTGGGTATCAATTGATTGGAGAAGCACCACCTATTCATATCCTGACAGGCCCTTTCAATTTGTTGTAAAATCTCATGTTCTGATCCAGCTGATATGGCCACTGATGTATTGTCTGCAAACTTTATTATTGTCATTGGAAGAGTTCAATCATAAAACATTTATAAATCATATCGAAATGTGCTGTAAAGGCACTAAAGATGTTAGGGTTTATAAAACGCCACACTAGGGATTTTAAAAATATATCTGCCCTTAAAATATTATATGTGGCCTTTGTCAGAAGTCATTTGGAGAGAAACTCTTGTATTTGGTCGCCTCAATTTGCAGTGCATATGAATGCATTGGAATGTATACAAAATAAATTTCTTCGTTACATTGGTTTCAAGCCCTCTATCCCTAGTGATGCCATTGACTATTCTTCACTAAGGAATTTATTGAATATTAAAACTTTAAATGAAAGACATAATAGTTGTGATAAGATATTTATTTATAAATTACTCCATAATTGTGAGGATTTATTGTACTTCATTAATTTAAATGTTCCTGCAAGAAGGTTGGGTAAGGTCCCAACTTTTTCATTGGAGAGTCATCGTACTCTTTTCAGACAATGCAATTCTATCAATCGTATGATGACCTCCGCTAATGAGGTTGGCATTGACATGTTTGGCTCTTCTTTTAATCAATTTAAAAAAATCTCTTTTTGAATCTCGTGCGTGTCTGGACACACTCTAGCTGCTTTGGATTTGAATAGCTGGAGTGGCTTCAGTCACGTATAGGTGAGCAGGTCTAATGTTAATTAAATTGTAGTAATATTAAGATATTATTTGTTATTAGTTTATTTGTGAACAAGCCACCAATTTAAACTTAGATTTTCCTAGATTTTTCTTTTATCTGTAATTCATAAATTTATTTTAATTTCATTTGACATTTTTAGATTTTATGAATGTTTTATTATGTAATTTGTTGTTCCTCCTCTTATATGTATGTATGTATGCCTGTATGTGTATGTAAATGTAAAGCTTTTAATAAAGAATATAAGTACATTGTACAATTGGGTATGTCCCATTGATATTGTAATAAATAAAACAAATCTATTCAATTACAGATCCTACGTTGTAAACATTTCTTTGATATATTAATAAATGGCAGCATAGCAAATAAATAAATATACTTCTAAGTACAGTTGGTGCCTTAAAACCACATGGTTTTTTTTAACATAACCTAAATGGAAAAAAACTTTTAACTTCCCCTCGATAATTTTAACTCAACGCGCTATTAGGAGAGTGTATCCCGGTCATGTAACAAATGCTTTCTTACAGTCTGGCACAATAAGAGATGTAAAGCATACTGAAAGACCTTGTTTGGGCTAATGTTCAGGCAGAACCAAAAACTTCCAATGGTCCAATGATTCATTCGGAGCATATTGCGTATCAAACGACTTTTTGATCAAACTAGACGTTCTTTTGAATATACCGAGGGTTATTAAATTTTGCCAAAAATTGGGTTCGGCTTCCACTAAATTACAATTTAACAATTTATGAGTATTCTTCAGACGAATAATACTCCATCACCAAATTCTTGTCTCTTTCTACTTTGATATAAAACTGTACTTTTGACAGCAGTTGACAAATCTACTACATATAAAAAATATGTCGTTACAAATTAGATATGTGATATTTCTATAAATTGATGATGAAAGGGGTAACGATTCAGCAGATGATCTGAACATCCTACATGAAGATGTTTTGCTAGTTTATTATACTCACCTTGATATAAAAAATGGAATCAGTAGATTATTAACAATGGTTACATCAGCATCATTTTGTATTGTATGTCGAATACATCTTAGTCCAGCAGATCTTATAATACTCGAGTCGTTCATAAGAGTTAATCTTAAGCTAAAAAAAAATGGTTTTTATCAAAAATTAAATTAGATCTAATAGTAACTATTTTTATTAAAGGCATTAGCAAATTTTCTACCTAAAGAAAATAGCACTTATAGTAAATAAAAAATAACAAATACATGTTCTTTTTAGTATTAATAAAAGAATCCTATCAAATTAAATAAAACTGCCAGACAAAACAAGTGCATCAAACAATATTTTTAGTAAAATTTTACAAAAGTTACATTATTTGGAAACTCAAAAAGATTCCAAAATATTTTTTTAGAATGTGATTTCACAATTTTTCTAGTTTCATCTCTTCAAACCAACCCTTTTTAGTTTCCAAGAATATCATATTCTACAGAGCGTTATGTGAAACCTAGATTTTTAGTAAAAGTGTCTCTATTCCCAGCATCTGAGATAATTTTTTAAATCTTTCTTTTCTTGCCAACATGATTCAAGGGTCAATAAAAGAAAACTAATTTCTCCGATTTTGCTTCTCTTCATTTGTTTTTCGAATACAGGGCTTAATGGTAAAATTGTACCCTTTCCTTGCAAATTAATTACTAGCTAGGCCATTTTTTTGCAGAAAAACATATGCATAAATGAATTTAGAGCCAGCAGTAATGCCTCTAACATAATTAATACAAAGGTCATATACATCCGCCAAGTATAAATAAAATTCGTATTAAGTACTGTAACACCCCGTATATGTATGCCTTAATGAGCCATGAAAATGTTCTGTCTGGTAAATATAGTATAAAAACCCGCATGAGATGGCAAAAGTCCTATACATACATTCTGACCCTCTATTACATAATATATGCTTTACTACTTATCCGAACGGTATAATAATGAAATTCATATTTTCTATATTACACTCTTTAAGTTTAATATATGCTACAGCACGCAAAATTTAGAAAATCTGATCCCTTATGCTGAAAACTTGCCAAAGTGTCAACATGTCTCAGCCTATATTGTACTGAAAAATGTGACTATCCTGTACCCAGTTACAAGCAAGCATTTCACTACTCCAACTCATCCAAAAAAGATAATCCAATAACACTTGTATCAAACGACTATCGACATTTGCCATACATTGAAAATAACAGCTAATTTTCTCACAGATATTTACCAAGGTTGGGGAAAGTATTGCACCTCAAATTGTGGCTACATTCCTAAAAACATTCAAATTTTAATCTGCCAATTTCAAAAATACAATTCTTTTTAAGGCCTTAAAATTAAATCAAAATTATCTAAATTCTCACAGTGGCTTTACCCACCTTTACCCTAGGTTTGTCAAAGGCAAATACTTAAACTCGTAGTTTTCAATTGAAAGGACTTTCAAAATAAAAATGGGTTATTTTTTTCTAAACTACATTTTACACAATTTCTTGACCTGAGACAAAAAAATGTAAATTTATGCCTTGTAGAAAAAATATGAAGCATCAGTTCTGCCCATTCGTTTTTTCCCCAGGTAGTACCGATACTTTCGTACGAGACCCAAAGGCCAACCTGTCCATGCAACAGTTCAAAAATTTCTCAAAAAATCAGCCTTATCACCGATCGGGCTGAACGTGGTACCAATCTCTGGAGAAAAC
>JAUTXW010003978.1:0-60000 GCA_030620095.1 Kuschelorhynchus macadamiae
ACAATTCTAGACATTAGTAATGATTTTTTTAGGTCTTGTTGCAGAGAACTGAAAAAACACCTCGAAATATACAGTAGGATCCAAAATTAATGGCTATAAAGAAAATTTTAAAGTCACGAAGTTCAGGTAGCCTCCCATGAGATACCCCAAGAAGATATCGACAATTTCATCAGAACCGAGCCCAATGAGGGCATAAGAATCACCTTGTTTTTGAATTTCTATGGCTTCTCGGATAATTCTGGTCTTATAATGATCTATATTGGCAATCTCCCTACACCCATCGAAATTTATTTTGTAAATATATGTAATAGAGCTGAGGCTGTTTGTTTGTTCCTGATGCTGAGTTAGTTTATGCTTTTCTACCCTTACTAATATTCTCCTGTTAGTTTGCCCCACGTACATTTTTTCTCAGTCATGGCACGGAATGCTGGATACTCCGTGGTTTTCCAATTTGATTTTGTCTTTTGGGTTTCCAAGTAGTTTACCTATAGTTGTTTGTGGCTTGTGTATGATTTGTATTTTGTGTTTTCTAAGAATTCTTCCGATCCTGCCTGTTGTCTGCAAGACTAATTGTTGCCCTCCCGCTTCATAATTTTTGTTATTCGTTGTTCGGAAGCCCTGAGCATTAATAGCTTTCTCTATGGTGCGATTTGTGTAGCCATTCTTTAAAGCATTAGTTATTATACTAAGTTCGTTTTGTCTCGTGTGGGTTTCAGTTAATGGCACGGATCTGGATATTAAGGTATTGGCGACAGCTTGAATTTGTGCTGGGTGATGGTATGATCTTGCATTTAAATATCTGTCGGTATGTATTGGTTTTCTGTACACGGTGTATTCGAAATGTCCGTTATGCAATTTTGTGACCAGAATATCTTAAAATGGAAGTTTGTTGTTTTCCTCTAATTTTAGAGTAAATTGTATTCTGAGGTGCATTGAATTGATTATCGGAAACTCTACAGTTTTTTAATAAACAAAAACAAACTTTTATAAAACAGAACAGAAAATAAAATACTGACTTTCCGATAATCTTAACGAAAAAAACATACTCTGGACATTTTTTCTTCGTAGAAACAAAAAAAAGTCGATGGATTTTAAAGTTACTTTGATATCCTTTTAAAAACTGTATTAAACAACTATTAGGTTTGATCAAACAGAGTGTGAAAACAATACTATTTTTGAATACTGAGCAGATTATTATTTACAACTTAAATTATTTAAAATTAACAATATCGCAATATTATTTGTTACTTTTGGTTTTCCTCCCTTCACATTTTATCTATGCTTAGAGCTGATCCAAACTGTCAAAACCTAAGGAAGAGAAAAATTTATTCACTATAAGGATTTAGCAGAACTGTTAGAAGACGTGATGATCGCTAGTAGAATAAACATGTAGTTTTAATAATGATTCCCGGAAATATCTCGACCAACATCGTTGGATTGGATTTCCTCGGTCAGCTAGTTTTCCGGATTTAACTTGTTTGGACTTTTTTTTATGGGAAAGCATCAAAAGTTTGGTTTTCAAAAATCGACGAACGACCCGGGAAAACATCATTGAAAGGTTCAAAATTGCCACAAACAGTATAGCAAAGGCAGACATTAAAAGTACTGTTTCACTGCCTCTTTGAAGGCTAAATCTATGCATCCTGATCCAAAAGATTGCAATTTTTAGTTTTCTTACCTAGTTACCCACAAAGTGCTATAACTTGTGCTTTCGCGTTACTTTTGTTGTTATATTGCTGTTGCTTTGGCTCGTTGGCCTCTAAACACGCTCCAAACTACGGTTCTGAAAAGTTTGGACCAGTTCTAAGCCTAGATAACGTGTGAAGGACGGAAAGCCAAAAGTAACAAATCATACAGAATTATCTTTAAATTTAAATAATTTAAAGAAAAGACCCTGAATAAGATTTTTTTTGGTTAAGATTATCGGAAAGTTAGTATTTTCTCATAATCTATTTTTTGTTCTGTTTCAAAAAAAATTGTTCTTGTTTATTGAAAAACTGTACTTTCCGATAATCTTAATTAAAAAAATTATATTTTTTTGCTCGAATTATATTTTTCTTTTGCGTTTACGTTTGTTAGAAGGAGCTTTGTCTCAGAGGCCCACATCGATCTGTAATAACGCATGTAATTTGTGTGCATTAGCGAAATCGAGATTTTCAAGGTTGTCTCCAAGACGGAGGCAGGCGGGTGGGAGCTGCTACCATTTGCACGTGTATTCCTATTTCAGAGTCTTTTTTAAGGGACGTCCGGAAAATAAATCTAAAAGTACGACTAGAGGCCTGTGGGAATTTGGAAATACATTTATACTCTCAAAATTGTAAGAGTTAGTAGTAATAAACTATATTATTTCACTAGAGCCAAATCAAAACGATATAATTAAATTCGCAATATTTTCCTGAAATTGACACCGTTTAATAACAATGATTTGATGTTTTATAATAATTGGCATCTTATTATTAGGTAACGACATTCAGTTTTCTAGTAGTTGTTTGTCTTATCCGATTAAATATAATTAAATAAAGAGGGAATTTACCTTGGTGTATTTCCATAACTATCCATTCAAAAATTTTAAGAAAATTGGAAAAATCTGCAATGGCTACAAAACAGCGCTATCTAGCGTAAAAAACTAGGGAGTGTAATCCTAAAACAGCTTGAAATTTCTTTTTAAATAAGGTTAAGCTCAGTCAATTCGGATAAGGGGGTTCAGAAGATATGACAATTTAAATCTCATAAGTTAACAGACCCCACTCTTATCAGGGGTGATATGAGAATAAGTTTAGAACAAAGTGATACGAATTTAACTCGGCTTTCAATGAAGAAATAAAAGTTATATCTACTTCCGGGAGTTTTTGTAGAATTTTTTGAAATTTATTGTTCACCCTTGCAACTGCGCCCCCTTGCGGGCAATTTAATAACAACACACAAAAAAAAACTAGTCAATTGCTCTTGGATACTTTTGTTATAATATTCTTTTCTCAAGACGCTAAATGAAAGGCTTCCGAGATATGGATAGTGAACGCCCTTAAGTAGTGAACGCCCTTAAGTAGTGAACACCCTGTATAAAGTAGAGTGAAACAATCTGACGTTTGCAAAGCATTAACTCTTACGAAATCTACCATTGCGATGATTTGCAAGAAAAAGTCAGTGAAATGGGTAGCAAGATTAAAAAAACTGAGTTTAAATGTTCTAGAAGTTGGATAGAGATAGATGTTCAAAAAGAGGCATAATATCACCAGGGGGAAAATTGTGGGAGAATCCGCCGGAGTAGATATGAATGTTGTCAGTGATTGGTTGAACAATGCATGGCCCACCATACAGGAAAATTGTGAATACAAAGACATTTTTAACGCCGATGAAACAGGCCTATTTCATAAAGTGACACCCGACACAACACTGAAATTTGTTGGTGAAAATTGTGCTGGAGGCAAATTATCTAAAGTATGGATTGGTGGCGGTGAACATGTCTGGAACAAAGAAAAGAAAACTGTTGGTTACAGGAAAATCGGCCGGACCTAGATGTTTTAAAAATAAAATTCTACCGGTAAAATACACAGCAAACAATAAAGTTTGGATAACATCAGACATTTTTAAAGCTGAGTTACGTGCATGGGATAAAGAATTGAAAAAGAAAAACAAGAAATAGTACTTCTTGTTGACAATTCCCCAGACCATCTCAATTTTGAATTAGAGCAAATAGAGTTATGCCTCCAAATACAAGTTCAAAGCTCCAGCCTATGTACCAAGAGTAATACATTCTTTAAAATGTCATTACAGGAAAATTCTTCTTATGAAAATTTTCGACGCAACTGATAAAAAAGAATTTTCTTCCGTAGATCTCTTAGACGCCACCAAATTTCTTCATATGGCTTGGCAAAATGTTAGCCGAAAAATCATTGTAAATTGCTTTAGGCATGGTTGATTTTTAAGAAAGGAAGAAATATATATATATATATAATTATATATATATATTATATATATATATATATATATATTATATAATATATATATATATATATATATATATATATATATATATATATATATATATATATATATATATATATATATATATATATATATATATATATATATATATATATATATATATATATATATATATATATATATATATATATATATATATATATATATATATATATATATATATATATATATATATTATATATATATATATATATATATATATATATATATATATATATATATATATATATTATATATTATATATATATATATATATATATATATATATATATATATATATATATATATATATATATATATATAATAAATATATATTATATATATTGTTTGGTATTAAATTAAAAACACAATACTTCGAATATGGACTGTTAATTAAATGTATGAAAAAGCACGAATTTGGTAATGCTCACAATCAATAAGTGTAAAACCACTCACCTATCGTTCTGGGATCGTTATCTTGACGTGCCGGCCGGCCTTTTCTTACAAATTGAATAATCATCACTAGTAGACCATTGGAACACACGCTGTTGAGAAAAAAGAATACACAAATTGTCTGAACTTTAAATAATTGACCGCCGGACCTCTGACTTCGAGTTAAGTCGTCTTGCAAGTCTTGTTTTTATCCGCGGCAAAACTCTCCGCTCTGCGCACGGTTTAGTGGATAGATACACTACCAACTGTGAGGCATAAATTAAACTACAAATTGTTTAAACAAATTGGCGCGTAATTTATAAAAACGCTCAATTCCAAACATTCCGCTCACCAAAAATAACATTTTATTTTTTTTTTGCATAAACTTAAACAATAAACCAAAATAAGTACATATTTCTGCAATTGAACAAACAATAAAAGTACATGGAAAAGACGATACAAAGGTATAAGTCTGTTTACCTATTGATTTGGCAGAGGGCACAATTTGACTAGAGGCCTGTCAATAAGACCTTTAACAGTTCGAATTTGAGCCACTCTAGCTACACGATCAGGACTTTTATATACCTTAACTATTCTTCCCAACAACCATTGCATGGGTGGAAGATTTGGATCTTTTAGTACAACCAACGTCCCACTATCAGGAGGTTGTTGTAGGGTATTCCACTTGGACCTTTGTTGTAATGTATGGAGGTATTCCATGTGCCATCGCTTCCAAAAGTGCTGATGAAGCTGTTGAACCAACTGCCAACGACTTAGTCGATTCAGAGACACATCAAGAAGATTTTCGTCGGGAGGAGTTGTCAAAGGCTCTGTAGTCAAGAAGTGACCCGGAGTTAATAAGGTCATTGGGGTCTGGACTGAGACTACACAGTGGCCGCGAATTAAGCAAAGCCTCCACTTGAGCAAGCAAAGTGGTCAACTCTTCAAAAGACAAAATTTGACAACCAACCACGCGCAACAAATGAGTTTTCATAGAGCGCACAGCACTTTCCCATATTCCACCCCAATGTGGCGAAGCAGGGGGGTTGAAGTGCCATTTTATCGCTAATGCGTCAGAACACTCCTTACAATATGACAACAAGGTATTATTTGCGCCAACAAAATTAGTTCCGTTGTCGCTGTAGAAATCCGTACATCGGCCACGGCGGGCAACAAACCTACGCAAAGCCGCTAAGAAAGCATCAGAAGATAAGTCAGAGACCACCTCAAGGTGTAAAGCTTTGGTTCCTAGACATATAAACACACATATGTATGCCTTTTGACTCCGGACACCACGGTGCCTACCCAAAACAATCGATATAGGTCCGGCAAAATCAACTCCACAGTGAGTAAATGCCTTCATCTGAGATACTCTGGGAAGCGGTAAATCGCCCATGAAAGGAGTCAAAGCTGTAGGATTAGCACGAAAACATCGATTACACTTTGACAGAACATGTCGAATGGCTCGACGAGCAGATAGTATCCAAAATTGTTGGGTTATTAAATACTGAAGTGTTCTAGGCCCCGGATGAAAATGTTCCTTGTGGAAATGAAGAATTATTAAATATGTAAACGTATGATTTCTTGGGAGAAGCATAGGATGCTTCGCATCAAATTCCAAATGAGCATTCTTTAGACGACCACCAACACGTATTATATTTGACTTATCCAAAAAAGGAGTCAAACTTCGAAGGGGCTTAGAACATGGCAAACCTTGCTGAAGTTTTACAAGATCCATTTTAAAGGTTTGCTCCTGCACTAACTTCACAATCACCACCAATGCATGATAGAGGTCACGAGCACATAAACTGTCTAATTCACGAGAAGTATTCGGTTTTCTCAAATTTTGAACAAAACGTATAAAATATGCAATTATTCTTTGCATTTTTGATAACGAAGAAAACCTTTTCAGAAGATCACCTAAAAAATCTGATGAGTGAGAAGCTACGCAGACAATTTTTCTCTCCTCAATAGCTACCTCCTCGGGAAGAGTGCCACTCACGTTTGATGGCCAATTAGATTCACGTTCGCAAAGCCAAGGAGGTCCCGCCCACCATAACGCATGTGAGACAATATGTTCCGGAAATATTCCACGTGACGAAACATCTGCCGGGTTCAATTTTCCATCAACGTGATGCCAAAGGTAAGGAGGCACCCTCTCCTGAATTTGAGCCACACGGTTGGCCACGAAGGTTTTCCATCTATATGGGGGAGACCTTATCCAAGCTAACACAACATTTGAGTCAGACCAGGCATAAACCTTTTCCACCTGAATGTCCATCAAATTTTCATTCACAAACTCAAAACATTCAGTCAACAAAGATGCTGCACAGAGTTCTAATCTGGGAATAGAGATTCTTTTCAATGGCGACACTCGATTTTTGGCACACACTAATGACACGAAAACTTCACCATTGGGAAGAACTTGGCGTAAGTATAAGACAGCAGCGTATCCAAGCTCAGAGGCGTCACAAAATCCATGAATTTGCACACCAATTTTTTCATCAACCACAAAATGCCGAGGTATAGAAAGTGAAGCCAAGCATGGAAGCTGTGCGTGATACATTTCCCATTGATATACAATATCTTTGGGTGGAATTGTATCCCAACCCAATCCTAATACCCATAGTTTCTGAATCATACACTTGGCAACAAATATTACTGGTGCCACAAATCCTAAAGGATCATCCTAAAATCGCGCAATCTCAGATAATATGTTTCGCTTAGTACAATCTTGTAAGATTGGTTTCACCTGATAAGAAAAACAATCAGTTAGATGTGACCACTGTAAACCGAGTACCTTTACTCCAGTGTTGTCACTATCACCAAAAGAAATATTCTGCTGATGTGCAGCTGGGATTAATTTTAAAATATCGGCATTATTGCTGGTCCACTTTCTCAACTCAAATCCCCCACGCGAGAGAAGTTCGATAAGCTGATTTTTTAGCTCTAATGCTTCAGCAACCGAGGATGAACCAATTATTACATCGTCCACATAAATTCTGTTCTTAAGGACTGGCTCCAGTAATGGAAACTCGGCAGCATAATGCTGCATTAATTGCAGCAAACAACTAATGGCTAGATAGGGGCTTGAAGAAACGCCGTAAGTCACTGTATTCAATTGATACTCCTTAATATTTTCTGTCGTATCGAAACGCCCCAAAATGCGCTGAAAATTACGGTGTTCTTCAATTACTAATATTTGCCGATACATTTGTTTAATATCCGCAGTAAATACTACACTGAATATACGGAAGTATAAGAGTAAAGAGGCTATTTCATTTTGAAGTTTAGGTCCGATGAACAGGGTATCGTTCAGAGAACATCCACTGGTAGACTTCGCACTTGCGTCGAACACTACACGAAGTTTACTTTTTCCTCCATCTTGCTTAAGCACACAATGATGTGGTATATAGAAACCTTCACTTTGACAACTTAATGGATAGACTTCAGACATGTGATCTTGGTCAAGATAATCCTGCATGAATTCACTATAGAGAAGTTTTAAATTAGGATTTCTTTCAAGCTTGCCTTCAAGCAACTTAAAACGCTTCATGGCTTGCACTTTTGAATCATCCAACGAGGGAGGAAAAATACGAAATGGAAGATGCACCTATCTCCCTGTTGAATCACGCCTACACGTTTCATTGAAAATGCTTTCACACACCCTGTCCTCCTCTGACACACTGTTAGATTTAGGGACAGATTCAAGCTCCCAAAACTTCTTTAAAGTTTCATCAAGAGAAGAATGTAAAGTGGTGGCACAAGTTAGAACCTTATCGACAGGTACCGACTCCACCGATCCAAAAAGTACCCAACCAAAAGTGGTTTTCATAGCACAAGGACCACCATTTTGTCCTTTATGAAACCCTGGTAGTATAATTTGGGAAAGCATATCTACGCCAAGTAACACTTGCCATATTGACCCTCATAGACATCTGATTAAGACCTTGTATTGACGTAGTAGACTCTACAGGTTCCAAACCTACCTTTTAACACAATCAACACTGATAAAGTTAGCCTGACTAGCGGAATCTAGAAGAGCTCTAAATTTTAGAAAGTCACCCTTAGAACTTAACACGGACACTGTAGCTGTAGCAAACAGCATTGATTTCTGAGACATTAATCTACTAGAAAACACCTTTCATTTTTCTTCACTAGGATTGTTATCTAATGAAACATCATCCTTTGTTTTAGGATTCCCATTATCACTGGTTTTAGCAGGAAAATGAAGGAGGGTATGATGTCTTTTTTGACAAACTCGACACGCAAATGAACTTTCACATTTATCTAAAGCATGGCCAAAAGATAAGCAATTATAACAAAGCCTCTTATGCTTCACGAATGCATGTCGTTCATTAACATCAGCACACAAGAAGGCATCACATTTAACCAAAGAGTGAGGACTTTGTTTACAAAAAATACATTTTTTGGAATTATCAACTTTAGACATAAAGTTAAATGATCTTCCATGACCACTGATAGAATGATCACCCGCTCCACTGCGACTATTTTGTTTGTTCTGATGACCTGATACACCAGGTTTACCAGAACCACTCCTAGCTATTTCTGATTTTGGAAGTAACTGACTATTTTCCAAGGCCCCACAATGTTTTTCCAAAAAGGAAAATAAATCGTTATATTCTGGAAAAGCTTTATGGCTGTATTCAAGTTCAAATGTGGTTTTTAGTGACGAATCAATTTTTTGAAAAAGTAGGTTCAATTTTGTAAAATCCCATTTATTTAAAGCAAATAAATCTAGTGCAGCTAAGTTTTCTGAAAACACTGATAATAATTGACTAAGCTCTACAGCTGACTTAGTTTTTAAAGTGGGCGCTTGATACACTGACAACCAATAATCTGTCACTAGAACACGTTCATTTTGATATCTTTTAACCAAAGCATTGTAAGCTGTTTCGTAATTCGCATCAGTTATTGGAATATTTTTTAAAACACTAGCAGCATCTTTTTCCAAATAAGATACAAGAAATTGAAATCTTTCAATATTAGTGAGAGATTGACACTCGTGTATTAGAGACTTGTACATATCAAAAAATGTTGGCCATTTTTTAATATCACCATCAAATTTTGGAATAATAATTTTCGGTAATTTAACCCTTTCACATCTATACGAACTATCGCTACACTCACTTTTTGCAACCGCCTGTTGCTTGACTGGAAGTTGACTTTAAGTTAGATCACGATAAACTGATTTAATAGCAAACTGCATATCATTAAATTTGTCTTGAACTTCATCTTGTTTGTCTAGTTCCTCGTCAGAGAGCAACCCCACAATATCTAAATGAAAATTTTCAAATTTCGAAACATCTTCGAAAAGGCCTTCATATCGAACAAAGAAATCCTTTTTTATTGTGATTGGCGAGCCTTCTAAAATGGCCTGCTGTGCAATATTATACAACTTGGTGACTTTTTTAATTATTACGCTCCTTTTTTTAATAAAAGTATCTTTAGACATTGTTACTAAACAAATAGCTTATTATTTCACTGAGAAACAAAAAAAAATAAATAGGAGACACAAATTTATGTTAAGTATTAAATGACTTTTCAAATATAATTAGATACCGAAACTTTGATTTTATTCAAAAATATGCAGTGCCAGAAAATCAATAGAAAACAAGTTCTAAAATTAGTATGTAATATTTCACGAAAATTAGAATAACTAATACCGCAAACCACCAGGTAAACAGACAACAGCATCACCTTTACCAGATATCATTTGTTCAAGCAGTGTAACTGCATACCTATATATTCTCTCTTTTGATTAACAAAATTATTAATACGTCTACAGCATAAAAATGGTTTTTATAAACACCAATATTCAATATTCAAAAATCAAATAATCTTATTTATTTTTAAAGGGATATGTATTTTTAAACCAGTTCGCAAATAAATTATTTATTCCACTTGTGTCTTCTTTTAGCATAAAAAACGGAACAATAGATTTCTCGTCTCGCCAGTAATGTTTAAATTCTTTAAATTCCTATGCTGGTTTTTTACTTTTTATCGATCGATTTGAGAACGCTGTTAAGGTATTAGTTAAATATTATTTTTAATCACTATAAAAAATTTATACTTTCTATTAATCCACGGGATGTTTCAATTAATCTGGGCTCGTAGGATCAAAATGTTTGGTATTAAATTAAAAAACACAATTCTTCGAATATGGACTGTTAATTAAATGTATGAAAAAGCACGAACTTGGTAATGCTCACAATTAATAAGTGTAAAACCACTCACCTATCGTTCTGGGATCGTTATCTTGACGTGCCGGCCGGCCTTTTCTTACAAATTGAATAATCACCACTAGTAGACCATTGGAACACACGCTGTTGAGAAAAAAGAATACACAAATTGTCTGAACTTTAAATAATTGACCGCCGGACCTCTGACTTCGAGTTAAGTCGTCTTGCAAGTCTTGTTTTTATCCGCGGCAAAACTCTCCGCTCTGCGCACGGTTTAGTGGATAGATACACTACCAACTGTGAGGCATAAATTAAACTACAAATTGTTTAAACAAATTGGCGCGTAATTTATAAAAACGCTCAATTCCAAACATATATATATATATATATATATAATATAGATATATATTTATATATATATATATATATATATATATATATATATATATATATATATATATATATATATATATATATATATATATATATATATATATATATATATATATATATATATATATATATATATATATATATATATATATATATATATATATATATATATATATATATATATATATATATATATATATATATATATATATATATATATATATAATATATATATATATATATATATATATATATATATATATATATATATATATATATATATATATATATATATATATATATATATATATATATATATATATATATATATATATATATATATATATATATATTCTTTCTTGGGTATAGGTTTATTTGCAAAATCAAACAATGGGATTAACTTGACGTTTCGCTTATCATAGTAGGCTTTCTCAAAAATTGCTCATTCCTTTATTTTTTTTTGTTGGTATATATGGCTTTCCTTACCTATCTACAATTAATTTAAAAAACATTTAGTGGTCTAACATTCCCCTCAGGCCTATAGTTTCATGTATTAAATCTCCTTCCTACAAGCTCTCAAAGTATTTGTCAAAATGTTTGTCAAATATCAAAGGTAAAAACACTTATTACATAAAAGACTCATTTACATTTAAACATTTTCTAGATACAGTAACAATACCACCAAATTCAAAGTTAATATCACTAGATGTAATTTCTTTGTATACTAATATACCAAATGAACTCATAGTTAGTGCTATAAAAGGCAAATTGAACGTTTTAAAAAATTTTACAACTCTAACTCAGCCTGAATTCTTAGAATCCTTACATTTTATAATGTCAAATAATTATTTTCAATACAAAAACCAATTTTATCAACAACTTGATGGATGTGCTATGGGCTCACCTATTTCCTCTACAATCGCACAAATAGTTATGGAATACCTAGAAGAGGAAGTTCTTGAAAAATTGAATTTTAATATTACTTTTTTTAAGAGATATGTGGATGATTGTTTAGCATCAGTTCCAGAAAATAAAATAGAAGAACTACTTTTCGCATTCAATAATTTCCATCCGAAACTTCAGTTCACTCTTGAGAGGCCGAATCCAAGCGGCATGTCGGGTGCTAAAAAGGCAGGCCCACTTGCCGCTCAGGGAAAACAAACCCAGCAGGAAAAACTCTCCAAAAAAATAAGGCTCTGTCGGCTCGGGTAAAACTCTAAAATGTCGTCGCTAGAGACGGAGGCAACAGCTCCGTCGACTAGGAGTAGAGAAACTGCGGACAGGCCTTCGATGCTTAGTGCAGAATACTTTACTGAGTGGAAAACACGACAGAAAACTATCAGGGAACAATTAAAATCAACTATAGTTAGACAGCCAAACAAATCAAACAAACTAACAAAGTATGCGTTTCCCACCCGAACTGTGACAAAACCCCGATTGAGACATTTCTCCAGGAAAGCATTTAATTTTGGCGGATAGCGTTTTAAAAGCCAAAAATAGACAAACCAGTAAAATCCAGTTATTAGAGGTCAAAAAGTTGGGGGTGATCCACGCCTCTCACATCATCCCACAGGTGTGAAGAACATGCTAAGTGCC
Source organism: Kuschelorhynchus macadamiae (assembly GCA_030620095.1). NCBI lineage: Eukaryota > Metazoa > Arthropoda > Insecta > Coleoptera > Curculionidae > Kuschelorhynchus > Kuschelorhynchus macadamiae. Next base: position 12,609 of record JAUTXW010003978.1, read on the forward strand.
ACCCAGGTTGCTCTCATCCTAGTAGAAGAGAAAAATCTGGGTGGCGAGCTACAAATCTAGCTGGAACCAAACCGTCAAAGTCAGGAAATTTGCAAAATTCACTGATACGAAGTTCAAAATTCACTGATACAAAGACATTCTAATGTATCCATCACCCCATCAAGAGGCAACGTTATGCCTTTAAAGAGTCTTCTGTCTTCCTTCAACTTTGCTTAATTATGTCTAATGATTCACATATCGGAAGATTTGTGTATAAGCTTTCGACATCAAACCTAACAAATAAGTCTTCTTGCTACAACGTGATGTTCCTAAGAACATTAACAAGATGGGTTGAATTTTGAACAAATGAATTCGTCTTACCTTGTAAAAGTTGGATATCTAACAAATGTTTCGCCAAAGTACTTGTTGGCGAGCCCCTGTAGCTAGTAAGTGGTCTTAGAGGCATGTTTGGCCTATGGATTTTTGGTAAACCATAGAGGTGGGTTCCCTGGATTGGACTTGTGTGATCTTTCAAAACTATTCTGTAGTTTTCTTTTGTTAAGACGTCCTCAATCTTCTTGTCATATGTTTCGGTGTCCATAACTACTAGATTTATTCATCAACGCACTAGGTCTAATTACAATTCCAATTAATACTAATAATAATATAATATGGCAAGAGCACCCTGTATAATAAGAGCAACGAACTATTTGTAATATTGTTTAATCTGTTTTAGCAATCTTATAAACATATTATATACTGATATAGTAACTGACACACTTTCTACAAAATGTAACAATAAAACACAATATTGGAAACTTAAACTGATCGTGCAGTTGCTCTATATGGCTCTTAGTTTCGTATAGTTGTGAAGTAAAGCCCGATATGGGAAACGCAAAAACAAAAGAAGATAGAGTAATAGCTCAATCCTCTTCAACTGGAGATGCAACGAATGAAGTCCAGCACTTTTCGCTGGCTGAATGGTTGTTAATAGGTTTGGTGACAGCTGCAATTATTGTCCTATTATATGCACTCCACAAAAAGTGCAAAAACCGAAGAGAAATTTACCAGAACAAGCTTACAAAGTCCCAAAACGCAAAACTTATTTTTTTTTAGGTATTTCTTTTTAGGTTACTAGAAAAGCAAGCAGAACAGCAGTGTAGAAAATGGGAATGAAATGGACAATTAAAATGTGGTTGTGTTAAAACAAAAATAGTTGTAATATAAGTAATATATAAAAAGTATTTATTATGGGAAAAGAATTCTAAAAATTGTACAGTTAACTAATAGGGACCCAAATTGCAAGCTTATCTAATACCGTTACATTTTTTTTTCTAACATTAATGGGAGATAAACTTAATAAAATTCATGATTCCTTGTTGCAAATTAGAACTTACATAGTAAAATTAAATTAAGACGCCAATTCTAAACAAAAAATCGATGAAGCAAAATCAGTTTTCTCAGAATTAAATACTGAAATCTCTATTATTAATAAGAAAATTCAAAATTCAGAATTAGGCGAGTCTGAATCGTATTAATAAAAGAAATCGTTGACAAGTTCAAAAAACTTTATAACATAACGAAATATTAGATATTAATAAAGAACAGTCAGAGACTCCCTTAAACAAAAACATGACTTCTTTTGACTTAAAAGTTGCCGTGAACTTTTTACCAATTTTAGACGGGACAGAAGATGCGGTTATGAAGTAGTGCGAAATTGAGACTTAATTCTAGCTATAATACCGTAAAAGACTTAATAGACGATATAAAACGACACCTTCTTACTAAAATATCGGACACCGCTCTTCAGGCTAAATTATTTAAAGCTAGGCAAGAGGGGAAATCTATTGAAGATTTTGGAAAAGAACCAGAAAAGCTTTTTGTTAATTTAACTATCTCACAACCGGACGGTAACAGCGGATCTTACGAGGTGTTGAGACCTATTAACGACCTATTCTCGGCACGAAATTTTACCTTTTTAAAAGACACCATTAGAACGGCACAGAATGAGGATATCTCAGAATAACAACGGAGATCAAATTATGTCAGTATCTCGGCGGGGTAGAGGAAATTTTTCGCAAGGGTTGTTTAATATTAGAATTTTTTCTTAGTTTTTTTAATAGATTTCATGGTAATAGAGAATTAGTTGAGAATAACAATATAGGCCGACCACAGCGATTTCAAGGAAATTACTGAGCACGAGCTGACGGTTATAGTATCAATTTTAGAGGTAGGCGACCGGAGCGGGCGTGTAGGCAAAATAATGTAGACGTTGCTGAGTTAGCCATTAATTCAGGTCAGGAACAAAATAGCGATAATAATAATATACGGGATCTTTCAGACAATTTTGTTCGTGCTAATTATAATATTAATACTCGGAATCAAATTTCTACATATTCAAATATTTGCTCTAATTCGGTAAGTTTCTCCGTAGGTAACAAAGAATAAAAATTTTTGATAGATACCGGAGCTTCCTTGTGTGCTATTAAATCATTTAGACGCAAACTTACAGTTATATATAGAAAAAATTAAGATGAATGGCGTAGGTAGATATTTAAGTTCGGAAGGTTACGTTTTTGAATCATTAACATGCTCTAATGAGGGCATTATTGGCAATTTTTTTTTAAGAAAATATAATGGAATTATAAACTATGAACCAAACTTTCTACCTTTAGAAAATTTTAAAAATCAACTAATTATTTCTTTGAACTCTAATGACCATAATGAGATTATCCAACATCCACCACCTAGCATAGTAGAAGAAAGTGTGGTTATACCGGGTGAATTGTGTCAAGGAGTATTTATGGCAGTTGCAATGGCCAAACCAAAAAATGGAAAAATTCCAGTGAATATTCTAAATACCCGGGAAAACGAGGTGTTTCTGAAAAACTGTATATCAAGAACAGAAAAACTCAGTGAGTAAATGGTTTGTTAATTTGCCAATTTGCCAATGAGAATGTGTCAGTGGAGCGAGTAAAAAATATATTTAACTTGTTAAAATTAAATTATTTAAATAAAAATGAACAAACTTCAATAGAAAATATTTGTGCAAAATTCTCCGATATTTTTCATATGGGAGGAAATAAGTTGTCAGTCACGAATCTTTATAAAGTATCTATATATATAAAGGAAAATTCTTCACCAACTTACATTAAACCCTATCGACTGTCGTATTCTCAAAAAGATGAAATAAACAAACAAATCACCAAGATGCTTGAGGACGATATAATTTAGAAAGCTTGTCATCCTCAGTCCTTCTAATTCCAAAAAAGACGGATGCAAGTGGGGGAAAAAAGGGCTAGGTTGGTAATTGACAACCGCGGTGTCAACAAAATCTTAAAAAATCAAATATGGCCTTTAAGTAACATTACTGAAATTCTAGATTCTTTTTCAGGAGCAATATATTTTTCTCGTTTAAGTCAGAGCTACTATCGAGTAGAGTTAGCGAAGAAAGTAGAAAGTACACAGCTTTTACCACAGATCTCGGACAATGGTAAATGAAAAAAAGATTGCCTATAAGATTAAAAACGACCCCCAGTACTTTCTCAAGGTTAATGATGTTGGCCATACCGGGTTTAAATAATGAAAAATGTTTTGTTTAACTCGATGATCTTATTATTTTTGGTACCCAATAAAAATCTTATTAATGTTTTTTCTAGACTGAGAAAAGTAAAATTAATTAAAAGCCAAATTTTTCAAAAAACAATTGCTTTATTTAGGGCATATTATATCAGCTGACGGAATTTTGCCTGATCCAGATAACGTAAAAATTCTACAAAATTATCCACTTCCTAAAAATACAGATGAGGTAAAGATATTTGTAGCTTTCGCAAAATATTATAGAAAATTTATTCCGAATTTTCCTGAAAAATCTGTAGCTTTAAACAAGTAGGGTAGGTAGAAAGTACGCAAGATTTGAATGGACAGATGAATGTAAAAAATCTTTTAATTCTCTTAAAAATGCCCTAACACAATATCCTGTGTTGGATTACCCAGATTTTTCAGCCGAAAATGAGTTTGTGTTGCATACCGACGCGTCAAATGTTCCGCTGGAAGCTCTTTTGTCAAATAAAAATAATAAACCAATTGCATATGCAAGCAGAACGAACTCTAAATAAAGCGGAAGGAAACTATCCAACCATTCAAAAAAAACTTGTGGCCATCTACTGGGCATATTTTCGATTCTATTTATACCGACGGCATTTCAAAATTTTAAAAGACTATACAACGTTATTATATTTATCTAATTTAACTGATCCTTCTAATCGATTAACAAAATGCATATTAGGATTGGAAGAATACGACTATGATATCGAATATTTAAAGGGGAAATAAAATGTAACATCCGACTCTCTGTCCAGAGTATTGATAATGTCTAATGAGTTAAAAAGTATGAATGAAAGAATTATTGCTGTTATGACTAGAGAGCAGTATAAAAGAATGGAAAATCAAGAAAGTGAGTAGAAAATAAGAATCCTACACATGTTTGGCCTGATCAACCAATCATTATAGAGATTCTTAAGCGACCTAAAAATAGTATCGAATTGAGGAGAAATGATAAAACCACTAAATAATGATATAACTGAAAAACGCAGAAATCTGTATTATGTCCCATTACACGCCACAATATATCTAAATCAAAACCTCGATCAACATTGGCGCGAGACGAAATGTTGAGATTTGATTTTTATAACTAATTAACTAAATATTCGCGAATTATGTACATTAAAAAATGAAAATAATGAACATTTGATTAAAAGGCTAGCTATTGAAATAAAAAAATATTCTAATCACAGGGCCCCCAAAATTTCTATAATAAAAGGAGTTAAACGAGTAATGGACAATGATACCAAAAGAGTAATTTTAAATGATTTTCATTTACTTCCTACTAGTGGTCATGCAGGATGAATCGCATGAGAAATAATATTAGAAGAACTATTTTTGACCAGCTATCTATAGCGATGTTCAAAATTTTCTTAAAAAATGCGATATGTGTCAAAAACAAAAACATTCGAATCATTATATCAAATAACCAATGGAAATTACATCGACAGCAAATTTTTCATTTCAAAAGGTGTATTTAGATATAGTAGAGCCGTTACCTAAAGATATAAATGACTTCCTGTATATTCTAACAATTTAGTGCGGGTTAACCAAATATGTAGAAGCATATCCTCTTAAGAGTAAAGATGCCGAATCGGTTGCAAAAACATTTGTTAAAAACTTTATCCTAAGATATGGTATTCCACAGAAATTGCTATTGACAGGGGCTCGCAATTCTTCTCGAATACTATGGCGGAAGTATGCAATCTTCTAAACATAAAACAGATGCAATCCAGCGCTTACCATCACGAAAGTATCGGCGCGTTTGAGGCCTCTCATAAAGCTTTAGGGGCATCTCTGAGAATCCAAACACAAAACTGTTCTTGGAGTACGTGGCCTCCCTACTGGTCCTTCTCTTATAATACGACGGTTCATACCGAAACTAAATATACTTCCTTCGAACTGGTATTTGCTAGAAAATGTCAAATTCCTAGTAATCTAAATACTAACCTGGAACCGATATATAACTTTGACAATTACTTTCTTGAACTAAAATACAGACTACTAAACGCAGACGACGACGCATGAAAAAACCTAATTTATTCAAAACTAAAATGGAAAGAGACTTACGACAAGACTGTGAATCCTATAAATTATAAAAAGGTGGTGGTGACATGATTTTATTAAGAAACGAAACGGGAGATAAGATCTCCAGCCCTTGTTTCTCGGGTCCGTATATAGTGATTGAAGATTTATAACCCAATGTAAAAATTTTAAAAAATAAGAAGTAAATAGTAGTTCATAAAAATAGAACTAATTTATATTATAATTAGTATTAGTTACATTATTAGTTTACTTAATTCTATCTAAAAAAGAGGCGCATCCATTTCAATCTCAATACCATAGAGTTAATCTATTATTAGCTGGTATATTAGAATATCCGATATACCGGGTGTCCCTCAGATGTGGCTCACCACTATAAACTTTTTTGTTTTTTGAGATAACTTTTTGAAATTTCGTGTGTGAATACAAGACATAAATTTGGATTTTTGGATATATTCGTTTGTTTTGAGCCACTTCCGGTTTGACCGGAGATATATTTTTTTTTCAATCTAGTATGCTATGAATCACTTAAATCGGTTCATTTCTGATTAGTAGCAAGGGAAATACACAAGCTCACCCCTGTTGATCCTAAAAATATTTTATGCCCGTTTGAAACAAGCAAAATCAGAATTTTTGTGTTTACTCAATGTTTTCAAATAGAAAGGAAGTGGCTCCTGGGGTTTTTATAAAATACCGTTTTCTTCGGAGTATTTCGACACCACATACTTCACATTACCAAAGAAAATAATAACTTACGCTTAAGAAAACTCATTTAATGTAAACTGCTCAAACCCCCTCGATGGATCCTCGTTTTTCAGGTGCGGCTCCAATCGGCATTATTCGGTAAAGCGCGATTTAAAATAGCGAAGCGAGACTTTAAAGCCCACGACGTTGTCAAGTAACAAGTTTAATCAGATGCTTACAGTTGAGTTTATCGATCAATGCATGAATTAAGTGGAAAAAGCGCAGCGTGATTTTAGACGAAATTCCCTAGATTTAACCTTGTAGCTGTTTATTTATCACCTATTTTAAAATAAACGCAAAGTTACAATATATATTCTAAAAATATGTCCAGGAATATATGTAAATATTTTAATTGTAGGGCTAGCCCGAAGAGTCGACAAAGTCAAAATGTTCCGGTAGCAATGAAGACCTATGTAAGAGATGAATAATTAATTCCAACTACGAGCAAAAAAATATTAACTCCGCTTTTATTCTTTTTGACATTAATGCGATTAAATAGAACAACGGCCGCGCGCGTGTTTTCAAATAAACGAAGCAACCGTTGTGTTCTGTTCTGCCGCCGCGCAGCCACGTGTAGCGCTCTTCTAATCAGAAGACATACTTTTCAGGAACAGTTTGCTATACACATAATAAAATTCCTGGTACTAGTCGAACATCGCGTCGGGTCTACGCTAGAGAAAGTCAGGCCGCAAAACTTGCGGTGTTGTTGCAGTTAGAAAAACAGTATTTAATTTCTATAGCAATTTTATTTTTCCTATAGTAATTACGTAAAAGTTGTAAAAGTATTTATAATTGATTATAAAAACAAACATGCTTATAACAAATGAATATAAAAAATATTCCTCTAGACTAAATACCTATCATTCTTTTAGGAAATAAAACCTTGCTTGCTTTGGCACCTGAAATTCTAAAATCAAAAGCATTTCACGGACTTAGATTAAAATTCGGAAAAAAACGATATTTAACATCTGCTGCAGTACCAATATGGTATTATGAAGATCAAGAGTCAATTTTAAAAGTTAAAACACCAACAAACTTATTCTCAACGCATTACATTACTACAATTAGCATCACCTCATCCATTTACCCACCTCCACTGCAGACAATTTAATAAGAAAACGGATTAAGTTCTAAAATGACATTAACCAAAAAAACGATCATGAAATTGAGGAGATTACCCAAATGCCGGATATCCAAATAATCTCAAGAAAAATAAAGTTAAAAAACATTTTAATTTTCAAAAATACAAAAAAAATATTAACATTTTAAAAGACAAAGTTAAAAGAAATAAATTGACCAGTTTATTAATGTCCTTATTATATCTTCTTTCAAGTTTTTCTAAACATATATATATATATATATATATATATATATATATATATATATATATATATATATAAAATTCACTTTTTAAAAAATGACTTTATTTCTAAAACAGAAACTTTACTTAATTACAAAAATATTAAAACAATTAAATTAAAATTCAAATATCAAACTGACAGCATTACTAGCTATTTCTACTACTAACTTAAAATTATATTCACAAGAGTATTTATATTATTATATATGCAAGCATCAGCAATGTTCCCACGGTTTTTCTGGAAGATGTTCGCAGCACTTCTATGGAATTTCTATTGGATGGCTGCGGTAAGTCACATTCTGATAGTTGTCGACAGTGCGTTGGGCATGCACTCTGGTACTTCCTACAAATGAGTTGCATTCAGGTCGTAATTGTAGAAGACTGTTAGTATTAATGACCTTGGTGGTAGCTTCTTTTCTCTCACACTGGACGGTGATTGGCAGTGGGTTGGAGATGCAAATTAACCAAAGGTTTTGGTCAATTTCCTGAACATTGTATTCTCGTGCAAGCAACAGATTTGATTGGCAGGTTCTCGGTAGGTGGTGGCTTAATTGGTTTAAGAGTTGAGTCTAGCAGATGGAATCAGTGTCTATTGGGTGCGGAAGTACGTTGGAACAGATTTTCTGATTTAACCCAAGAGATTTACAATTGTACAAACTTGGGAGTGAAACGTATAGCATCGCATCATCATCTCTAGCGACATATTTTTGCGTAGTAGAAATGATGTGATGAAACCCTGTTCGATCATCTGATATGGGAATTGGATAAATATGGTATAAAGTGTAAGTTTCAGGTTCTACTAACGGAACTTTGAGAGCGAATATTATTTTAGATTCGGATTGATAAGCTTCTAATTATCTTCTATATTCTAAATATCTATGTATTTAGCAATGCTATCGGAATAGATCGGTAGGGGTAAATTATTTTTATGAAGAGCTTGAGAGATTTGTCTTAAAGAGCTAATCAAATCCAGTGGTGTTACTATTGAACTATGTAATATTTTAAGGCGTCAAATGTTATAGCATTAAGGATGTCATTAAGATAGTTTTCTATGAAAGCGTAACTTTCCATTAGTGATTCGCATAATTTTAAAACATTCACCTTATTTTCTACGTTGTCGTTAAATGTCTCCTCGTCTATTTGTAATTTTTGTAAAGTGGTGTTAAAGCTCTTAATAACCGATGTAGTTACAGATATTTGATTTTTCATTAGGGTCTCAATGTGTAGTTCGTCGTGAGTAATTTTCTCAATACATTGGTTATATTATTCGCCATCTGAGGCGTCCATATTGCCTGTTAACGATTTCCAAACTGTTCCTAAGCCATTAAGAAGTCCGCGTTTTGATCGGTGTTCGGCATAATTTTGGGTATCGGCTATTGTTTCTCTGTATTTGAGGTTTACCTAATCGGAGATTTGGCCTAGAAGACTAACATGTGTTTGGATTTGTCCTTTGAATGCGATCAATCGGGGTGTTTCTGCAGATATAAAGGCATTCAAAAGATTTTCTAAGATTTTATCATTTTTGACTATTGCGTCTTTTGTGGGTTGAAGTTCTTGTAGACAAGAAGCGTCCATTTATTGTTAGAAATTTTAATGGTTCCTTCTTCATGGAGGAATATTCCTACAGTATTATTAATGGGTGTGATGGAGTATTGCGAAAGGGTGGCTACGATCAGCCAGGAGAATCTGAAAAGAAGAAGATCTACTCAGAATACGGCTTTAGCCTATCGAAATTAAATTTAGAAGTTTCATTTGTTTGGGAATTTAGGAGAGTGTTGAAAAGGTTTTCGGCTTTCGTTCTTATTTGCGATTGTTTTACGTATACTTTATCTCCAATGTTATATTCGTATGGGTTTTTCGAAAAAGACTGATCGAATCTTCCCCTGTAGCAGAAAATATAGGTCCTAGGCTAGTGCACTGTTGGCCCAATATTTACAAGTGGGGCCAATATAGAAGTTTTTTAGCCTACGTTGGTGTTATATTGGAAAAAAATATATGTTTCGATATATAATGCCACTTTTGGACCCATATAGGCCCAATATTTTATCAGTGAGGCAAATACAAAAGCTGTTTAGACTATGTAGGTGTTATATTGTAAAAAAAAATATATTCGATATATATTGCCACTTTTGGGCCAATATAGTACCAATATAATATATAACCTCTTATGTATTTCTATCCGTTCGATGTTTTTTAATCAACGTAGTACCTTCGTTAGGCCAATATCGACATAACATATTTTTCCAGAATATTCGGCCTCTATATCCCCTATGATGGGCGATCAGGCGGATCGGTCCGTTTCGGTCTTGTTCGAATGCATACAGGGCATCGCATGACCTTGTGCTTCTGACATCCCAACAGTGTTGCTGGATTGGAGAGTTTTCTCGGTTGTTTCTGTGTGTGATCACAAAACGATTCGAATAACTTTTGAATTGCGCAACTTTTATAAAGGATAAGGCTCAACACACAAACCTGCAACCTTGTTATCAGGAATAGAAAGATGGGTGTACTAATATTCTACCAGTTTATTCCCATCTCACAGCTAATTTTTCTGCAAAATTTTGTATGAATTGTATGGGTCTAGGTTTTATTAAGAATTTTTTAAACATTTTGAATGGTCGCCATTTTGTTCCGCCATTTTGGGTTTTACCGAAATGTTACCCAGTTGATTGGCTAGTAGTTTTTCACCTATGCCGCGAACAGACAGACAGACCGACGAAATTGAGAAAATATATTTTTCGGCATCTATGAAACCTGAAACGTAAAGATCTAAAAAAAAAACTCGGAGGGTATCTTTTTAAGATTACAATACTTTCCCTTACAAGGAAAGTAAAAACAAATATTTTTAAATGCGCCGAATCTTGGGATTAAAAATTAGTATTTGTTTCCCAAATTTCGTGTCATTCGCGACTTTTATTGGCAACTCTGCTTCAAATACAAAATGCAAATGGCCAGTCAGTGTATGTATACACGGAAGACGGCAATGACGCCATAAAACGTTTTTCGAAGAGAATTGTAGTGAGATAAAGTGCTAATATTTATTGCATTTTGGTAAGTTTTATTTACGTCTATATTTTGCATTTGTAAGTGTAGAACTAGGTACATACTAGATTGTTTTCAAAATATTCACGCCGAGCTGAATATTGCCAGTAAAGAAATGTCGACATCGGATTCATTTATGACCTAAGTTTTTAAGCTTTAAATCAGTGATTCCTTCAGTTATAAACAATTTGCATAAAAACAGGGCTTTTTTCACTATATTAAACTTACATTAGGTACAGGATTTATTTCTGCTATAGAATTGATTTTGATATTTATCATACCCAATATTATACCCTCTTTAGCCCAATATAAAATTCAGGTTTACACTTTATTCCAACATAAAGCATATGGCAGGTTTTAAATGTAATTTGACCCGTTGTCAACATTTCTGAAAATTAATATCTAGGTTTTAATTCATGTCAAAAGAAGTTTTTTTTTTATAATTGCTCCAATAATTTTTTTATAATTGCTCCATAACTCTAATGGGTTAACTGGTAAAAAATAACAACCTTTCGTAAAGTAAATTATTTCGTTAATTAATATTGTCTTTTAACGGGTTTTTGGGTATGCAGTTTCGAATTATACAAACTGTTTGTTATTTTGGTGGAGAATAACAAGTAAGGGTAAAAGAGGGATGGGGAGAAAGTGAAGATTTATTTAAACAATCGAGTCATATGCCGTTTTATAGGCTCTTGGACATTCAAATGCCAATTTGAAATTTATTTTAATTTTCATAGATAAAACATTTATGGGTGGTAAATATTTGGATTTATCTCGAATTTTTTTCTTCGAGATACTTTTCTAATGTATCGAAAGTGTAGTACAATATATCAAAAAATTTGACAGAGGGCCGAAGGAAATTTGAAACCTGCAATTTCCTTTGAGTGCAAATCCTACAGGGTGATCTATCTACGAGGGGCCTAGGTATACTTTATTATCTCCGACATAAATTATGTGGAAAGAAGTTTTATATAAAAGTTATTCGTTTTAAAACGATCTTAAATTTGTTAATACTTTAAGACGACTCAGTCGAGTGTGTTGTCGTTAGATTTATTTGTTTTTATTTATTTAAGGGGCAGTGCGAAGACGATGCAAAGATGTTATTTCAAAGATATAAAAAAGACAATTTCGTTCTTTTAGCAGGTGCAAAGGACCGTGATAGAGGGCGCAAAATTCACGCAATGTCCAAATTACACCATTAGGCACCTAGCTGGAGGATGAAGAATTAGTAGTCTAGTAACTGATAGAATCTCATATTCATGTTGTGTTTATTTTTGTTATTGATAACCGAAAAATTAAATGATATATTTTATTTAAAACTCTCTCTTAGGAGTACATATGGTGTTAAAGTCAGTTACACGGTGCTATTAAAAAAAATCTGATTGAATTTTTCAAGTGACCTAGTGCTAGGCTCTTTATCGTAATAGAGCTCGATTGTTAAATTAATATAATGTATAACTGTGTCTGGTGGCTGCAAAACGGTTTTTACAATAAATTTTAAACAAATTTTTCAAATATGGTTTTAAATTACACTATATATATTGAAACCTAAAACCATGTTTAAAATTTTTTTCACATCCTCTCAATTTTTTTTATGGTTAAAATACATACTAAATACATACTAATCACATTATAACAATTTAAAAATCGAGCTCTATTACAATAAAGGGCCTATATATATTGGCAATAAAAAAAAAACAGGTTGGGAGTCAGTATTGGTCCAGGATCAGTTCTTATTATTGGACCCAGATAAATTAGATATATTGGAGGTATATTGTGGAACAACATTGGTTCTAAACAGGATGCCAATATTGGCTTACAATAATGGGATAATATTTAAATAATATGACGAAAACTTTCTTGGTCCCATATGAACTAGCCAATATTGGACCAATAAATATGTGCTGCAGGGGTTATTTTAGCTTTTTCTTTTTGGTTTTCTGTCTTTCGTCTTGCAAGTTTGTAAAGATAGTTCATTTTATTGTTCAGGTCTCGTACGTATTTTGATATTAGTTCTTTTTGGTTGTACAGGGTTTCGGGTGGTCTACTAGATGTATGCCCGAATAGTAATTCGTAGGGTGTAAATCCGTGTTTTGTTTTGCGTGTTATTGTAGCAGATGACGGCATAAGGGAGGACGTTAAACGGATGTTCGTCTGGGTTCTCGGCGAGATTGGCTCTAATCATTTCGGAGTGTCGCGTGAAATCTTTCAACTGAGCTATTAGATTGCGCCTGGCTAACACTTGAAAAGGACATTTTTATATCAAAGAGATAACAAAGGTCTCTTAGAAGGGAGTTATTGAACTCACGCCCATAGTCGCCATGGATCCTAAGGGGTGTACCGTAGTGTTGAAAGAACACTAAAAGGGTGTTGACGACTGATTTCGCTGATTTGTCTGAAAGAGGATAGGCTTGAGGAAATTTCGTTAAATCGTCTCTTACTGTAAGCGTGGTTTCTTGTGTAACTAATGGTCTATTAAGATTTTTTCGGCAAATTTTTACCTTTTGGCAAGTTTTGCAACACTTTATTAGTTTCTCGACGTGTTTCACTAAGTTAGGCCAGTTGTATTTTACTTTTATACGCCTAACGGTTTCGTTTATACCTCTGTGAAGGTTTAATTTTCCTCGATGGTAATGGTCTAGTATTTGTGGTCGTTCTTCTTCATTCGGCTTTACGCCATCTTTGGTGACGAGGTGCCCGAGGTATGCAACTTCCTTGCGCAGAAATTCGCACTTGTCTGGCTGAATTTTTAGAATAGCCTTGCGAAGTCGTTTGAATATTTCCTTTAGTCGGTCCATATGGGTGTGAATGGTAGGCGAGTAGATGATTATATCATCCATATAAACCAGCCAACGTTCATTTTGAATGCCTAACAGGATATTGTCTATGACGCGCTGGAAGGTGGACGGTGCATCCTTAAGCCCAAATGGCATACGAACGAATTCGTAATGGCCATTCTCTACTGAGAAAGCGGTTTTGGGAATGTCGTCGGAGTGAATTTCAATCTGGTCAAATCCAGACGCCAGGTCGAGGGTGGTAAAGTACTGGCATTTGCCAAGTTGGTCAAGAAGATCTGAAATGTTAGGGAGTGGGTATTTATCATCTACATAGAGCTCATTAAGCTTTCTATAGTCGATAAGGACACGTCATTTCTGTTTCCCAGAAGCGTCAAGTTTTATGGGAACGAACCAAACGGGAGATGACTAAGGGAAGACCGATGGGCGTATTATACCTTGATCTAACATTTTTCCAATTTGTTTTTTGACATTCTTTGTGTACCTGTGGGTACCTATAGGATTTTGTGTAAATGGGTCTAGCATTATTCGTTTCGATGGTATGCTTGATTTCGTTAGTGAAGGTTAATTTATCACCTTCGACGTAAAATATGTCGGCGTATTCAAGGCAAAGCTGATTTCTTCTCGTTCCTCTTCGTTTAGATGTTCGGTTCTTAATTGGGTTTTTATAAATTGAATTCTATCAATAGGTTCCGTATTACAATGTTCGCTAGTATTAAAATTAAAGATTGGTTCAAGGACTTGTAAAGGTTCTATTTGGAGGTGAGAAAAGTCGATGACTTTTGGGATGACATTGGAATTTGACTGATGTTAAAAATTCACCATTTTTGTCTATTTTAACGAGGGCATAAGGCAGTCAAACTTTTTCTTTTTCTTGTGCGTATAGTATGGCATCTGTATCACCAAGGTCGCATTTTAACTTGAAAATTTTTTCTGTACGTCCATCTATCGAAATTTTGTTTCGGGAGTTTTTATTTTTTTCAGAAAAGTTCTCAAGTTTGTTGCCAGCTTTGTGTAAAGGTATTGTTTTGAAATTAGTTACAAGCTGTTTAGATTTTAAATCAATTATACATTTATAGTGTTCTAAAAAGTCTAATCCAAGTATTCCGTCAAATTCTATATCCAAATTATAAATAAAAACCTTATGGGGGTCACCTGCATTAAATGGTACAAGAGTGGATTCGGTTATTTGAAGTTTTTGATTTGTGATTCCCTGAATGGTTATATTTTCGGGTGATCTTTAAGGAAAATTTTGGTTAAAATGGTTATACCCGCTCCAGTGTCAATTAGGAGTTTATATTTGTTTGATGCGTCGTTAATGAAGTACAGATTTTTTGAATTTACACCGAGTAGGGGATTTAGAGAAAGCTCTGTTCTGTAAAATTCAAATTGGGGTTCATGTCGTCTAGATTGAGAGTCTGGATCTGATCCTGGACTTCTTGTAATGGGTCTACAGATTGATTGGTGCTGTTCGGGGGATGGTTTTGGTTCAGGAGTCCCAGAAAATTTTGATAATTTTCGTTATCAGGGACTGGTTCGAAATTTTCATAAAATCTTTGATTGTCTGCACTATATGCGCGGTAATCGGACTGTTCTGGGCTATAATCACAGTAATGGTTATCGTATGAATCATTTACATATTGGTCGGGGTGATATTCATGGGATTGAGAGTTATAGTTCATATGAAGGGTTCTATGTTGATTGGACTGAAAATTAGGGTTCCTCTGCATACCTGAGGAGCGAAATTGGGATAACTGATTTTCTTGGGAAGTAGCAAATGGTCTGGATTGGTTAAAGGGTTGATTTTAGGAAAGACCTGGTCTTTGGAAATTAGGTCTATTTTGAAAATTTGTACCAAAATTAGAATAACTTTGATTTTGTTGGGCGCGGCATTCATTAACCATATGTCCCAAAAGTCCCCAACTGAAACACTTTTGGGGTTGAGGAGTTTTCCTGACCGAAGGATTAGGTCTAATTGAGATGGGTGCTGGTTTAGGGTTTTTCTGAGTTTCGAAATATGATAATTGTATTTCTCGTCTAATTCTTATTTGGGCTTCGATAAGATTTGAAGGATTTCCAACTCTGATAATCTGGCCAAGGCGTGGCTCTAATCCTGTGAGAAGGGTATTAAGGGCCATTGTGTCAATAAGGGAACACTGTGCATTTTTCTGTTCAGGACTTAGACCAGGAGTTTTTTGAATATTTGCAAGCATTTGTGCATGGAGTACTTTCAAACGATTGAAAAATGTTAGGGGAGATTCATTAGATAATTGTTTAAGACGTTGCAGGTCTTGAATGAGTGAGGAGAGGTCCCTTGTATCGCCAAAATGCAAGGTGAATAATTGTTTAATGTCGGCATAAGTAGAAGGGTTTCTCGAGTTTATAAGTTGAGCCGCTCTACCTCGTAGTTTATTTTTTACGAAAATCACTAATAATTTTTTTTGATCTGCGACTGCCATATCATTTGCACAGCCACAAGCATTTAGAAATGTTCCTAACGAGATTTGATCTCCCTCAAACTCCGGGATAATGGAAAATATCTCGGATAATTTATAGGGCTCGATAGCTTCAGTGACAGTATTTTTTTAATCTTGTGCCACAGTGGCAGTAGCTGCGCTACTAGTTTGAGAGCGTGTATCAGGCATTTTTCTTAAAATATTATTCAATATAAAAGAAATAAGCAATAACTAACACGGAAATATCAGAATTTCGAACAGAAATTCAACAAAAATCACTTCAAAACACAAAATTCAATTTTAAAAAGAGATGATTCGTTACATACGACAACACTCCAAGATGCATGAATTGCCTTGTTATCGACTTTGGGCAACCAGGGGCTTCACTTGGTGTTCCTTCCGTTCCTGTCGTCGAGTGAGGACTCTTCACTTGAGAGGGTTGGTTCTTTTTCCGTAAAGAGATGAATCCGCCGTCACAGTTGGAGTTCTCCTTCTGTTGACGTTGACGAATCCTACCGACTGCGCCAATTGTTATCACGACAACTTTAAAATTCACTTTTTAAAAAATGATTTTATTTATAAAACACAAACTTTACTTGATTACAAAAATATTAAAACAATTAAACTAAAATTCAAATATCAAACTGACAGCATTACTAATTATTTCTATTACTAACTTAAAATTATATTCACAAGAGTATTTATATTATTATATTTGCAAGCATCAGCAATGTTCCCACAGTAAAGTCACGTAGAGTGACTGCTGATGTTGCATCCTGCGAAATATCAGGTCGCGTTGCTATTGCGTAATGTCATTTCGTGTGACCGGCAATCAGGTCAATGTATTGTATGATATTGCATATAACATATATACGGTGTGGGCCATTTTGGTGATGCATGTATCGGGATCAAGGAAACTATAATAGATACAAAAATGATTAAATGAGCAAATTTTTACAGAATTTTATTGATAATTTAAAAACGTCAGCTGCGTGCTTTTAGTTTTTTTGGTTTTCGAGATATTTTGACAAAACTAAAAATTGGCATTTTCTTTAAAGCCCTGTAACTTCTTTATTTGTATTTTGTTTCAAAATCTATGAACACTTTTTTATAGCCATTTTTTGTGTAGAAAACGGTTATTGCATTAGATTTTAATTACGACGTTTCGGTTATCCCTTCCCATCACCAAATTTATTTTACTTATGGACGCCGTATTGGATTTTTGTCTCTTTAAAATAAGCAAGAAAAATTCTATTCATTGATGTATAACAAGTTTACATTTCCTAAAGAAAAACCATCAAAATATTCAAAAATCGATTTTATTCTAGTAGGCTTTGGATCGCCACGGTAACAATATTGTTTTGTAATATTTAATGCAGTAATCGCAAGAAATACGAAAAAATAATAGTAAGCTTTAACTAGAAACATACACATGTAGACAAAACAATACAATATTTGGCATATTAAACAAAATGCTGCCCATTTTTAGCAACGCAAGCACGACATTTTTTTAAAACACTATTTTCGCTTGTCTGTTTCTGCTAATATTAGCAAACACTTCCTGAGCTCTCTCTTCGAGTACGGCCAATGTCTCGAGAGGTTCAAATTCAAAAAACTCATTTTTAACGTGCCCCCACAAAAAGGAATCCAAAGGTGTAATTCCTGGCGACCTAGCCGGCCGTGATGTAGGACCACCATTGGAAATTAATATGTCCCCAAAAATTCTTCTTAATAAATCTCTTACAGCCCTGAAATTGTGCGCTGGGCAGCCATTCTGCTGAAACCAAACATTATGAAATTCGTATTGTACTGCATCTCTAATTGCTGGTAGAATTTGGCTTTCTAGCATATTTAAATACCTTTCACCAGTTAAAGTATGCTGGTAAAAAAATGGACCTATATGGTGACGATTGTGTTTGTTAAAGATTCTAAAGTTACTAAAATATGTTTCGTCAGTACATATAATGGCACTGCCAAAATTTACATTTTCCTGGCATTTGTTAATATACCAGTTACAAAAGGTAAGTCTCCTTAGAAAATCTCCTTCAATGAGCCCTTAAACAATGGTCGGCTTATATGGGTGGTTCTTATTTTTCTTTAAAATCCCTCTAGTGTTGTCCTAGGAATGTCTAGCTCTGTACTGCTTATTCTTGTCGATGAAGTTGGGTTTTCGGTTAAGTAATTAATAACTTGATTGTCAAAACTTGTGGCAAATTAGCCACAAGTTTTGAAAAATACCTTTGGTTTGGTTGTTGCCTCTATGGGTAAGTATAAGCGTAATTATTTAAGGCTAAAACCGCATTTCTATTGTTTTTAATATAACACTCCAGCATATTAAATTTCTCTTCGTTGGTATAACGCAAAGCCAATTTTAAGAATTTAAAATAAACGATAACAGAAAATAACTAACAATCTTTGAAGCGTCAAAAAATCATCAAACATTTTGATGGTTTTTCTTTAGGAAATGTAAACTTGTTATACATCAATGAATAGAATTTTTCTTGCTTATTTTAAAGAGACAAAAATCCAATATAGCGTCCATAAGAAGAAATAAAGTTGGTGATGGTGAAGGATAACCGAAACGTCGTAATTAAATTAAATTTAATTAATTAAAACAGGGCTTTACAGAAAATGTCACTTTTTAGTTTTTTCAAAATGTCTCGAAAACCAAAAAATTTAAAATCATGTCGCTGGCGTTTTTAAATTACCGATAAGGTTCTGTAAAACTTTGCACATTTAATCATTTTTGTATCTCTTATAGTTTCCGAGATCCCAATACATGCATCACCAAAATGACACACACTGTATATATCTATATATATATCTATATATATATATATATATATATATATATATATATATATATATATATATATATATATATATATATATATCTATACTTCTATATTTATAAAAGACTTAGTTGACTGACTCATCACGTTCCAGCTCAAACCGCTTGAGGTAAAGAGCTGAATTTTGGCATACAGGTTGATTTTAGGGTATAGAGGTTCGATAAAAAGGAATTTTTCAAAAACTCAAATTCCAAGGGGGTGAAATCACCCCTTAAATATGACAATATTTTTTTATTTAAAATGCGGTCATTTTTCGGAAAAACGCTTGAAACGTGTTTTTTACATATTTTAGGATTTTTAAAAAATTCATACAATGTGTTCAAAGAGGTAAGTAAAACCATCACTTAAATATTATAATATATTTTATTTAAAAAAAAAGCTTGAATATAATATGCTTTATATTTTATTTTTTTACAATTTTAAAATTTTTTAAAAACTCAGGGGGCTGAAACCACCACTTTAATTTTTTGAAATATTTATAATAAACAATTGTTAGAACTGGTACATATTCAAACCCACCAGTATCATAACCATTGTTGATCCTGTCAAATATTCTACCCTTATGGCGCGGCGTTCCTGACTGGACGTGAAATCTGACATCGCTATTAGGTACCGTCCATATTAGCAAATTTATAATTTACTTTTAATATTTCTTAATCTTCTTTAAATACCATTTGTTTCGCTTGTGTATGCAAAAAGCCCGAAAATTGTTTTCTATTACTCATTTTGTCACTGACTTGTCGATTTGACTTTGAAGTGACATCGCTCAAAGATTTTTGCATCTGCTGGTATTTATATCTTTATCCTCTTTTTTTCATATAAAAATATCATAGGTCTATCTAATTCATCTTCCGGATTTTATGCGGAGGATATGATTACACGTAATTAAAGAAAAACAAACTTAAAAAGTTTGTCGTTGATAAATCGTATGACCCGCACGATAACACTGCTTTTGACTATACACTAAACATTTAATGCACACTTATACCTAAAATGTCTGTCCTTTACTGTCACGTAATGAAATAAAATAAAATA
The DNA here is from genome assembly GCA_030620095.1 of Kuschelorhynchus macadamiae. Classification (NCBI taxonomy): domain Eukaryota; kingdom Metazoa; phylum Arthropoda; class Insecta; order Coleoptera; family Curculionidae; genus Kuschelorhynchus; species Kuschelorhynchus macadamiae. Next base: position 32,518 of record JAUTXW010003978.1, read on the forward strand.
AAATGTTAACATATAATACCTATATTGAATGTACATACCAAAAGTAAACAAGCTTAACAAAAACTTACTCCTAAAATATCTGTCCTTTACTGTCACGTACTAAAATAATACCATACCTACATTCAATGTACACAACAAAAAAAAATGTATTTAAAAATAATTTTCTTTTTGTTTCCTACTTTTTAAAAGTTTATACCTAAGTAGACACTAATGCAAAAGATACACACTATAGGACACTAATACGAAAATTGTTCACAATTTTTACTTATTACATTTACATAACAAAAGACTATAAGCTAGAGCAGCGCATTTCTAATCTTACTTAATGAAAAACAACACATCAATAGTAAATTCGTTGCCAACATGGAGTTAACCTCGGATTAAACTGTTCATATATCATACGTCTCTCTAACGAAAATATTGGAACTTGCCTTAAGTTTCTTTCCTTTAACTTCACTAAATAAAGAAGATTTAATAAATTCGTAATGTAGAATTATGCAATTGCATAACTAGGAATGAAAAGAATACCAGACGTAAGCGTTGTTCTCAGCGAGTTCTTACAAATGCAATATATACAGAGTGTCCCACGACGAACTGCTGCGATCGATTTCTCAGAAAGTGGGCTTTAGAAAAATTTTAAATTTTGGCAGTTAACTAAAGTCGATGGGCGTAATTCGCGCAAAATATTTTCAAGATGGCGGCACTTCCGGTTATACCGGAAGTAGACGTCAACTTTCTTATTTTAAATGGAACACATGGAATGGTATATAATCGAATTTTTGGATTCCTCGAAAAATTCTAGGTATATTTCATGTATAATATTCTATACCTAAGTTCAACTGTTTTTGAGATATTTTGAATTTTGTGTAAAAAATGACGTTTGCAGGTCTAGACATAACTATAGTGGTCTGTGTTGATATTTTTATAATAAACAAATATAGCGTGATCAAAAACTGACATTATAAATATACTTTAAAAAATCGTTAAAAGTTACTTTCTTCAAATGGAAACCCCCAATTTTTATAATTTTATCTTATTTAACACTTAAAATACGGGTGACTTTGTATAAAGTTGTCTATTCCATAAATTTGTAGTTTTTGAGTTATTGACGATTTAACATTTTTAATTCTAATAATACCAGACGGCTTCTAAGTTTTCTTGTTAGTTGGCACTGACGGGGAGGCCCGTTGAGAACAAAACCAATTGGTTACTATAGAAACGTAATATTTGTTGTCGTTTGACAATTACCTACTAAAATATTATTTATTTATTATAGTAATTATAATAATTATTAAACTAATAATCATGCCGGGGCGATTAAATTACACACGAGGATTATTTGAATTTGTTTATTATCTATGGGGAATGGGAGTTTTAACAAGAACATGCCAGATATTTGCTGATAGATATCTAGATAAACAGAAACCGTCACCGAACAGCAGTAAACAAATGTTGGAAAACTATAAAAATTTTGGAAACGTCAAGGCAAAAATTAATTTAAAAAAGCCTATTCCTATTATAGTTCAGTCTACAAGAGCACAACTTATTTTTTCAATAAATGTTGAAAAGGTCCACCTTGTACTTGCAAACATTTTTCGCATCTCCGAATAAATCACTCGTGGGTGGCCGCTCTAATTGAAGCTGTCCTTTACCCTTGCCATACAGTCCTCTTTCGTTGTTACTGGATTAAAATAAACGATTCCTTTTATCGTTCCCCATATAAAATAGTCTAAGACTGTCAGATCTGGGGAACGAGGAGGCCACAGGAAATGTCCATTGTTGGCAATCCACTTGTCGCAAAACGTAGCTTGTAAAAAGTTAGTAACTACAACGGTTCTATGTGGTGGGTCGCCATCGTGTTGTAGAAAATTTGACTATGTTCTGCCAAAGGTAAATTACTTAAATATTCGTTGTCCAACTCTTCGAGAATATTCAGATATCTTTCTCCTACAAAAGTTTATAGACATAATTTTACGGAAAGAAATGCTTTGATAATATTCATCGATTTATTGATTTAAGAAGAAACAAAATACATCAAAATTCAATTAATTTAATCTGAAGAGTGCTCAGTAAAAAAAAAGAAGGTTTAGTATTTTATGACTTTCTACAGTACCCTGTATAAATAGCTTGTAAATATCTAACTAAAGATAACTTTCCTATAAAACTTGGGACGATATATTTTTACGGTTATGTGGATCAGTATGTATTATTGTGGTGTGACCTGTATAAATAATTTAATTTAATTTATTTATGTAATCATATTTACTAAATGATTTATCTAATTTTGGATTGACGCTAAATTGATAAAAAAAATTATATTACCTAAATAGATTATTTTTCATTAAAAAAGTCCTTGTGTTTAGGCAATGTATAACTTACCATTCAAATTTTCTTTGTAAAAATTCAGTTTTATTATACCATCGTTCCTTACTGCACAAAATACATTAAATTGCCAGGATTCTTGAAAGTTCCGCGATCTTACTGCATAAGGATTCGAATCACTCCAAAAATGGGAATTGTGTTTATTGAAAAGGCCATTTTTAGTAAATTTTGCTTCATCAGTCCAAATTATATAGTCCAAAACTCTAGCGTTATCTTGTACAATTGTTAAAATAAACTCGCAAAACTGTACTCTTTTTGGCAAATCAGTGTCTTTTAGATGTTGAACCAATGATATTAAATAAGGTTGGAAGTTATGTTTTAACAGAATCCTATGCACTGAGTTCCTCGAGATTCCTGATTGTCTTGCCACGTGTCTTAGGGATGTCATTGGATATGTTGCAAAATATCCCAGAATTGCAATCTCGACATTTTCATTATCAACAACGGGCTTCCTCTTATTAATTTTTGCCTTGACGTTTCCAAAATTTTTATAGTTTAACGCTGTTCGGTGACGGTTTCTGTTTATCTGGATATCTATCAGCAAATATCTGACATGTTCTTATTAAAACTCTGTTAGATTCCCCATATATAATAAAGAAATTCAAATAATCTTCGTGTGCGTAATTTAATCACCCCGGCATGATTATTAGTTCAATAATTATTATAATTACTATAATAAATAAATAATATTTTAGTAGGTAATTGTCAAACGACAATAAATATTACGTTTCTATAGTAACCAATTGGTTTTATTATCGCCAGGCCTCCCTATCATGGCCAACTAACAAGAAAACTTAGAAGCCGTCTGGCATTATTAGAATAAAAAATGTTAAATCGTCAATAAGTCAAAAACTACAAATTTTTGTAATAGACAACTTTATACAAAGTCACCCTTATTTTAAGTGTTAAATTAGATAAAATTATAAAAATTAGGGGTTTCCGTTTGAAAAAAGTAACTTTTAACGATTTTTTAAAGTATATTTATAATGTCAGTTTTTGATCACCCTATATTTATTTATTATAAAAATATCAGCACAGGCCACTAAAGTGGATCCTTTTGGACAAGGAAGCCACCCGCAAATAAATAATAGACTTCGATAAGCAGATATTTATAGTTATGTCTAGACCTGCAAACGTCATTTTTTACATAAAATTCAAAATATCTCAAAAACAGTTCAACTTAGGTATAGGAATACATGAAACATACCTAGAATTTTTCGAGGAATCCAAAAATTCGACAATATATAGAATGTTCTATTTAAAAAAAGAAAGTTGACGTCTACTTCCGGTATAACCGGAAGTGCCGCCATCTTGAAAATATTTTGGGCGAATTGCCCCCATCGACTTTAGTTAGCTGCCAAAATTTCAAATTTTAAGCCTACTTTCTGAGAAATCGATCGCCTCAGCTCGTTGTGGGACACCCTGTATAGAGTTTTAAGAGGAGATTTTTTTTTCAGTGTCTATGGTGTTTTATGGACCCAAGCATTTTCAGTGCTTTATTACAACACGCTTCAACAAGATCCACATAAGTGAGCATTTTATCGATTATTACACCAATATCGTTTATAGTCGCTTTATCAACAACAGCATTATTTATATTGTATACATTACAGTAAGGATAATGTTCACGAGATAATTGCATATATTTGCATTTCTCTGTATCAAAGTTATACTGTTTGCATCACACCAGTGTCAGGTCATTTCGCAACTCACCGCTAGAATTGGAGGAATCAATTTGCACACCAAGCCTCCTCCAAGGCCCTCAATATGGTCTTCTCATAAAGCAGTAAGTCAGTGGTTACAGAGCAGCCATTAATGAATCCATAATGACATTTTTAATTGTGTATGTTAAGAAGTCATTTACTAGGGATTCAAAAATGTTTGATATGAGACATTAGGGTAATAGGGTGATAGTTTTCAACATCTCTGTTGCTAGCTACCCTGGCTTTTAAAGATCTGGGCAACTTATGAAAACTTGCAGAGCTGAGGAAAGAGCCTAGTGGAGACATAGGTGAAAGTTCATCTAGACCTTGACTTCTGTGTATGTCAATATCACTCAGTTTATACCAGATGTCAACGATGTTTAATGACAAACTACTTAGGTTAGATTTGAAATCATTTTTAGGAATTATTCCTTGAATTAGTTTAAGTGCATACAAATAAATTAAGTTATTTCCATTTTACATCCTCACATCATTTTCTTAGCATGATGTAAGGAAGGAGTGCCAGTGAGTATTAATAGTAAACTGATTAATAGCATTACAACCAGTATTGCTAAAATTATAAATTTTATCTTCATATTCGAAAACATCACATTTTATATTACCTAAGAAGTTCATCATTAAAGCAGGATAATGCCTACTACAATTTAAACGAATATCAGTTTCAATTTTAACTTTGTTGTGTATATTATCACGGAAAACTAAATTAAGAATGACATTAGAATTAGGTATATTATTAATTTGAAAAATATTAAGAAATGGAAATGTTTCTACGAGTGATTAAGCTGCAGCACAGTATCCGGTTGTGAATGCCCCAAGCGAGTCATTAGGCCATTTTAAATGTGTAAAAGTTATAGTCACCCATAATATTCCACATGATAAGGAAAGTTATGAGCAGCATCCTCCACTCCACTGCATTACAATGAATATAAATTTCGGCAGATAATCTTGGTGTAAGTAAACCCAACAAAATATTTTTCTGTACTGTTTCGATTCCACAACAACCCAGATTTGTCATCTGCAACATACTGGGTAGGTAGCTACGTACAACAATCAACACCACTATTTTTCTACAACTTCCAGTAATAGATTCACTTCCGAGTTTTTCTGTATATATTATGGTTATAAAGACATAGTTCTGCATACTATGATTAAGGGAAGTCTTGGTTAACATTACCTCATAATACTCACAGTTAGCAATATTGCTGCTTAATTTAATTAATTTTCTTCTTAACCCGTTAACTTTTTGGTAATATGAATTTACTAGATGAGATCTTATTGTGCTGGAGAAGGTCTTCGTGGGTTGTGGTAAAAATTTCGTTGATATTTGTTGATATATTGTCTACCATGATTGGAAATATTTAATTTCAGTATTTTCTGGCCAGAAACTGCAGCTCTTCAGAAGACCAATACAGTTTAGAATAATTCCCACCATGAGAGAACTATATTCTTTTCCTGTTCTTAGCTCTTGTACCTGGTGTATTTAATATAATTTAATACAGAGAAGCCACTTTTTTCAGCAACACGTAATAGGACAGGTCCATCTTTATTTTTATGATCGAAGTTATGCCGTTTGATACCCTGTAACTCTGCTGATTTCAATTTAGAGGCAGCAATTCATTAATTGATTTATCACTGGAAACATCTGAGAGATTATTATAATCATAATTTGCAGCATCATTGCACGGCAAGACAATTTCACTTGAGCTACCTTTTGGAGATGGGCTTATGTCAGAGGAGGCTGGTTTGTCTACTGAATCTACATCATTGTTGTTCCTATATCCACTAACTACCGGTATATCAACTGATATGGCAATGTCAAGTATTTGATAATATTTTTTTCGAGACGAAGATATTTTGTTTCTGTTTTTGTTTTCTTTTGTGGCAGCATGAACCTGTGCCTGAACACTGAAAACATTATTTAATGTTGCTTTGTCTTTGAAATCTAATCAAAAACGGGTAGGTGGTTATCGTTTTTAGGAAGAATGTCGGACTTCACGTCTTTGGTATCAGTATGCTGGTCTTGTAATTGAAAAACTGACATAGTGGCTGTTTCAGGGAGAGAAGGAGAAACCATGCTTCTAACCTGATTTATTTCTTTCGATGATAAAAAAACCTTACAATTTTAACTTCCAACCAATCAATTTTCTCGCGTAACAGGTTGTTTTTCTGATATAATTCAATTGCCAACATATTCAGTAAAACCATTGTTCCTGGAGATTTAGCTTTAGTTTTATTCTCTAATAACAGACACAAATATGCTGATGGTATCCAATTATTTTAAAGCCTAGACATCGAACTAGGCACTGGCTGTGAAAACTTTTCAACCATTTCACAGACACTACTTCCTTTATTAACTTTGCACCAACACCGCATAATTTCTTATTTTTCACTCTCTCAGAAGAACTCGCATCATTAACAAAGGGGGTCATATTTATCTATTCTTGATTATTATTTAGCAGTGTCTCAGGCAGCAAAGGCCTGCGTAGCAGAGGTCCAGGCAGCAAATACTGTAGCAGAGGCGAACCCTGGAAAACGAATTGGCATGTTGTCAAGCTTTTTCCCGCTTATCCTCGAAGTTTGGAACCCACAGGAACCCGTCAAAGTCGGGAAAAATTGCAAAATTCACTCATATGAAGACATCATTCCAATACTTCCATCACTCCATCCAGAAACAAGTTGTCCATTCAAAGAGTGTATCGCCTTCCCTCAACTTTTGCTTAATTGTATCTAATGATTTATATATCGGAATATTTATGTATAAATAAGTCCTCTTGCCCTAAGAATTCCTTAAGATTCTCAACAAAATGGTTCGAATTTTGAACCAGTGAATTCGTGTTACCTTGCAAAAATTGAAGAGGTTGGTAAGTCGCTGCAGTTAGAAATTGTTCTTAATGGCATGTTCTGTTTATGGATTTTTGGATAATCATAGAAATTGGGTGGATTGCTATGTGCCGTTACGGCGTATCCTGTCAGGGATGTGGGCACTATATTTCTTTAACATCCGGTACACATTTTCCTCGATTGTACTTGTGGGATCTTTCAGCAGTATTCTGTAGTTTTCTTTTGTCAAGACTTCTTCGATCTTCTGGTTATGTATTTCGGTGTCCACAACTACTGTAGCATTCCCTTTGCCTACAGGAAGAATCTTTATTGAACTGTAGTAGTTATAATAGGGGAGCGCCTCCTCCTCCTCCTCTTCCTCTCTCTCATGTCCCTCATTCTTAACTTCCTCCCCTTTTATTCTCATTCGCATCATATTTTTTAATTTTTTCTCTTTGTTCTCCCACATTTGATTTTGCATTCTTAAGTCTTATAAATAGGTGCATCATGATCATTTTAGTATGTTAAGGTACGAGTGACTGTTAAAAGAAAAAAATCTGTTGAATAAATCTATTAATAATAATATTAAAATAAAATGAGTGAATCAGTTGGAGAAAGAAATCGATCCATTCCGCTTCAGACAATTAGCCTCGAAGAAATTATACCAGGAGTTCAAGAAGAAAATATACCATTAGTTCGAGAAGAAAATAATGGGATTGTTTTAAAAAATTTGAACAAAACTGAGAGTGAAGAGAAAAAAGTGTTTTGTGCTATTTGTTTTGAAATAATCGAATATTATGATTCATGTAGACCAAATACATGTTCCCACATTTTTTGTTTAAAATGTATTTTAAGATGGAATGATGAAAATTGTTGTTCTATAATGGTAAACAATTGTCCTGTATGTCGCACTAGATATTACTATTTGGTACAAATCTTCAAAGATGTAATTAGACATCATTTTGTTGTAATTTTAAAAAGAGGATAATATTTTTTTTATAATTTGTGTTTGTGAAAACTCTGGTAACAAATAATTTTGTAAAAAAAGTAAATGTAAATATATATATAATAATTGACACACATTTTTTCCTTTTCCTATATTGAAACGACAACAATGATCTAACAAGTTTTTTAATACATACTAATTTTCACATTACATAACAAAACAATTGTTATGGGTTGACACAAAAAGTGCCACGCCCTAAAATGGCACCACTTTTGCAGATCGAATCTTAAATTTTCTTATGGGAATTTACATGTAAAAATGACGGTTTTGATTGTCGGACCGGCATAGCCTAATCTACTACTTTTTAATTATACTAATAATATTAATATAATTTGCATCAAGTAAGAGAAAACTCAATTGAATACAGAAACAAGCGTTAACAAAATGTTATGCTAATATATGAGTGCTTCTAGTGGCAGTAGACATAATCGACACTTTTTTTTTTACATATGATTAGCTATTTCATTTACAAATACAGTGTCAGATGTTAGAATAAAAAGAAGTATTTTGCATATAGCAATGAAAATATATAACCGCTTATAGTAACATTTGACATTTTTAAATTAATATTCTTGACGTATTCTTATTATCTTTACAATTTAAGTTTAAAATTAATATTTTTGATATAATCTATCCATTACGTTTATAACCTATATTTAAAATTAATATTGTTAAACTAATCTACCCATCACATTTACAAACTATGTTTAATATTAAACCTAACCTAACCTAACCTAACCTATATTTAAAATTAATATTGTTAAACTAATCTACCCATCACATTTACAAACTATGTTTAATATTAATATTTAACAATATAATTTTCTATTTCTTTTTTTTCATTTTTGTTGCAGTAAAAGCAAGCATGTTCAGGAATTAGTATAAAAAGATGTATCCTACAAATAGCACAATGTAAATCAGAAGCACTAACAACATAGGCTCTTTTGTAGTGGCAGCTCACGTGATCGGATTCCCCTCTCCGTAAATATCTCATGTGAATTGCACTACAAGGAAGGCAAATAGCAAATGTTCCTAGTCTTCGACTTTCAATTTTAGAGTAGCTTTGTATAACACATACATCTTTTTCTTCAAAATTATTAAATAATTCACTAGCCCTAAACTTGCTTACTTTTACGTCACCCTCGGTTCCTAAATTTAGTAATTGTCCATCCATATCCACTCCTTCGTCAATTTCCTGATCATCTTCCTCCATCTCTTCCTCTTCCTCCTCTTCAATATAATTAATATCGATGTTACATAAGAATGATCTTCTAACAAGCCTAGATGACTTGTCCAAAAATGAATGTTTATAAGTGATGGAATCGCCTTCCAAGTTATTAAAAATCTCTTCTCTTTCTTCAATTTGAGCGGCGATCTCCATATTATTTTCTTCAATTTGGACAGCGTTTCCATTCATATTTTCTGCCATTGTTAGGAACTTTGGATTTAGATCGATTTATTTGATAAAAAATTTGGTTATACGTTAAAATAATAGCGACAACTGATATTACAGCGAATGTTACTGTATGATCGTCGAGTGGATGTTCTTAAGTATATATCCCATCAACCACCACTTTTACTACCTGCAATACATAAGTTTTTTTTTTTTTTTTTTTTTTATTCACTGTCCCTTTCCCTGTCAGTTGCCTCGGGGGGGGGGGGGGCAAGGGGGGCCCCCCTTCGCCCCCCTTAAACCCCCCTCAAACCCCCCTCACCTATCTTCTTTCTCTCCCTTCCTTCTTTCTCTTTTTTATATGTTTCTCCGTTTTCCTTCCTTCTCCTTTTTCCTTCCTTCTCCTTTTTCCTTCCTTCTTCTTTTTCTTTCCTTCTCCTTTTTTCTTTTCTTCTTTTTTAATCTAACCTAACCTAACCTAACCTAACCTAACCTAACCTAACCTAACCTAACCTAACATAACCTAACCTAACTTAACTTAACCTGAAGAGGGTAGCCCGAAATTGGGGAGCCGGGATTTGAGTCTCGGAAATTAAGGGGTCCGGGGGGAAGGGGGAGGGGGGAGGGGGGTAAGGTAGTTGATCGGCTTGGGAAAGTGGTTTTTAGAGATTGTCGTTCAACTTTAAGTAGGACACATGTGATTAACTTTTGCATATAAAATCGCCTCAGCGAAGAGACGAATGCAATTGATTTCTGCATTCACACTGTGCAGAGCTCGCGAGTTTTCTGGTGTTTACATTGTGTTTATTTGGTAATTTTTCAATTTTTATTTTTATTTCTAACATTTTTATTTGGCAAGATTTAATTCTTATATATATTGGTGACATTTTTATGTACATTTGTGGCATTTTATTTGTTATTACGATTTTTTTTCATAATGGACAATTTTTTGGCATCGAGTAGCAAAATTATTGACAATGACTTTGACTTATACACATGTACTCAAATGCAGAATTTTGCAAACCAACAAAACAATGAAACAGACGTATTTACAACTAGTCAACAACAAACTATTCAGGACTTGAATGAAATTATTTATAATAGCCAAGTTCAAAATAATGCCAACAAACAGAACAACGAAAAATATTTATTTACAGCTAGTCAACAAGAAACTCTTGACGATCTTAATGACATTATTGACAACAAATCGGACTTAATTACAACAAAAACTAAACAAACTCTTGAAGAACTGAATGACATTGACGAAACTCAAAATTCTAGCGATGAGGATATTGTTTGTTTTCAAAAATCTAATACAAATTATTTAACATTAAAATCGCCAATTAATTCTCCGAGACCAATTTGCTCTCCCTTTTTGTTTAGTGAAAATTCTGATTCGGAAGAAGAACAAATTGATCAAAATTTAAGTTTGGCTATTTGTCCTACTAATTCACCATATGATATTGTAAATTCTGATTCGCAAGAAAAACAAATTGATCAAAATTTAAGTTCGGCTATATCTTCTATTAATTCACCATTTGCTATTGTAAATTCTGATCCGCAAGAAAAACAAATTGATGCAAATTTAACTTCGGATATTTCTCCTAATAATTCACCAGTTGAACAAAATTCAATTTCGAAACCATCATTTATCATTAAAAAAAATTTTAAAATTAATAAAAAAAATAAAAAACAAATAGCAAACCTTAAGTGTCTGGGTTTCGCTATTCAAAATTTAACTAATTTGATCACAATTAAAAAGGGAGACGAAAGTACGGTGAATTATGTTAAACAGGCCTTTGACAAATTAGTTGACTCATTTGAAGAAATGGATTCATAAAGTCAATTAATTTCTATTGCTTTTTTCAAAATTTGACTATAACTAAATAAAAATGCACAATATTAATTTTATTATTATACAAAGAACTTCAAAAATGCAATTGCTTTTTTCAAAATTTGACTATAACTAAATAGAAATGCACAATATTAATTTTATTATTATTATTATCCAGAAAACTTCAGAAATGCATAAGTGTGTAACATGTAATAAAGTCTTCACTAGAAAGGATAATTTATTGCGACATAATAAAAAACATGTTAACGGAAATTCCACAAAACTCAACAGTTGGTTGAAAAAACCAAAGCTTGTTAAAGGTAAGAACATTTTATTTTTCATGTTATATTTTGTAAAATATTTTTTTCTTAATTTATAGATTCTACAAATATTGTAAAATATTGTAAAGAATGCAAGAAAAATATAAACCAAAGTCTATGGGGTGGACATCTTCGATCTAGTGTGCACAAGAACAATTCCAAAATAGGCTTGGAGGAAGGTGTTGAAATTATCAAGTCAGCATTCAGGGAACGAATAATATCTTATAGGATTTCCTCACACCAAAACTTCATAAATGTGAAAGAGTATTTTCAACATTTGGAATACAAAATTGCACATCTAATAGATCAAGAACTGCAGAAACATAAATGTATCAAGCTAAATATGGAACTGTTCGGTTTCTATTTTAACCCCAGCAGCGACAGCTATGATGTCAAATCTTTTAATGCGCCGTTCCAAGTCATTTGCCAGGGATATCAGAAAAAAGAACTGTTAGAGCAAATCTGCACCATTATTGACCAGAAAGCTGACGAATTTGCAGAAAGAGATTCAGGTAAAGAATTTATTTTCGATTTTACAACAGCAACAAAAAAAGTAATTTTTTAATTTTTACGTTGCAGGATGGGCTTTGATGAATTTACTTCATTTGGAAATTAATGTTAACAAGCACAATCCGCTGAGAGCCTCATCTTTTATCGAACTTCCTCAAGAGATCAAGAGACGTCAAGCTGTGATCAACATTAGGAATGATGACAACTTTTGCTTCGCCTGGGCAGTTGTGTCTGCTCTTCACCAACCAAGCGGATTAGATTTTGAAACTTCATCCTACCCACACTACTCTTCTGTTTTGGATATGTCAGGTATAGAATTTCCAATGTTGCTAAAGAACATTAAGATTTTTGAAGAAAAAAATAACATTTCTATTAATGTATATGGATTAGAAATTATAAATCCTAAAAAGGGGTATGAAGTAATTGGTCCACTTTATTATTCATCGAATAAAAAAAATCAACATGTCAATTTATTGTTAATAAGTGATGATGATGAAAAAACTTTTCATTATTGCTATATTAAAGATTTATCAAAACTAGTTTCTGCACAAATTTCTAAACATCACGGAAAAAAATATATTTGCGATGGTTGTTTACAATATTTCCCTACAGAAGAAAATTTATTACAACACAATAGCTATGATTGTGATCATTTACGAATTAACCTACCTTCTAAAGAATTAATAAAAGATAAGTTTGGAAACTATTCATATGATAATATTTTGAAATTTGTAAATTATCATAAACAAATGAAAGTTCCTTTCGTGGTGTATGCAGATTTTGAATGCATTTTAAAGCCTTTAAATAATGACAATGTTGATAAAAATCCTAATACTTCATACACCTTAAAACAATATGAACATATTCCACATTCATTTGCCTATTACATTAAATGTTCATTCGACGATAATTATTCTAAATTTGAAAAATATAGAGGTCAAAATTGTGATACATTATTTATAAATTCTTTAGAAAGAGATGTGTATAACATATACAATAAATATTTAAAGACTCCTAAAAAGATGATTCCTTTGAACGAACTGGACAAAATTTATCATAACTATGAAACAGTTTGTCATATTTGTAATAAACCTCTTTTAAATGACAGGGTTGCAGATCATTGTCATATAACCGGTCTTTATAGAGGTCCAGCTCATTCACTCTGCAACATAAATTACAGAATACCTAACTTTATTCCAGTTATATTGCATAATTTGCGTAATTATGATTCTCATCTATTTCTTAAAAAATTATGCTTAAACAAAGAACAACTAACAGTTATCGCACAAAACAAGGAAAAATATATTTCATTTGAAAAGCTTATTCATGTGGATAACTATTTTGATAAAAAGACACAAAAGTCTAAGAAAAAAAATATATCATTAAGGTTTATTGATTCTTTTCAATTTCTATCCCATTCTTTATCAAAACTCTCTGAAAGCTTAAAAGATGAACAATGTAAGGAAATAAAAAAAATTTTCAATGATGAAGAAAGATTTAAACTTATTCGGCAAAAAGGTGTATTTCCTTACAATTATATTGATGATTATTTAAAATTAGAAGAAACAACTTTACCTCAAAAAGACCAATTTTATAATACTTTAACGGATGAGCACATCAGTGATGCAGAATACCAAAGAGCTGTAAAGGTTTGGCAATTGTTTAAATGTGAATCTCTTGGTCAATACTCCGACGTTTACTTACTCTCTGATACTTTACTTTTGGCAGATATTTTTGAAAATTTTAGAAGCACTTGTTTATCCACATATAAGCTCGATCCAGCTCATTTTTACACTTTTCCAGGTTTATCTTGGGAGGCGTGTTTGCGTTATACTGGAATAGAGTTAGAATTGTTAACTGATCCAGATATGATACACTTTTTCAAAAAAAGCGTTCGCGGTGGTGTGAGCTCTTGCATTTGTAGAAAATCTGAAGCTAATAATCCATTTCTTTTAAATTTTGATCCTTTAAAGCCAACTAAATACATAATTTATTATGATGCAACAAATTTGTATGGTTATGCAATGTCACAGCACATTCCAACGGGAGATTTTGTTTGGTTAACAGATAAAGAAATCAATGATTTAAATATTATGAATATTTCTAAAAAATCTAATAAGGGATATGTTTTAGAAGTTGATTTAGAATATCCTACAAGTCTACATTCCTATCATAACGATTTTCCGTTTTGTCCAGAAAACTTTAAACCGCCAAATTCTAAATGCATAAAATTAATACCCAATTTAAATGATAAATCAAAATATGTTATTCACTATCAATTATTAAAACAATGTTTGGAACATGGACTCAAGTTAACTAAAGTTCATAGAGTTTTACAGTTTTCTCAATCTGATTGGTTGAAAAAATATATAGACTTGAATTCAAGATTAAGAAATGATTCAAAGAATGAATTTGATCGTAATACTTACAAGTTGGCAAATAATAGTATTTATGGCAAGACTATGGAAAATGTTGATAGGAGAATTGACGTAAGACTTGTTACAGAGTGGGAAAAAAATAGAAGAAAAGATGGTGCTGAGAATTTAATTGCAAAACCATATTTCAAGGACTTAACAATATTTTCTGAAAACTTGGTAGCTATTCAAATGCAAAAGATTCAAGTTACTTACAATAAACCAATATATGTAGGCTTCTCAATATTAGATATATCTAAAACTGTCATGTATGATTTCTTTTATAATTTTTTAAAACCTCTTTATCAGGAAAATATTTCACTTTTATACACCGATACCGATTCGTTCATTTTAGAAGTCACAACTCCAAATATTTATTCTGACATGATAAAAAATATTCACAAATTTGACACATCTAATTATGAATTTAATAATATTCATGAAATGCCTATTACAAAGTCAGTTATAGGAAAATTCAAAGATGAATATGCTGGTGAACCCATTACTACTTTCTTTGGTACTGGAGCAAAAGCATATTGTATTAAAACGGAAAACAGTTTAACAAAAAAAGCAAAAGGTGTTAAAAAAAGTGCAATTAAAAAGCAGTTGGATTTTATTCATTATAAAGATGTTGTTGAAAATCATTCTAAAACCTTTTGTTCAATGTATGTTTTTCGATCTAGACAACATACAATTTTTACAGAGTTAATTAATAAATTGGCTTTGAGTTCCGAAGATGATAAGCGGTATAAAATTCCCTATAGTTTTAATACATTAGCTTGGGGACACCAAGATATTGCTTTGTATCAATGGAATGCAGAACATGAAGATTTAGATATATTTATGTAGATATTATAAGGTATTTAAATTTGTTGTTTTTGAAACCAAAGTTAGTCTTCATAAGTCTTTCACAAAATGTGCTTAGAAACTTTTGACAAAGAAATTGATAACAGTTATTTTAAAACATATGAAAAACGACTTTCCACTTTTAAAAAATGGAAAGGAAAATTGAGACCAGAAGTGTTAGCTGGAGCTGGCTTTTACTATACTTCAATCAATGATATTTGTAAATGTTTTTATTGTGGTATTGAAATTTTTGATTGGTTAAGTTATGATGATCCTATTGTGGAGCATAAGAAATTTGCTAGGAATTGTGATTTAAATAACTGTTTATGGAAAAATAGGAATCGAATAATTGTAACCATTCAAAATAAGTCTTCAAGCTACACATTTTATATAGTATTATTAATATCCTTATTTATGAACTTTTACATATATTTAAATTAAGTATTTTATTGTTATTTTTTTACAACTGCTTTTGCTTTCGTGGTGAAAGTATCTGCTTAATGTTAATAAATTTGGAATATTATTATTAATTTGTTTTAATGACTATCAGTAGATCTCAATTTATTCTTCTTTATTTTATTTTCCAAAATGTTTTTTATGTTCATCATCCCCCTGGCGTAACACAGTGTGAAATATGTTTTTCTAATAAAACAGACGTCACTCTAAGTAAATATTGTAAATTTATGAAAATTGGATTAATTAACAATAGTACAATTAGTTGGATGGAACGAATAAATGGAAATGAAAATGCAAGTAAATTTTTTAAAATTTTGTATCATTATCCAAATCGATCTATTTTTGATACAAATTGGATAGAAAGGTTAGAGTTTAAAAATAATCAGTTACAAATTTTAACCCCCAACTGTACCAATTATTATGACGGATTCAAAAATTATTACTTTTCCATCATTAGTGTTACATTAAACTTTGCATTATTTTTATACATTACCATTTTAATTATTTATCTTTATTATAAATTTCAAACTGGAAATCTATTTTTTCATTAATCCATTTTAAACGAAACTTTAAAGAAAGTGGGGATGAGAATATTTAAGTACAAGAATAACACAATATGTTTCAGTCTCGTTTAGTCATTATGAACAACGCCGTGGTTCATAAACCTTTGGAAACGCTTCTTAATTCAAAAATTTATTTTTTAAATAATTCTTTGTCAAAATTTGTTCTTGTTGGCATTAGTTTAAATGATTTTTCTCCAAAAATTGTAATTGGTGGAAAAACTGGATTTTCAATCGCACTAACCGAAGAAAATTGGAAAGACATTTGTGTTCATCAAGGAATTATTGTAAACAATTTCTACTTTCCTCAAGTTGATCAAACCAGTGTGAATATAAACAACATTCATCTGCAGGTTCAGAAAATAAATGATACCCCTGTTCTACAAATTACAAAAGGCCCACACTTCATATACTTAGGACAAGAGTCTTTGGACAATTTGTGGCGATTAAAGGAAATTATTGATTATAGATTATCTATACTTAAAAGGCAAGAATTCAATACATATTTCAAAATATTTCAAAATAATATTTCATCTGATTGTGGCGACTTGTGTACGCATGTTTATAATATAATAAGTCCAACAGAAAATCCTAACAGTGAAAATGTTTCAACTATGATGGAATTACTTGCTTTATATCCTGAACAAATGGAAAACAAATTGAAGCAAAATGGAACAAAACGAAAATATTACGAAGAAAACAATGAAAATGGATCAAAAAGAAAATATTACGAAGAAAACAATATCTTTTCTGGAAGAGAACAATAAGGTGCATGTGTTAGTGAAGTGGAGCTTTGCTTACAGACAAGCCCGTAGGAGTAACTTTCAGATGTGGTACTTAGATAGACTCCGTTTTGAAAAAAGAATAAATGATTGTAAACTTATTCTAGATTCGATATTATCTGAGGAACATAGAAATAAAATATATTTGACACGTTTTAATAAAAATTGTATTTGATGTTTTACTTAATAAAATTTTAGTTTAGTAAATGTGAATTTTATTTGAAATTAATTAGCACATTAAGACTTTGTAATTTGTATCAGCTAAAGCATAAAGTGAGGAACAGAAATAAAACAAATTTAACTAAAATTTAATTTCAATTTAATTAAACAATATTTTTTTTATCAATCCATGTATTATATTTTTTATCAAGTCCTAACCATTTCACATAAACTTTGTTTCCTTTCCTTCTCAAAATCTTCTCAATAAGATACACATCGGTATGCTTTACTTTTAGTAATTCTTGCTCATAAAAACCACCCAGAATGTCCTGATTATCTTCGTCTTGAATTAAATATGTCCAAGGGTTTGTCATCTTAACTTCTTTAATGTGGAATATCTCATTTGACCAATTTGGTGTGTAACCTTTTGAAAATGCCTCTCGATGCTTGCTTATTCGTACGTGATCACCCACTTTAAACTTTGGAGATTTTATATCTAACGTTTTAGCATGAGTAAATGCAGATTTCAAGATTCTATTTTCATTTGTTTTATTTACTTGTTTTGGCTTCATTCCTATTGAAGAATGTTTTGTATTGTTATAATCTTTTACAATATCCGCTAATATATTAAACCATTTGTAATTTCCTTGAATGCTAAATATTTTCCACATATTATTCTTTAAAGTCCTGTTCACTCTTTCTACTATACTCGCTTTCAAATTGGAAAACGTGCTATAATGGTTAATTCGAAATTGTTGCATCAAATTTTGAAAATTTACATTGAAAAACTCTCTTCCTCTATCCGTTTGCAAGTTTTTTGGTGGAGTTTTTGCACTGATTAATATTTTTTTCATTGCCGCTGTTACGTCTTTTCCAGATTTAGATTTTAACGGTTCGGCCCAAACATACTTAGAAAATACATTTATGGTAATCAAGATATATTTAAATCCCTTATTAAATTTGGCATAGGGTAACATTTCAACCAAATCAGCTTGAAAAAGATCATTTAACCCTTTCACTACCACCCTTCTGCGTTTGTAGTTTTTTCTAGCAGGTTTATGTAATTCATTAACGACTTGCTGTTTAACGGTTGTCATGACAACAAACTTGTTTATTCAATTTTAAGGAAGTTCACTTTCTATGTTTTGTAATAATTCGAAATATAACTTTTATATGTTTTTTTCCCATTCATTCAATTTATCAATTTGTATTGTATAACTTTTTTCATTTAAAATTTTACTAATTTTAGTAATCTCCTTTTCTAACGCATTAAAGGATTTTTTTATCTCTCCAGTTAAGAAAGTAGTTGATCTACTATCACTATTTTTTAATTCCTCCTCTGTTTTATTTAATTCTTGTTCTAATTTCTTAATTACACTGGACATTATATTTTCCAAGGAAATATATTGTTGATTTTCTTCCAAAGTGAGTTGGTCAATTGTTCTACTGTTAAGAATGCTATTTTGATTTCTTTTTTTTTCATCATCTAACCTTTTTATAAAAGTTCTTAATTGTTTAATTTTTTCCTTGTGTTTTTCAATTATTACTTCTCTTATATTTGTTTCCATTATTTTATTAATTTTGTTGATATCATCACTTAATTTTTTGTCTTCCTTTTTAACATGTTCATTTAAAAATTGCAAATCTTTACTTATTTGATTTAGCGTTAGCAACTGTTTATTAACGTTTTCAATTGAGGTATAGCATCCTTTAATCTGGTTCTCATACTTTAAAAAATTTTCATCAAAAACCTTAAGCTTTTTAGCAAAGATTTCATTATTTGTTTCATTTTCACCTAATCTCCTTTTTAAATTATTAATGTCACTTATTCTCTCTTGATTTTGTTTTGAAATATGGCGTCCAAATTTATCAACTGTCATGTTGAGCTTTCATTAAACAATAAATATGATTATATTTGATAGCTGTTATTTATAGTATTACTTTATCTTCTCTTAATTCTTCAATAATAGAGATAATCTCGTTACTATGAGCATTATTTCCCGCATCACTTGATGAAATTAATAAACGTAGCCTATCAACAATTTCGTTAACATTATTCCAGTATACATAGTCTGTATTTGATCTGTTTGTTTTCAAAATTAATCCCTTTCCTGTAGATTTGGCTCTAGTTGTTCTAAACGGAGGTTTTGGTTTGTTAAATGCTGTAACTAATCTTGGCAAGGTTTTTGTCTTTGTAATCCCCTTTCTTTGTAAATATGGTCCTATTATTGTAACATATTTGTGTGATGTATTTCCTTGAACTTGTTCATTTGAATCAAAATTCCTACGATATACATTTGTTTTAGCTAGAATGTTCATGTAATTATCTAAATCTTCCTTCTTATAACCTTTCGGTTCTTTTTTGAAAAGCAATTCGTATAAACCTGGCGTGCCTGTGTACGTTATTCCTCCCACTTTAATGTCTTTTCCAATAATTTCTACCGGTATCTGTGTTAAACCAAAAGAAAACTTATCCGTTTCGAGGTCATGAACTATTCCATAATAATGGTCAAATTTATGTTGTGTATCTTTCACACCCTCATCAATATATGATCTGGGTAATTCATGAAAATCTGCTAAGTAATCTTTATATGATGGTGTACCAACATAGGTTTGAATTGTTTTTCTAGTTTGTTCCAATATGTCTGACAAGTTTAAATTTGTTGTTGTGTCACTAGAAGGATCTGAAGTTTCTGCTATAACAGTTGATGACAATGGTTGTACTACAGGAGAGGAAGAAGTGATACTACTGTCATTTAAAAATGTTGGTAGTTCTGTAGGGAGTGACGGAGTTTTTCCTGTTTTCTGAATATTTTTCGTCGGAGTTGATGTTTTATAAAGCTTTGTAGGTGTTTTGAAATCTTCATACTTTGAAACTCTTTCTTCTTTTAAATCGAATGGTTCGGATTTACCAATACTTGAAATTAGCTGTTTAAGTGGTTGTGTTATTGGTCTATAAGTTTGTTCTAATTCGGACTGAGCAGAAGAAGTAGCTAATTTCAAGCTTTGATATTTCTGCTTCACGGCTTGTCTGGATCTTATTAATTCTCGAGCTAAACGTTTATCCATGCTGTACAAGTTTTAAATGAAATAAAACTGCAAATTTTTTACTTTTATAAATATATAAAGGAATCGAATTTACTCCTATATCTGCCGTGATTTACTTCACAATCTTTGTCAATTACAAGAAAGCCATATGGATCCATCCAACAGTTAGCACAAATATTTTTAAACTGATCAAATGTCATATCTAATATACAGTGGTCATTATATATATGTTTTAAACTCAAACAGTCCTGTTTAAATAAAATTAATAAGTTTGCATTTTCTCGAATTAGACGTTTAAGGATTGAGGAATATCCTTGAAAAATAAAAAAACAATCGGTGTTTCTATGCCTTCCATGCGTGAAATAGTCCCTAATAATAGATTGATTATGACAAGGAATATCATCAAAAATGATAACGGAATTTGGCTTTATCTCATGAGGTGAAATAATGTTCTCATCGCTATCATATTCAAAGTATCCAATTTCTTTCATAGGTTTTAACAACTTTCTTAAATATTCATATTTTGGTTGATCTAATGACTTTGAATAAACATAGACATTTTCAAACCTAATTCCATTTGGATGCTCGAGCAGTGTAAGCATAACGTTGGTTTTACCGCTACCACTGCAACCAACTATAAGCCCTCTTTTTGAACCACCGCAAAATAAGTCACCATGCTTTCTCAACTGTTTACTTAAAATTTTTTCATCATGATTATTTACTGGTAATGAGAATTTTTGTTTTTCAATCCTCATTCTTAATCACACTAGTAAATATTTTTAGCTGTAAAAGTATTTATACCAGAAAAATGTCAATGTGCTTTTAGTATAAAAAGAACTTCAATGACTGTGGGTCGCCATAAGTTGAAGAAAACTATTAAAACACGTAATAGAAAAGGCTCTGGTTTAGTAAATAAATTAATTAGCAAACTACCTTTCGAAGTTCATATACCAGGATATAATTATTGTGGTCCCGGCACCAACTTGGAAAAAAGATTAACTAGAGGTGACGTTGGTATAAATCCATTGGATTCCGCTTGCAAAGAACATGATATATCTTACTCTCAGACTGAAGATTTATCAAAAAGACACATATCTGACCAAATATTAGAAAAAAAAGCCTGGGATAGGGTAAAAGCTAAAGATTCTTCTATTGGTGAAAAAATTGCAGCTTTAAGTGTTGCAGGAATAATGAAGGGTAAAAGAAAGTTCGGTTTGGGATTAAAAAATACAAAAGGGGGTAAACTTAAATTGAGAAAAAAACGTATCATTCGAACGCCCAAAAAAATTGGAGGATTTCTACCTCTTTTGTTTCCCATTCTTGGCGCCCTGGGTGCACTAGGTGGAGGCGCGGCAGGAATTGCTAAGGCAGTAAATGATGCTAAAGCAGCTAAACAGCAACTAGAAGAAATACATAGACATAATATTGCAATGGAAAATGCTTCTAAAGAAGGGAAAGGATTATATATTAGACCATATAAAGGAAAGGGACTATTTATTAGACCTTATAAAGGAGGATCCGTCAAAATGAAAGCAATCAGACAAAAAAAAAACTCAAAATAAGTTTTCCAAAATGAGCACTTACGAACAATGATATTATTAAATATGTAAAGCTGTTAAAAATAACTGGCTTTAGAGGTGTTTTTATGCTCGATGAACTTCCAAAAAAAATTAATCTGAAAGAATGTGGTATTGTAAATTTGGATAAAAAACAAAATAAAGGATCTCATTGGACTGCTTATATTAAAAATAACAAAAATGTAATATATTTTGATAGTTATGGAAATTTAAAACCACCTTTTGAACTTCTCAAATATTTTAATTCGAATGGCAAAGTGGATGTATTTTATACTTATGAAAATAAACAAAAATTTAATTCATATAACTGTGGTCAACTATCCCTAAAATTTTTGCAAAAAAATATATAAACTCATTATTTATTGTAATATCTCATTCATAAATAAACTGCAATGTCTACCACAATTGCCATATCAGGAAACAGTTCTGTTTTGTCTGCTGATTTTAATCCGCCCATATATTTAGAGGATGAAAAACAATATTACCTGGGTTTAGCTGATTTTGAAACGTTTATGACTATCCCCAATATAAAAGAAGGATATAATAAATTTTATATAGATAAAAAAGTAATTGTTATTCCCGACGGAACTTATGACATTACAGATATAGAAACATACATAAGAGAAAGTATAGAAGATTTATTTCCGAATGAAAAAATTTTTTTTCTTTTAAAAGCAAATGTTAATACTCTAAAAACTTTTTTAATGTGTAGTAGAATAATTGATTTTACCAAGGAAGATTCGATAGGAAAAATGTTGGGTTTTAATAGCAGGATACTAGAAGCTATGAAAGAGGAAGAATCAGATAATGTTGCAAAAATAACTAAGGTGAATGCTATTTGTATTGACTGTAATATTTGTGTCGGTTCTTACAATAATGGTAAACCTGTTCATATTATTCACCAGTTTTATCCAACTGTAGCTCCAGGGTATAAAATAGTTGAATCTCCTTTGCCCATTTTGTATTTTCCAGTTAGCGTCAAAGCAATTAACAATATAACAGTTAAAATAGTTGATCAAGACGGAGAACTTATCAGTTTTAGAGGAGAAACTATAACAGTAAGGTTACATTTACAAACAAGTGAAATATAAAATGGTAGTTAGATATAATAGAGCCCTTGGGATGAGACTTGCCCCTACTACTATCAACAAAGTAAAAACTTATAAAAAGAAAAAGCCTAAACAACAGTTCAGTATCAAATCCAACACCAACAAGTTAAGACGAGATAATCGTAAATTTCTCACATCCTTGGGTTTCACTGTTTTAAAATAATGAACATATTAAACGTAAACGAAAAGCTTTATGTAGACAATTCCATCGTCAGTTCTGAGCTTCACACATATCAACCATATATTTCTTCAAAATTCGATTACAATGATGAAATAAGGATCCCAATTCAAGAACTCGATGCTTACACTCTACCATCAGATAGTTTACTTTATATCGAAGGAAAATTAACTAATACAGAAGGTAAATATAAGAAAGAATTGCTATTTATTAACAATGGTATAGCCTTTTTGTTCAGAGAAATCCGCTATGAACTAAACGGAATTACTATAGATTCAATAAGAAATGTTGGATTAGCATCAACCTTAAAAAGCTACCTTTCTCACAATACCAACGAAAGTTTAAAACTGGAAAATGCAGGTTGGTTTCCACATCGGAAAGAAGGTGATACAATTTTAGTTGATAATGATGGAAAATTCTCCGTATCCATACCACTAAAAATGCTTTTAGGATTTTTTGAAGATTACAGAAAAATTATTATGAATATGAAACAGGAATTGGTTCTTATTAGATCAACTGATGATTTAGATGGTGTTATTTTCAAAGAAGATCCGGCACACCTTGTTACTGCTCCTGACACTCCATTGGTTACTTTCGATAAAATTTATTGGAAAGTTCCTCACATTCTAGTTGATATGCCACAACAACTTGCTCTATCAAAAATATTAGAATCAAATAAAGATATATTGATAGGATTCAGGAGTTGGGAACTTGTTGAATATTCTTCTCTAACCGAAACAACCCGTCACACATGGCCGGTAAAAACAACTAGTAAACTAGAAGCTCCTCGTCATGTTGTGATTGGCTTTCAAGAAAACAGAAAAGGGAAAATTGTTAAAGATATGAGTAAATTTGACAATATTACCTTGTCAAATATTAGAGTATATTTAAATTCTGAAAGATATCCTTATCACGATTTGTACTTAAATTTCGAAGAAAACAAATTTTCTGCTTTATACGAAATGTTTGCCAACTTTAGACAGTCTTATTATGGTGTTCCAAATGAACCCATTTTTAATCCTGAACAATTCAAAAACATTAGTCCTATTACACATATTGATTGCTCCCATCAAAAAGAAACAATTCAAACGGGATCCGTAGTAATGAGAATTGAATTTGAGACACACAATGCAATTAAAAAAGATACTTCTGCTTATTGTCTTATTTTACATGACAAATTATTTAGCTACAACCCTCTTACTAAAATTGTGAAACAATTATAAACTTTATCCCCACTATTTTCATATTTCGATTTAATTTAAAGAAATTTTCAAAAGCTTTTAGTTTTAATCATGACATCAAAACTACAACTACAAATTGAAAAATTTATTTTTAAAATTAATCAACTGAAAGAAGAAATTGCAAATTATTCAAGTAAAAAAAGTCTCATTAAAAAATTTGCTGCTTTGAAAATATGAGATTGGTTATAGATATTCAAGGATTCAAAGATGAAAAAAATAAATTTATACCGAAAGAGCTTGCAGCTTTTGATGGTTATGAAATGACTCATTACATTTTTAAAAAGCCTTTTCCAATGGAGTTTCTTTCACCTGATTGTCACAAGCAGGCGGTATGGTTAACGAAAAATTATCATTGTATACATTGGAATAATGGATTTACTCCATTACATCATTTCCCAAAAATAATTGAAACACTTACGAAGAAAGCAGATTTTGTTTTTGTAAAAGGAAGTGAAAAAAAGGATTTTATACAGAAATATTCTAAAAAGCATGTGATTGAAATAGATGAACAACCAGCGCTAAAGCTAATGGAACCAAAATGCTTCTATCATTCAAAATCACCTTGTATGTGTGCTTTGACAAATGTGTTATTTTTATATGACAATTGTTTTATGAATGAATAAAAATATAAAAAAAACTTAATTACCTTTTTATTTTGCATTAACCAACCATGATTGAATACAATTAATATGATACCTTAAATCTAATTTTCTAAATTCATTTAAAAGTTCATACTCATTTTTATATTTTAAATAATCATTACAAAATTTAGCGGCTAATTTACATTGTTTCATTCGATCTATATTATTAACATATGCTGACAAATCTTGTGCTTCTGCGTCTTCTTCGCCTACAATTGATAAATATTGGAAGTATGCAGCAGATATAATAAACTCTTCATACATTTCAGTAACCATTTGCTCCATTGTAAATATTATTAAATTTATTCTTCCTTTTCAATTTCTTGAAGAATAGTATCCTCGTCAATAAATTGCTTCAAGTCTTTTAAATAGTAACCAAAGCCAATATCTTTTAGATCTTGAATAAGTTGAAAAAAATTTAATGTTTCAATGTATTTGTTGCAACAGAGGGCAGCCTTTACGAACTCCTCAGATTGATTACAATAAAAGTCTATCCACTCCGGACCACTTGCCATACAATATGAGAAATAGGTTTTTGAAAGATTACTAAATTTCTCCTCTAATAATTTAACTGCAATCAGCAACTCAGCCATTTCATTTATTTAACATAATATTTTAAATATGTAGGGGGACGTCTCTTGCGAATAGGATTAACTTTCTTTGATAATACCTGTTTTTTATCTTCGTATAATTGAAACCTCTTTTGGGTTGCAATAATAGCAGGTATAAATTGGCAATCTTCTCCTATAAATTCTATTAGGTGGCTTAATTCTCCTACAAAGTATGATTTCCCAAATGTATTGAAAAACGTAGTAAGGCTTATAATTCCTTCTAAATAATCATCACAACAGTCAATTGCTTCCAAATAATCTCGTTTCAGTGGATAAAACAGCTTGGTGTATTCATCTTTCGAAATCACTTCAAAGAAATTGAGATATTTAACTTTTAACTGTCTGATAGTTGTAGTTAATTTTTCGCGATTACACATAATTCACTTATTACTTGACACATTTTTTCTTTTTGTTTTATACAAAATTGGTGGAAAAATTCAAAAATAACTTTTTACGCAACTCGAGCACAGCTTAGTAAATGTGTCTCGGCATACTAAAATGATCATGATGCACCTATTTATAAGACTTAAGAATGCAAAATCAAATGTGGGAGAACAAAGAGAAAAAATTAAAAAATATGATGCGAATGAGAATAAAAGGGGAGGAAGTTAAGAATGAGGGACATGAGAGAGAGGAAGAGGAGGAGGAGGAGGCGCTCCCCTATTATAACTACTACTGTCTTATTTTTGATGTCGAAAACTTATACAGAATGTGAATCATTAATACAGAATTAGGCAAAAGCTGGAGAGGACGATCCTCTTTAAACGCACGTTGCTTATTGGAATGCTGTCTTTGTAACTCCTACTTTCAAGTAAAGATATATCTATATTGCAGTATGGTTACCCTGAAAGGTTAATAAATTACAAAATGATCATCACACTACCACACATTCTGATCTAGAAAAATCATCATCGTTCCTCAAAGATACCCTATACTTTAGGAACATCGAAAGAATAGCCAGGGATTTTAACATCAAAACCGCTTTAAATCAGGGAATATATTAAGAAGCCTTCTAATGAAAACTATAACAAAGGACATCGAGATGGAAAAAGAATGCATTTATCAATTCCAGTGTGATTGTGGCGAATCATACATTGGAGACAAAACGCCCTCTTAATATACCAGTCAAGGAGCATTTTAAACATACTCAAAAGGGAAAGACTTTAAAATCAGACATAGCGGAACCCGTGTGATCAACCCACGCCGGATTCAATGGTTGGAGTCTATGTTATAAAAGGAGCAGCACTGGCGAAAACAAAAGTTCACAGAAGCAGCTTTTATTGAAAAGGACGTATTTTCAGTAAGCCCAGCGTACATATTTCTAACATATGGAAGCCGTTTGTAGCTCAAACTGACCTCCTTAAACTTCACGGTTCAGGTAACCAGGGGACGGAGACTGCACGCATCACCGCACACGACTAATACATAAGGTCGTAGCTTTAGAATTAGTATTTAGTATTTAGTTTACACTTGAAAACGATTGGAGAAAGTTACCATTTGAAACGTTGTGAAACCAAAAAAATAAAGACAATGCAAGTCCGATAAAAAGAGTTTACTTAACTGTCTGCATTGTCTATCACCTTCAAACAAAAAATGTACCTTTCCCGCTCCTAGTGCTCCTTCTTAGCACTGCCCCACTACGGGTAAGCCTGGGTGGCTCAGGCGGTTCTATGCTGGCTGTTGGCGCTGTCGGCCTGCTACTGCTGCCGATGCTACTACTGCTCGATGCACCCAGTGCTACTAGTTCCCGTTTACCCAAAACAGACCTAAAACCAAAAATACATGTTTAATCCGAAATTATGGGTTACTTTTGAAATTTCTTCCAAGTCAATAATATCTTACTGTTTACTTATAGATTTTGTAGACCATTCG